>JARQST010000577.1:588215-668107 GCA_030142225.1 Pachycephus smyrnensis
TGCCCGATTAATATTCATGCGAGAGTCCCGATCTTCCCTAGACGCGTCGCGACGCCTTAACAAAATGCCTCGAAGCATGGTTACGTTATTTAGACGTTCATCTCTGACGCTTGTGGACGCCTCTTCGTGCTTGCGTAAAGCTCCTGGCGGAATTTCAAAGACGACGTCTTTTTTTTTTTTTCGTACCTATGAAAATATCCTTGATCCTCGTTCGCTACTTTCTTTATCGATACACGCGCATGCGCAGTACTCGCCGGAGTCTCCCTGTCCTTTATTATCGCGCGAGTGCGTAACTCGTTTTGATGAATCACAACGCGTCCTTCCCGTCGCTACGTGAAAATGCTAATCGTCCCATCGATGCATCGAATGGCTCGTGTGATAATGAGGAGACGCGTTGCATCGCGGATGTCGTCATTGACGATAGCGTCCTTTACGCGGCGAATGTGCCGACGTCAATCAGACCTCTTACGCATCGTGAAAAGGAGACCTAAGGATGTCAGGCGACACTACGGGCACTGGTCTCGTGACTACGGAATTTGACGTTGGATTTCGAATTTGCCTTTTGTCTCGTCGCTTTCTCCTTTGCTCCTTCTGCCTTTCGTATTATCCTCGAGGTGGTACGGCAGGACGGACGAGATAAAGAGATAGGCAGGCTTCGCGGAGGAAGATGCTGCAGGGAAGTTATCGCGCGATTGATTGCTCTCATGATTCTCCTGTCGCGCAGACAAATGAAAGAGGACGTACTTGGCCAGAGTATATGGGACGTCGCAGCGTCGTAGTCGTACCTGGACGTTACTGGAAGCGGTCCACGGCGTGGTGCGTAACGCTGCGGAGAGAGGCTGCGGGAAACTTGAGTTTTCATGAAAGACGGTCGACGAAGAAAATCGAAGGAGCGAAAAGGAAACAGAGAGGATGCAGTGGGACGTCGTGAAATTTACGAGGGACTGGAAAAGTTTTTATACCGAGTGCATCCCTACCGCGTAACGTCCCCATTTCGAACTTGAACGCTTCCCGACGCCTGGCGTCTTCTGCGTCTCTACGTTTCGTCTATGCACTCTCGCGAGATTTCATCTGAATCGTGCTTTCTTTGCTCTTTGGCTTTTGTACCTTTATGTTATTGCTCTGTCGCCTTGAAACGTTCGGAACTTTACGAGTACGCCGAAGAAGCTTTCCCGAGGTAGAACCGGAAACTGCCGAAGTCTATTTCCCTGTCGATGACGTTCGATGAAAATTCATCGTGAACTTGACTGAGCTATCGGCCGGCAATAAAAAGGCAACTTTGCCAGACGCTCTTGGAGTTACGCCAAATCGGGCTCTGTTCGTCTGATGCGTAACAGTTGCGTCGATAATTGGCGCGATTCGAGCGATTGCCGCCAGCGACACGATTTCCCCTCTTGCCTAATCGCCCAGACGCTCCGCAGACTGTTTTCTCAAGTAAGCTGTTACGATTAGCGGGATTTTGGAGATTTCGCGTAAATCTCGTGAAACGTTTGGATTTGTTGCCTTCTTCCGCCTCCCCTCCCCTCCTTTCGAGACAAGTTCTTCCTGGAAATATCAATCGTATTCGTGGTAATTGGAGTTTTCTTGGAAACGCGCTTTATCATCTCCCACCTCGGACGCATGCTCGCGTATGTCGTATGACTTCTCCGGGGGCTTGGTCATTTACATTCAACTGGTCTTTATCGTCTCTCCTTATCTCGGTATCATTCGCACAGCATCCACGCCTGACCGTTAATCGTCAAATGATAATTTCCAGTCGCGAAAAAATATTGGACTCAGAGATTCGGCTTCATGGTCATCAACTCTCAGCTAAGGCGATACAACGCTAACGCGTCTGGCCGTTTGGCGCTGCCTCGCTTGCCGCGGGTCACGAGTGCGCCTTTAGCTCGTAGTTTCCGTCGGTGTGGCCGGCGGCTAGCAGCAGGTCAATAAGCCTCACTTTCAGCCAGATAACGCCCCTTCCTCTCGCGGGCCAGAGAGCACCAGAGTGGAGCACACGGAACACGAAGCACGGAGGAGCACGCTGGACCCCTCTTCTTCTCTTCTTTTTTCTCTCTCTCTCTCTCTCTCTCCCCCTCTTCTCTCCCTCTTCCATCGCCTCTCTATACCTCATTCCCTTCGTCACGCTCTCCCTCTCTCTCGCAGCATCCCATACACGCGTCACCCGTACTCTTCTTCACTCTCCATAGATCCGGTCCAACCCGTCTCAGTTTGAGCTGAAGCCTCCAAGCAGGTGCGCCGGATGCATTCTATGCATACCACTCGACTCTGATCCTCATCCAGCATCACACGTCGACCTCCTCATCCTCTTCGTCTTCATCGCTCTGTCTCTGTTTGGGCTTTTCGTCTCTCCATCCCTCGCCGCGTTTATCTCAATTCTTTCACTCTCCACCGTGCTGCCCTTTCCCTTTCATTCACGGGCCTCTCTTTCCCTTTCTCCCCGGGCTCGCCCCCCCCCCCCCCCCGTCGCGCCTACACGACTTACTTTCCTCGGGAACGGAAGCAGATAGCAGCATCCGTCATCGGGACCCTTAATTATTTTTATCGCAACGAGAGGTGTTTCACATCTCACTCCCTTCTCCCCCTTCCTTCACCCTTCCCCCTCTACACTTCTTGTCTCAGGAATTCACGAGCGATAACTAACCCGGGATACCCACGTCCCGACAAACTCGGTCCTTGCTCTCTGAGGGTTAAGGGTAATCGGGTCAGGGTCGGGGGGTCCCGCTGTCCTCGAACTTCGACATCCACACCCTCGACCATTTGGTTACGGCACTTTCGAATTAATTCTAGTACATAGTCCTCTTATATTCTCTTTTGGGTAAAACAGGGTATTTTGTGTATTGGTACAGTGGATGAGATTTCGCGTTCGTCTCCAGGGAGTAATTTCTGGTTTATGATTTTGCTTCCAGGCGAATTCGTAGCTTTGCGAGCGTTGGACCTTGTTAATTAATTGATATTTCATTGCCAAGGTCATTTATCGGTTATACTTGCTTTCCCGTGTACTTCAAAGATCGAGCGACTCCTCTTAAAGGCAAGTTCACAGTCGAGAACGACTCGTCGAGTGCATCTAGCGATCGCATGTGGTTTGTAAAACAAACCGCGAGTAGCAGAAGCCTGTTATGACCAAACATGGACTATCCCTGCTCGAATGCACCAGTCCGAGTTGCCCCAGGAGGCTGCGAGATACAAGACCAATGCTGGATGCACCGACGCGACGCTCCGCTCACCGGAATCGTATATCGAAAGCTTACGTAGTCAATCCAAGAATGCACAGTTCCAGTTAAATGGTCGTTCCGCCATTTTGCGTCGGTCGGGAGCAGTGACGATAGATTCTCCCGATGACTCTCCCGTCATCTCGTTGTCCCGTTCGATTAGTTCGTCAATGATGCGGAACTTGACGAAAAAATCATTTATCGAATTTAAATCATTTTTTTTTAAGGAAAGACAATTTTACGTCGTCATCGAAGCGTTTCTCTTCTTCGCGTCGTGTCATGAAGTTTTCATGAATTTTAACGTCTTCGCGATCGCCCCTTCCTTCTTACCACATCTTGTCGCTGTCGTTGCCCTTGCGATAGTCGCGACTGTCGCGACAGTCACCTATATCGAATTCGCCTCGAACCGTATCTAAGTCGAGTAATTGCTCCGAGCAACTGGCAAGCAGTTTAGCATCCGTGCGGTGAGCCATGGCGGTTTACTCCCGGCAACTCTGTAAATTAGTAGAGAGCTTCGACGCCACCCGACGTCCCCCGACGTCCCTCACGTCGTCGGACTCGCATTCGTCCCTGTCGTTACCTTCGACGCCCTCGTGTATCGCACGGGAAGCAATTCGATAACGAATTTGGAACAAAGCATTTTCTTATCAATCTCCTGCACGACGTCACCCTTCCCCCCTACCCCCACGATCGCCCCACCGCCATTGACTCTTTCCTCACTCGTGCGAATTCGTTTTCGCAATTTTTCACTGGTACGAATTCTTTTCTGTTTACTCGTCTCTCGCAATCCGTATGACCTATATCGCGACTTCCTGCTTCATTTGTCAGAGTTTTTTTACTCTAATCGCCATGACGTCACTTTATGCCACTAGATCTTTGAATTACCGATAACGCGCGCAATCGATGCTCAACTGATAGGTAGTCGATGTAATCGATCCTGTCGTGTTCGACTTCGCTGCGATTCGCGATCTCGATTGGTCTTATCGGAAGTTTCGATTAGTCTGTATCGATCGAGGGGATGAAAGTCGAATTTTACTGCCTCGAGGGAATTTTCCAGGATCTATCTATAGCTCTGGAGGAACAATGGCGGCTGGGGTATAACAATGCTAGTTCAATCATCGAAATTCACTAAGCTAAGCCCAATGGTCGGCAGAATACGTTGGTTGCCGTGCTGCTAGTTGCAATTTACTTTTCTCTCGAAATTTCATGCTCGAAAGTCAGCTGTTTTGTTACAGGGTCTCTTTCAGTCAGGGAATCTACTCTCGTCCATTTTGTTTAACGATTTCCCGGCTTTTAGCACTTTGGTCACGTTGCTCGACTCACTTCGCTCGTAAAACTCGCCGTGTCCCGATATCACGATTTCGCCCGTTCTCTGACGCCATTATCACGCTAATTCGCATAATTCACATAATTCCCTTGATACCCACATTAAGTCCGTTCCCATATCCCTGCTCGTACATACATCAGTACTTTGAACTATACCCATAAACAGGATATATCCCGAAACACATATAAACTTACCCCATGGTGTTTACTGTTGGTATTTGGGAAATAAAACTTTTCTTTTAAAATCCATAAACTCGTAAAATCATTTTCACTTGAAATATGACTCTCTCGATAATTTAATTATGCCAGTAGAAATATCCCCGGACGCCATACTCTCTCGGCGTTGCACAGTTTCCTCCTCTGACGTATTTGTTTGTACGGCTCTGTGTGCTCTGCAAAGTGGCGGAATGGCGGACGGTTGGTATTCCTGGGCATCGGAAGAAGGGCGAAAGCAAACCTAAGATCCATCAGTGGGCGACAACCATGGCCGAGAGTGCAATTCGAGTTATTGATTATCCCATCGATATAGAAGCGTGGGTGCACTTTGCGTGTTAGTGAGATCGCGTGAGAATGAGTTATCACATGCCCGCGAGAGCATCCACAAACCTAATTTTCCAATACGTAATACCGTACGCGATACCAACGTGAAAATAAATAGATAGCGCCAAATTATTCGCGAGACTCGGTCCTTGAATCTTTGCCAAATCTTATGGCTGCTTCGCGATACGACGACGCCCGTATCTACCTAGCAGAATTTTTTTTTTTCTTCTTCGCGTTTAAAGTCCCTCCCTACCAGATAGTCCGGGAGAGTGGCGAAAAATAACGATACAATGACGCAAAACGATTTGTCAAACGTAGCGCCATTTGCTTTAAATAATAATACAACTTTTCCCACGCTAGAGTCTCTGGAGTAAAAGTCTAGAATAATTTTCTATGATCTTTGGCCTAGACGACGTGGACGGACCAATTGAAAAATGCATCGGTAGAAAATGTTTCGTCAGAAGTGCTGCCATCTACTTTGTTATCTCTTTCTCTTTCTGTTTTTCATATGTTGCTTCACTGTCTTTTATCCTTCTCGGGTGCATCAATCTTCGCTATGCTCATACGCACCCTTTTTCAGAAACGTACGTAACGTTCACGGAATCCTGGAGAGTCGTTTGCTTTCGTTACTCCTGCAACGGCTGCCATGCACTTTGATGCACTCTGCTAATCGATGCATCTAGTGTCTCGGGTTGTGTTTATATGACGTGATTCACTGTCGGTTGCGCGTTACGTGGGAGCGTTTCTATACGACGACGCTTTTATTTGCGGCTGGGACATTTTCCGTGGATGCTAAATAACGAGCTTGCAATTTCTGTCGGGTTTATGCACCGTTGCGTAATTATTATCCGGACGGGAGCAACGCTGCCCGCGAGTATCGATGACGCATCGATCGTATCGATACGCAAAGGATTCGGACTTTTTTCAGCATTTTATTTTCTTTTATTTTTATTACCTCCAAAACCAGCTTACTCGACTGTGTATTCTGGTTTTTTCTCTCTTGATTCTCTTTGTCCTTTTATTTCAATCTTCGTGGATTCTGTTGTTCGTGCTCGCGCGCTGCAATCGGTGAAAATTGACGCCACGCGGTATAAACTGGACGAACTTGGCGAGACGGAATGAAAGCGGAATAAACGGCAGGAACGCGGTGGAACAACTTGCCTGGATCTCTTTATGCTGATTAACGAAAGGCTACGAGTTTTCGGAGATTCGTTTAATGAAATTGGGATTGATGCTGGTATACAGCAGCGAAGCATCCTGGGACATTTTTTATGCATGGAGACTTCCTTCAGTCAAGATCGATGCATCTAATGATCTCCTTCAAGCTAGGACCGCCACAGAAGAAAATGGAAAAAAGACGTACATCATATTTTTGGCAATAGACCATCAAATTAGCCCAAAATGTGTCCTTGATTATGACGTATGTCTTTTTTCGATTTTCTTTTGTGGTGTCGCCAGCTTGAAAGAGGTTCGGTCGAGAGTTTTTCCGCTTCTTTTTGTTCCTTTTCCGTTCCTTTGCCATTTCTATATACACTTCTCGTCTCTGGTCCAACCACCATTTCACTTCGAGAGAAAAATCAATAGAGAACGCGAATCCAATCAATGGATGCTGCCCACGAACGCGGCTAATGAACAGTCGCTAATTGAAATTTACTCGTAGACGGAATTGAAGTGGCTAGGCACTTTTTTTTTTTTTCAATTATACCCTAGCGAATCGTTTCCAATGGACGGAAGTAGCTCTCGCTCGACACTTGTGGATCCGTTACCGCGATGTTCCCTGTATTTTGCTAATTTTAAAGTTTGAATTATACGCAGATCAGCTGATCGATTGATTAACCAATGACGTATACGTCATCGTCTGTCGTCACTCCAGTGAGCGTCCCGACGACGTTCCACCAGGACACGGAGGAAGTACTAACCAAGCATCCACTTGGCTTTTACTTAACGATAACTCCCCGGGAGTGGCTTCCGGCGTCCCTTGGCGGAGCGTCGCGACGGCGCTTCAACTCCTGCGAAAGATTTCATAATTTCCAGAAGGAAAACCTCAATGTACCCTACTTGGCTTCTTCGTTTCACAGAAATCGAGGGGGCACGTGTATCTTCAGTCTGAAGACTCGTGACTCAGGACTCGAGTTTTCCTTAGGTCATATTCCGTTTAAAAATTTAAATTGGAAAGGACGAAGTTTCGCGAGGGATACGATACGAAATGTTCCCTTATCTTCAGGCAATTCTCTCTTCTTTTTTTCTTTCTTTCTTTCTCTCTCTCCCCCATGCAATCTTGATCTCTTTCCCTTTTCCTCTTTCTCTTCATTTTTTTCTGCCCCTTCTCATTCTTTCACCCTTCTTCAATTCCTCGTTTCCCTTTGTCGCTAAAACTTGGTAAATTCAAAAACGTTTATTCGCTTATACTTCCCGACGTCGGCGTCGTCGTCGGCTCGTCAATGGATAAGCAAGCGGGTAGCTGAAAGGACGGATTTAATTCAAACTTCCGGATCTCTCCGACCCCACAAAACCGGAAGTTCACGATTAAACAAAGATTCCCCTGCATAAAGGGACGTTACGTTTCTCATTATCTCGTCAATAAAAACCAAGGAAACATGAAGATGTTAACAAAATGTCCTCCGGATCCACATACCGTAGCTTAGCTAACCTAACCTTGTCTGTTCTTTTCACAAATTTTTTTTCTCCCTTCGGTCTCCATTCTACCCCTTTCATCCTTCACCCTCGCCCTTCCCCTGACAACCGTCTCTCCCTCTACCACTGGACCAAAGGACCCTTTTTAACCTTCAGCACCAGATACGCTAAAGGACGATTTCAAATTCACGGCAAGAATTTTTTTATCGAAAGTCCTTCGTCATCGTTCTCTCTCTCTCTCTCTCTCTCTCTCTCTCTCTCTCGTCACGCGTCACAACGTTATTAGATTCCTCTACCGACTGCTAATTCCGCGGTCGCCTCTAAATCGACCGTCATTTCTCTCTAATCGCATTTACACGCTTTGCAGACTGTCGAATCCACGCCAAGGCTGTCGATTAAAAAGAAATCGTCTTTCAATTTATTTCGAATAAAAAATTCATCCCTCGTACGTTTCCCTTATCTCCCCTCCCCCCTCCCTTTTAATGAACCTCTGGTAAATTTCACACAGGATGTTACCTACCGGGAGTATAGTCTCATATTCCATTTAACTGTTTGAGCACGGGAAGGCGTTCTCTATTAAGTTACTTGAGAGAACTTTAATCTCTACTACAGCAGCCCAGGGACGTTGCGGAGGAGCCGAGCCCTACGACTCGCGCGTTACTCCGAAAGTTAGAAACGCGGCAAATTCGATGTTTTACCTGAAAACAGAAATTAATCCTGTAAACAATTATACCAGGCTTCAAGAGCGGTTTTCGCTCTCTATCGATTTTCTTGATTCTTCCGAAGGAAACAAAAGAACGTTTTTTTTTTCTTTTAGCTCGAAAACAAAAACGGCCATGAACGCTTCTGATTTCACTCCCTTATCAGATTAGATATTTTTCCAAGCAAACAGCTCCCGCTGTACGGACTCTCTCGTAACTGTCTTCACGCCCGCCTGATCTCGGCCACGGACTAATTACATAGTGTCTGTCTCATCGTCCTCTAAGTCACTAATTGTCATTTCCATCGAGCGATCGCTCTCGGTCGAATCCCCAATCAAACGGAGTACATCGGCCTCGCGTCTTCTACATATGTATTATTGGTATAACGCGTATGCATATGCTGCGGCACTGTTATCTCAATAGAGACAGCAGGCGGTATTACGTAGCGTATCAGACGCATTGAAAAGGGGGATCTTAACGGAGGATTGCGCGATCCAACCTGCATTGTCCAAGGACTTGGACATCGAGCGCTTTTCATGGACGGCTTTAACGAAGGATCGACGGCGCCCAGATGTCGCGAAAACTCGCGATGGCGTCGCGACGCAATCTCCGTTGATTACACGGAGGCTTTGCACAGTAGCCACGCGTTTCTCGCTACGTACGAGTGACTGGCTGGCTGGCTGGCTGACTGACTGACTGACTGACTGACTGACTGTCTTTGATTTTCTTAACCAAGACGAAGATAAGAAATTTTCCGTTTACCGGCAGCCATCTTTCTCTCACGTCTCTGACTCGCTTACGTTCGTCATTATATATTTTTTGTTGCGAATCTCACCGGTCTTGGATGCCAGGCAAATTTTGACAATGACAAACAATTGTAATGGGTAATCATCCACTCGATGGATTGTTGACGAGTTACGTCAAAATATACTAAGTTTTGTTGTTTACGTATCTATACTTGGTCCACGTGTTCAATGTTTTTTTTGACAGATGTAAAACAATGAAATTTCTGGCAAGTCGCACGTGGCTCTGTATACAATTTTTTGTGCAATGCATACGCATGGTTTTGGGTTGAAATATATATTCAATTTTGTTTATCATATATTTTCGTGACTTTATCAAAAAGCCACGTGTCGTTTGCTAAGGATTGCATTGCTCGCGAACTGTCAAAGAAGCACATTGAACTCGTCGATCGACTGTAGGTAAACAAGTTTCTCTAACGAATTAGCGATTAAGAATCTTTTCGAGTCTTCTGGCGACGCTTACAGATATCTCTCTCTCTCTCTCTCTCTCGCACAGTCAACTGACATTAATACAGAAAGGACAGTAAACGTCACCCAGGAGATAGCTCTCTTTTACGTCAGCATCGCACAGCCATATCACTCAGTCGTATCCCGTGGACTTTATCGAGTGTAAAAGACACGACAGTCCAAATGTTAAAAGCGCGCATGATAAAGTCCCGTGTAAATTTATTCGCGACACTTTTCCCGACGGATCGTGAATTTCCCGTGATTCCCCGATAACGAGATAAAAAGGTGACGCGAGAGAGACGCGATCTCCGTATCACGCGAGACGCACGATTTGACAAGGGTTTATGAAGCGCCGAATAAATATCTTCCCAGCTTACCACTGTACGGCGAACGATGGTATTTTATTGCACGGGGATAAGAGGCATTTGCAAATGAGAAGAGTCGCTGCTACCTGCTGGTACACGCGTGCATCGAATGCCATCGCTCGGTGGAAACGAACCTAAGGCCCCTCGTAACGTTGTCACGCTGGTAATGGTACCGATGCTGTCGGTTTGGATGGTTTGGTACGGTGGTCTGGATAGCGTGGTGTACCGTTCCGGTGATATAGTAATACGACAACGGTAGCCAACCAATGGCAGTGAAGGTGCCAGTCGCTGCGAATTGATCGCATCGAAGTACATAAATATCGGCGGCAACCTTACAGCCGAAGAGCCTCTGCGCGACCACGTGTGACGTCGAGCGAGGATGTGAGGTCGCTGTTAGGACTCTGGATTTAGGACCTTTTTCTTTTTCTTTTCTTTTCCCTTGAGGAAGTTGTTGGCCGATTTACGGATATCCGGTCTTCTTGAAATTGGTCCTTTTTGCAATTGGTATAGGTAGGAGGAGGGAGGGTCCGAATGGAAGTCAGCCTTGAGGACTATATTTGGATCGCAGGGCTGTCTGTACTTTTTTATTTTTCTCTTTTTTTTTGGGTAATAAAGCGCTCTTGTTCACTTGCGAGTTTCGCCTTGAGGATGACTTCCGCAATTATCCTTCACACGTCCAAGAGAGTTTTGACTTTCGTTAGTATTTTTTTTTACATCTGTCTATCTATTTTGCTAATGGAAACTAATCTTTGAAAGACTGACGGCTTTTGATTTGATCGTCCGCGTAAATCGTATTTGAATGAGCGTGTAGGATAAAGGGGAGTTTCTTTTTCCTTTCTTTCTTGTACCTTCACTCTCGGAGGATTCGAACGAAGCTGTTCTTGTCGCGTAGCTCCTGGCGATTTTGAAATTCCGTTTCCTCGAAGTGTACTTCAGGAAAGTTATATCGAGCTCCGATTTCGTATCTTCTGTCCAAAAGATAAGGGCGTCATGGGAATGATTAAAATCCCTCGATATCCCCGTGAAAAGATGCGTCGAGGGTCGCCAACGTAAGTATAGACAAAGTATAACGCGAAGGAGGTTGAATGATAGAAGGAGGTTGAATGATAATGAGAGACTGTTGATAAGAAAAAACAATGTATAGATATACACCTAACGAGGAGACACAGAAATGGCAAACGACGTATCGCAAAACCTCCTTTTTCCGCCCTCGTACTCATTCCGACGACGGCATACGGCTACGGCTGGTGGCAGTCCTCCAAAACATGATATGCAAAAAAAGTCGCTAACCTACATACGCCTCTAGGCTGATATGCATCGCAGGACCTAGTTCGCAAGTCGAATATGCTGCTTGTCCAGTTCGCGAAAACATTACGACTATAATCGACAGTCCAGAACCCCATAGAAGTAGGGATATGAAAAAAAAAAGAAAAACAGGTCCCAATTACGTGCAGGGCCGTATTGCTAGGGTACCACGGCCCTTTGTGACGTCCTCAACTATTTTCATAGAAACTCATCCCAGCGTCGTGCCATCTCAGCCTTCAGGTATGCTTAGTCAGAATCTCGGCAAACTCGTACTACGACTTTTACGAGCTTAGCATGAACTTATCATTCGTACGAGACTGTTTCCAAGCTCGGTTGACTTTACGAGCTCGTAAACTACGAGATTTCCTTCTAATACGATCACTAAATAGATCGCAAGGGTTGTTTCGCGGAGGGTGCCATCGTGCGTGTGTATACGCGCAGAGGAAAAAGTCCTGGCAGGCAAAGGGTGATTAATAAGGGGTGATCTATCGCGAGTCTTCACGTGAACTCCGTGGAATCCTTAATTATTAAGTAATTAATACCTAAAGGGATATCGATATAATTTCATATCAAATTACGAAACACGATTACGTCAGAGTACGCTAAGGGTGCTAGTACATTTACATATGATGCTACTGTGTATGGTAAGGGTAAAGCTTCCTAGGGATACGCCCTCTGTGACGTGGGAATATTTCAGGAAATAACAATCTCTCTGACGATATTCACTCAGCATCCCTGTATCCCAGTCTCTATCCCCTCCCTACCCCCATCCCCAATTAACTACTAACTCTCTCGAATTTCTTCGTCTTTGTTATACGTATCACGGTAGGACTGGATAATCGAAAATTTCTACGTCACTTCTCCTAAAGTCTCTCGTTCAAATTTAAAACTGTAAAAGTTTCCCTGACGAACTTTCCATAGTCGGTTCGCGATATCAGACTTTGATTTTGACAGATGAAGCATAGGTATGTTTTGGACTCTGCCACGCGCTAAACGTTGCTGCCTTGTCTGACTGTACCTTCCATTAGCTACTCCTCTGGCTGCTCCCGTACGATTCTTCCTCGTATCGCTTCCTCGTGTGTGACGCAAGATGATTGGTGCGGGTATCGATCTGTGAGTATACTGCCATGGATTCTGGGGTATACATGTATATGTATTTATGTATCGGATAGACGCGTGTGTACGGTGGTTATACGTGGATGGATATACTAGCCTGAAATTTCAAGAGGAAATCTTGACGCGGTCCAATTTGGGGGGGGGGGGGAGGGGGGATTGGTTTGTTAATTTTCTAATTGACGTTCCTCGTTAATTACTGTCCACTGGCCGCCTGTGTGGACACTCTGAATTCGGTATATATAGGTATAGATGTGTATGTTTTTAGGGTGGGTTCGTACCAGCATGGGATATAGGGGAGAAAATTTATTATGGATTGGTCCGTATACGGCATTCAGTTTTGGATGCTGTATCTTGATTCAAGGGCAGAGGCGTTGATAAGCGCGTGGTGATTAGGTTTGGATAGGTTTGGTTGTTATGGAAAAAAGAAATTATTCTTTGCGTATGCATGGTTACTCTTTTATTAAGTGGAGATGTTGGAGGGACGACGATTTGTCTTCGATGTAGGTTTCTTATCTGTTCACGCTATCGGCGCGATAACGAAGATCTTGATACCGGAAAACTTCCAGACTTACTCAATTAGCTTAATTAGACCCTTAGAGGATCGCGCGATACTCCACAAATCAACGTCTCGGGAATCGGAAGACTCGGAGGAGCTTAAGGAATTCGACGCCTGTTACGCAATGGCGATAATCCATGGGATTTCCTTTTTTTGGATTTTTTTGTAGTTTGATATTCGTTACAAGAAAAATTTGAATTTATTTTGGGACTGTTTTTTTGGATTTCTTTTATGTCACAGTGAGATTTTGATTTTAGGCTTTATGGGTATCGTATCCTGATCCTTGGCGATTTTTACGATAATCCTTTCATAATCGTAATCTAGGGGTATTGATCTGTCCTGCGAACGGTGCTTAAGTTTATAGCACGACAACAGGGTCGTTCCGTCGCGTTTTCATGAATCCGTTCACTTCGCTCGGTTATTCCGGCTACTTCATCAAATGGATAACGCTTAATGGCCTTTTAGTGAGGATAAACCATGAATTCCGTGGAACGTCCTGAAACCGAAGGACCTCCATGAAACATCCCCTCGTTATTCATTTCAGGGATGGATATATAGGGGTTGCGACGCGGAGTACTGGAAAGTTTTTTTTGCGAATTTGCCAAATTCTCACGCGGCCCTCCAAAACGTTAAGGGGATGTTCTGTCTGCGGGAGAGTGACATCCACGACGGCGACAGGATTGCACGAAACTACTGTATAGAAGGGTGAAAAGAAGATGGCGGGTAACAAAAAATTTTTCGAATGATTCGTCGTAAGAAGGAGCAAGCTTCTCTCGACACTTGGTACTTTTGCGAATTCTTCCAGAAAAGTGAAATTCAGTCTTGTGTGTTGGGGAGCAGCAAAATGATCCGTGGAGAACAAGTAATTTGCCGTGTAGCATCCCTTTGTGATCTAAGAGGAAGAGCTGGTCCAAACTGCACGACCACTTTTCCCTGATCCTGCGTCAAAACCTGCAAAAAGCCTCGGGACGGCCCTTTAATTAATACGTTATTTCATGGCTAAACCGTCTCTAGTCTGCTTTCTATGACGCGAATTCCTCCGGGGATTTAGCGATGGACGTCGCTCGAGTCACGCAGTGAACGATCACGACGTTGCCGATCGTACCGGGTACCGTGATTTTGGCTTAATAATTTTGCAGCATCCCACAGTGTGATGTAGCTTGTTGCGAAAGAATCTGTATTTTCGGGGAAAAGATAAGGACGGGTATCCATTCATCGATATTCCGAAGGATTGACGGAATTTTTTATAAAGTTCATAAATTCGCAAACGCACTGTATATTATTCGCAAAGAGACGCTTTCGTTTGCCTGTTGCAATTTCATGACTTTGCATTCCTCTCAAGGAACAATTTACAGACACACGAATTAATAATGATCACTTTCGACTTGTCGGCCATTTTCATCTGGAGAACAACAACGTAGGACTGATTTATCTGATCTTTCGTGTATACACAAAGAGACCGAACGTCAAACGTATAAATATAAGATTTTCAACTCAGAAAATGCGTCATGATATTTTCATTACGTTTCGCGTGCAGTAAACGATTTTTCAATGACGAAAGAGGCTCGATCGAATCGGCGCATTATCGTGACAAGACTATTGACAAAAATCTATATAAATCCGACCGAGTCTCATCGCGCGAACCCGATAGGCTCAGGTTGATTGATAATTTCGTTTTCATTAACGCGATTAGATTAAGCGACTAATAAAGTCCAGGGCTTTTTGTCACACGCGATAAAACATCACCGAAGCCTAATCATTACCAACAACATACTTAACCCACGGTTACGTAAACGTAAGTCATCGAGACTCGACGGCGTCGCGACGCGCACTGGCTCGACGTCGAAATCAACAAAAGTAACAGAGACGCGATCCCTTACGATATTTACTAAACACAGCCACATTCGCACTGCAAAAACTCAACGAGAAGCCCGTGCAAATCTTAATCGTACGTAATTATTTCAGATCGTCTCGCGCGATCAGGAAGAAGAACGTAAAGAGATGGCAAGATGAGAGCGAAAGATCGAGTGGTCCATTGATCTCTGTGATATTGATAAAAGGAGCGTTCCTCCCCCCCTTCCCGCCCCTCGGATGAAGGGATCATCGCGACACGATTTTCCACCAATGTACAACAGATCATTAAGAAGAGGGAGGAAGACACACACACGGATCGTCTCGACGCTATCTTTAGATTAAGGTGAGTTCACAGTCTCTTTGTTTTACTTTACTTTTTTCTCCTTTCCTCCTTTCACGCTCGGTTTATCTCCACTAGATGGCAGCTGCTTCTTTCAGCCCCTTTCCGGGTTGGTCATTTCGACTTTCGAGGTAACCAGATCCTCTACGGGTTTAATAGCTGGCGAAATAGTTAACGGTCGACGTAGCTTATATTGTTTTACTCGAAACTGCCGTGGTCGCGGGTTATCGCAGTTTTACGAGAGCGCCCTCGTAAATTGAGCGAACTGAGAAAAGAAAGTACGAGAAGTACCTACGCGCAGTAGGTAGCCAGGGTAACATAAATACTTATCGACCTACCACCTGTGTCGAAGGTACCTTCTTTTTTAATATCATCGTTAAGCAGTTGTAACCGGGGAGCAATTGCTCCGGGGTCTGCCATTAAAACTTTTCTTATCGGACGTCATCTACTGTCATTTGACCCCATCGAACAGCCAGTGTTGTTATTATTATGCGATAACTAATCGATACGGTTAAATATCGTCAAAGAATTCGAACGGTTGCGTCAAAGGCGTGGTGCCGTGTATCGATCATTTTTTGGATCTCGTATCGATCGGTATCGATCTAGCGATTGTATGTATACGGTGCACAGAAGTTAAGCGAAGTCGACGTTGAGTCTACAAACATCGTGTCTGATACTACTGTTACGATAACAGAGTCAAGTGCCTTAACACGGTACTACACGCGGAAGTTGTACGGCTGATATCGTGCACCTCTCTCTCTCTCTGTGTATATATATATCTAGTGGGGTGACATACGTGACGTCACAATGATTTTTCACGATCTCCTTATCCATCGATCGTAGAAATCTTCAATATAAAAACTAGACGTTTTTACGCAATCGAGAGTCCGATAAAGATTAATTTTTATTTATTTATTTTTGTTTATTTCACATCACTTTATACGCTACGCGCCATTGACGTGGTTCGATTTTGAAAATTCAAATTTAAAAATGGCCGAATCATTAGATCGATGCTCTGTATCGGCAATCGTCATACAGCTGTGACAGCGTCGTCTGCTTATCCTTAGGCTACGTTCGCATCGTTAAACTGTACCGAATCTCCATGCAAATTGATACTCTCGTTCCTACGCGATACGTAAACACTTCGCGAAGTTCACAGTGCAGGCCCGATCCTTGCACTTTAATCCAAGCGTTCCGGAACTTCCGGAACGTCGACGCTTCTACGTCGACGTAGGGTCCCCTCTTTGCTCCGTTTTACCCTCGATCACCCTGCTAACGCCCGTCGCGGCAAACCTCACTCGTCTGACAATTATACGACTCGGAGACGCTTTCGATCGCGTAAATAAATTTGGGAATCCCCGCAGCGTGGCGCTGCAAGACGTTTACGAGAATTTCATGCAACTCCTTACTCTCGAAAGCGACTCGTATCATCCGGGCGACGCGCAACGTGCTTTTAGCACGGGAATGCTCGCGCGATTTTATTTCCTCATTTAAAAAGCATTGAGTTGTGACGACGTGATCATCACGCGCGAATCAATGCCGTGTTGATTACGTACTTGGAACATCTCTAGTAGTACGCGTTATATACGGCGTTTCAAAGCCATCATGAATTTCGAATTTGAACGTACATAACGAGACTTCGAATTTCTTGGATGTAATCAGTAAACAGTGTGAACGTGGCTCGTCACGCGTTTGGTTCACTGATTAGGTGTAACTTATATAAGACGAGTATCACTGATAAGGAATGATGCAAGATATATTGCTTTTTTTTTCTCTTCTACGACGCTCGCTTCGGTGATACCGATTTACGGGCCTGACATTGGAGCATCGAGAGCGACGAAAAAAAAAGAAGAAAAAATGTAAACACCGAGAGAAATATTATTTCTCGTCTATCGAACCGTACGAGGCACTTGTGTCAGATATACTGTATCGTTATCTGGAATTTACACTAGAATGATCTTTTTTTTCGCGCATCATGTTTACACGCGTCTCGTCGTTACGCGGCTCGAGTGCGTTAGATAGAAAATGGCGATAGCCAATGCAGTACGTAGTCGTTTAGCGTGGGAGACGCGTCGATCTATCTCTGGGAATCGAGATACTTCGATATGAGAATTGACAGTTGAATTTTTGTGGAGAAACCAAAGAGCGAGAATGATTGAATGATGCTTCTTATCACTCGTATCGAGTATATCGGTAATGTTGGTAACGACTGTTACACGTTGTGATAAGCTCATCTTTCGAAATTATTGACTGCAGTGTGTCGAAGTATCGTGGGATTGCGTAGCGACGAGTGTAGTAGGGATACTGGAGATTTTTATCGCAGCTGTAACAATAGTAGTGACAATAATAGAAACGGTTAATAGTGGCGATACTAATGTAGTAATAGTAGCGAATAGTATCTTGTTGGGAAAAATCTAGGTTGGATGGGTAATAAAAAAAGAAATATCTTCGCCGTCAGGCGAATAGTCAATGATGACTCAGTTTATCAGTCCTTAAGAACTTTTTAACAATAACTTTGCGCAAGTTCGAACGGTAGAGTGTATTTATTGATTGTCTAAAAAGTTAGCGTGAAGATACCACTGAGGCAGCTTCGATGCGATTTTTCGATTTTTGCAAAGATAATTTTTTTGCTGCTAATCATCATGATGGATGTTACAGGGGTATTGATGACGAGCGCGTCATCTGAAGGTGGTTGTAGCATAAAAATCAAATGGACAGGCTAACTTCAGGTGGTGGGTTTGTTGTGAATAACCCTGTAGGTACTCAG
This sequence comes from Pachycephus smyrnensis, assembly GCA_030142225.1. Classification (NCBI taxonomy): domain Eukaryota; kingdom Metazoa; phylum Arthropoda; class Insecta; order Hymenoptera; family Cephidae; genus Pachycephus; species Pachycephus smyrnensis. The sequence goes on from JARQST010000577.1 coordinate 606,182, forward strand.
GATTTGAAAATGCGAAAAGTTGAAGGATTCTTGTCTCGTGGTCCTGAAGCTGCAAGTTGGACTGTATATACTCTTCGTGAAGAGTAGATTGAAGGGCGAAGGAAGGTCAGACTCTCTTGCGGCTATGTTACTGACAACCATTGGCGTCACTCGTCTCGCCTATTATCCCATGTGTCTTACTTTAAGTTGGGACTCTCACGCGTTCCCGAGAGAGCAACAAATCCGAGGATCCTTGATCAGGACCTCGAAAGTCAGAACGGACTGCTGGAAGTCGAACGGGATGAAGTGGATGCTGGTGTATCTTAGAGACGTCGGTATAGTAGGAATTCGCTAAAGATTCTTTGGCGTTGTTTTGACTTCTTGCAATCTTCTTTATCGTACATGGCCTTTTTTTTTAATCTTGATAACACCGGTCCTTGGCACGTAACAGTGTTTCGAGGTTATCAGTCGATTTTTTTTCATTGATAAGGATACCACGAAATACACGCGATAAGTCCTTCAGGGTGTCCTTGGGACTGTCCTCAAGGACTCGTTATGGTATCTGTTTGTCGATTCGTGGCTGGGGGCGGAAGGGTGAAAAGTGCAAAGTGGAAAGCCGAGGGGGATGCGGGTGATAAATTCGAGTGGACAAGGGTAGTAGGGTGAAATAAATTCGGGGATAAGTCCCACGATGAGTTATGTCAGCGCCAAGGATTTTGACTCGTGTCAAAATGGCCGCGGGTATACTGGAGCTCAAGGAATCGACAGGATTTCCGGTCGAGCAACGTCGCTTCCGGGATATTTCGAAATATCTCGAACAAATTTCATTTCCTTTCGATATGACTAGGTCGATGTAAAACTTGTTATCGTTTTTTTTTTTCTTCTTTTTTTACCTCTTCCTCGCACCATCACCTGTTCCTTACTTGTACGCGTGTCAATGTCTTGTCTTTCACCGTGATGACGTAAATTTGACATCTTCCGCCACGTTTCCCACCGGATGCCAATCAGACGTACTTGCAAATCTTTCGTCTTCAAAACTCAAGACTCGATCGCGTTCTTGCTATTTATCTCTCTACGGGATTTCATTCAATTTATTCCCCTCGAGCGAATTTATCCGAGGGGTACCCCATCTGAAAAAAAAAATTGTACATAAATTACATATAAAATACGTATAACGTTCCGTGTACAAAAATGAGCATATATAATTTTATATAATTTTACGATAAATATAATACAGAACGAACAAAGCCGTTTCTGTTACATTAAAAGCAAAACACGTCGTCGCTTTTCACGCTCTCTTTTTACACGTCTGTTTTTTCATCCCCTAACGAGCATTAGAAATTTTCACGAGAATCAGAAAAATTTTTTAACTCATCGCCGAGATCCTACGCGTATCCAGACTCCGCGGAGGAATCTCCTAAATTCTCCTTGCGTTCGATGCTTTGTGTGATCCTTGCTAAATTAGGGGAACCGTTTGACTTTTTCTGTATTTGAACAAAAAAGTAACGTCCACCACTCAGTGACAAGTACGAGAATCAGGGATCTTGGACCGGTAGAACGTTCCAGAAGTGTCCTCGGCATTTTCTTTCCATCCTGACGGGGACAGTCTTTTCTAAGCTTTACGTTCCCGGTAGCCATTTTTATATTTCACGCCATCCTACCGCTTACTTTTCCGTAATGGACCGCGTCCATCAGGCTGCAGCCCGTTCCCCAGGATTTCTATGTATATAGAAAATGTACGTATATATATATCTATATCTTCTATCTTTTCACTCCGTAAGTGTATGGCTACTCTAGGACGCGAATGGGGGTAGAATAAAAATGAAGGGGTTGGAAGTGGTGGGAGAGAGGGGGCACTTCTAGTAATTTCAAGCCATTGCCATAGGTCCTTGCGACGTTCATCAGGAAAATGAACGAGCTGGCAAAAACTTAATGTCGGATATTCAACTCTGGCTTTATATTCCTGACTCTTACGTAAACTCGTATGCACTTTGCTCGTTGGATTTATATTTAATAATGATCAAATGGCGTACAATTTATTTGAGGAAAACAGGATTGTATGGGCTTGGTAACACTATGCACGTATCCATGTATTATATAGGCACTTGACAAAATCAAGGATGAAAGAGTCATAGATAAAGGAGAGAAAAAGAGAGAGAGAGAGAGACAGTGTTCCAGAGCTATTGTGATCACTCCTCGTTAATTGATAGTCATTGCCTGGATCAATTAATGCATACCCGATTAACACGCACGTGTGCCCAGATAGGTACTAATCCAATCCTCTGTACTTTCTATCGATCGTCCATTCACTCCCGTGTCCCGTATGCTTCTCCCTCCTACCACCCCCCTCCTCCCTTCTCCTCCTCTCCATGATTCTTTTAAAACGCGATTAATGGTTTTCCAATGAAAACAGGATTGTTTCGTTAAACTAGTGCACTGCTGGCGCATTTATGTCGCAGTTATTTTGTTTCGATCGCGACTACATTTTTCCCAGGGATTACGAAGCGAGTGTAAACAGAGAGTCGAGCCTTTTTTTTCTAGTGCGTCAAGGATTGGTGCAAGTATGAAAATTATAATAGGATATTTCGTCTCGGTTGTTCGCAGCTTTTTCAAGCTTATCTAATGGCTGGTTTGGATTTTGGTTTACCAAAAATATTGTAAACTTTAGGGCCGCATCTTTTTCGTCAAAATTCTCGGAAATTTCTACGAGAGCGCTGTTTCCTATTTCGTTTGTTCCGTTAAGCACTGGGCCGGAAGTTGAATTCCTCAGTCGAAATACGCTGGTGACGAAACTGGCGAAATTAGTTGAAATGTGTTTCGCAAAGGCAACCAAACATGGCGGCAGACACTCAAATCCTGTCGCGTTCCTTCTTTTACTGACTAACTTTACTTTGTTTACTCTCTCTCTCTCTCTTTTTCTCTCTGCTCTATTTCTGTCTCTGTCGCTCACATTAATGTGAGTGACGAATTCATTCATTCGTCATCTTCCCTCGGAAGCGTCGAGAAGCTTCTCGATCGCGTTGATATTCAAGGGACGCTTTCACGAGCCTACAGATAATCCTGAGGGAACGAGTAAAAAAGCACGTCCAGACAGGATATATGGATCCCTTGAATGTCCAGGATTAAAAGCACCCTTAGAATTCTTAGCCCCTAACGAATCACGAGAGCTGCACGTATTCAACGCCACAACTGCAGTAATACCTCAATCAGCCGTTTTTGAATAATGTATTCGTATCACGTGATATCCTCCCCCTTTTTTTTCTTACGGATCCTTTAGACACCCCTATCTTCGCTTGGCTTTCGTTCCTGTCACCCTTCCTTTCGTTGCCTCCTTTCTTCTCTTTTTCCCCTCTCTCTCTCTCTCTCTCTCTCTCTCTCTCTCTCTCTCTCACTCTCTCTTTCTCTCTCGTCGTTCTGCACGAACCAAGAATTATTCTCTCATACGATAAACCAACCCTCGCGCAGATGCTTTATACTCAACACGATTATTGCACATCCCCAAAACAACTACCCCCGAAAAATCGTACTTTATCCTTTATGAGAATTTCGGACCGACCGAACGTTAACTACTACCCTCTACCCTCCGGCTCTTTTCTTTCAACCTCTATAGGGGTCGCGGACGAATAAATGACCTCGACGTACCACTGTGGTTAATTACGCCTCGCAATAGAATTTTCGCGGTTTTTGAGGCCGAGTGTTGACCCTGGTATTATGTGAAAATGCGAAATTCAGGTCGAGCACTCCAGCACCCTTAACTGGCAGAAGGGTGCTTTTCATGATGTACATAAATATACAGTGTTGGATCTAAAGGAACGGTTCGGTACTATATATACAAGTAAGTAATTAAGATAACCGAAGAAGGACACGCATCTGTAAAATCAGCTTCCTGGGCTGCATGCAGCTCGTACGGTTGCGCGCGTGCGTGGTTGCGTGATTACTTCTGTTTGGACATGTAGAACTAGGAACACGTGATACGATCATTGGATCCTTCGTATATAAATCGATTCATTATATCGAGAGGGCGATATATTATTATCCTTCACTTATTATATATATATCGATTTATTGCCACTCAAACCATGCCCCGTTCTCGTTCATCGCCGCTATATTCCCTACGGACGAATCGCCTATACGCTTTCTTGCGATACACTGCCTTTACGTAACGATTTCGCTGGAAAGTTTGTCATTTTTTTTTCGAATGCTCGGAGCCAATTTTGTTTTCTGTATTTTTGTTCTACTTAATTTCCGCCATCATCCTGTTCTTCGGTAACTGGAAGAATCCTTTGGGATCTTCGAGATGAATCTTCGGTCCTTGGGGAGGCAGGCCAGCGAGGGAAGGGAGTGACAAAAACGAATAACGGAAGTAGGGGGGAACAAGGGGGAAAAAAACAGGAAAACTAGCAAAGGACGATGAGAATTCTTAATTTCATCGCTTTCGGAAAATCTTCAGTCTGGCAAGCGCTAATTATTTTAACGCGTTAATTATATTTCCTCGTGTCTGGTGACACTTTTGAAAATTAACTCAAGCGTCAGAGTATCTGTCTGGATAATTCACTTTTTTTTCCTTCTTTTTCTTTTCAACAATCTTACGTAATTCTTCTCGTTCGCATTTTTCCCTCTCTGTCGCTCCTCGTCCTTATCCCTTTTCGATCCTGTCTCATCTCACGACGCTTCTACGATCACATAATTATCGATCGAATTATCGCCCACGACAAGTCAACCCTGTCTATCCTAATAAATATCATTACCGTAAGACCTCCTCGCGAAATACTCATCGAGCGACGACTCCAATCGCCTCCAAAAGGTAATCGACTAACGCCTTAAGATCGTGATCGGTACGCTCGATAATCCAATAGGCAGCAACAGCAGCAGCAACCTTGAGTATAAAATTCGCGTAGAGTTCTCAAGTAACTGCGCAGTCGTTTAGAAGGGAACGTTACAACGCGAATACGCACTACAGAGAAGAAGGCACGAGTAAATCGCATTGGACGCCGAGCGTCGCATCGCAGGCCTCGCTATACACAATGCTAATGGGCCTTCTTTTCCGGTGAAGCGCTAATGAGAATTTGTATGCGCGAGGACCACCTTGAAAGACGCCACGACAGTTTTGCCAAGTCTTATCACACGAGCGTTATCTAATTGCCATATTATCCACCGTAAATGGACACCACCGGTGCCCACCGGATTCGCGATTACTACTTTTCATTCCATTCGACTTCCTATTTACTCGCGTCAAACATAGTCACTGGGTCTCTACTGGCGGATCCACAATACCTCTAACGTCTCTCGTCGCTCCCTCCGTCCGCTCTACTCGGAACCCGAGCGCAAAGCTAATTTGCTAATTGGCAATCACGTGTTTGGAAACTCTGACCTCTCGAGTGCGTCCCGTATAACGTCTGTAGAGCGCCCTAGAACATTCGATGGATTTATTATGAATCGAGTGCTGTCACGCGATACCAAAACGCTTTACGACTTACCCATCTAGACTTGTCTATTAATTGTCGGACTTGTTTACGTCTACATTCGACGTCTAATCTACGGACGCTCGTGTACAATCTTGATAGGGGGACAATTTTTCTGGAGGGGGAAAGGCGGGAATTTGTCCATAGGGAATTTTCAAATCATTCAAACATTCTTTTTTACGTTGTGGTTGTACAATTATTGTTTTTGTCTGTCTGGGAAGATCGATGTACGACTTGCTCTTAATCTTCCTTAATTAGCTTGAGAGACTACAATAGACAATGGTCGAGCAATATCTGTCTGATACACAAAGGGCTTGGGTATATCTTGTCTGAGTAATGGAATTAAAGCAATGGATTCTGGGACGGAACAGTGTGTGTCCCCTGATGGTGGCTTTTGTCGCAGGATTAACAATCTAATCAGTTACCTATAATGGAGTAGGTTAACGCGCTAAAGTCACGTGGCACGTTTAGCGTTTAGCTCTTGTCGATTCAGTGCCTAGCTACGTTTCGCGACGACAAATCTAACGTATTAGGCGAACGCGGGTGTCTAACAATAAGTCATCAATTTGCTAATCGAATGATTTGCAGTCAGGTGGAAGATGTCGAGGCGATACGATCGATGGAATATTAATTTATGCTTTGCGAGTTCCACGTATTTTACACGTAACACGTATTTTGATAATCTTCTGTCTTTCTTTGGACACGTGTTTATTCCTCGTCTCTCCTCTCTCTCTCTCTCTCGCTCCTCATTAACCACCTAGTTGGAAATCAAGTATACTGCTAGCGACGATACACGCCGTCCCGAGAGCTTTCCACTGTTCGTAGGGAAACTGATTTTTCTTCTGATGTCAAGTACGAACTATCCGATTTACCTGAAACGCAGAATTCTTACGAAAGAGATCCCGAGATACGTGGAAGAAAGCTGGCTTATCAGTCATCGCCGTGCAAATGTGTTACGCGTCTTATGGTACATCGAAGATCCATTCGCAGGATCTTGGAAGACGGTTGGTTTCTATTTCGCGACAAATCGGCCATAAAGGACGTCCCTTTTCGCTTAGAGACGCCGCGACACTGTGAATCAGTTTATAGCTCCAGGCACGATTCTCATACAGAAATATATATATATGTATATGCTTCATTTGACACTTGTCGACTCTTTTTTCTTAAATAATTAAAAAAGGTCCTTAACGAGGACACGCAAGGGCTGCCAACTGCGGGACTACCATCGACCTCGACCTTCTCGTCGTAGTCGTGCTTACGGGTGGGCTTTTGCGAATTCGTCGCTAATCGATTCCTTTTTATCTAGATCATCGATAGCAGGGATTTTAGGTTCTAAATCCATATAGTGACCCCCTCTTTTAATCCCTGACGCCTATGCTTTATATACGATGGACTCTAATCGTGATTCTCATGTGGCTTTATCAAGTGATCCTGTACAGTCCGTGCGAATTAATTTTGTACGCAGTGCCAAAATGGTTTTGATGATTTTTATTGATTTAGGCATTTATTTTCTCGTGGCTATTTAATGCTATCTGTTGGGTTAGGTTAGGTCGGTACCCCCTGTGAACATGGCGAGCGTGCTACTACAAAGTGGATGAAAGTCTTCGTTGGCTGCGGGAAAGCTTTAACGAGTTCGCACGGCACCATGGGTAATCAAGAACGGTTTGTTCAGCCGGATAACTACGGCGCTTTGAAGTTGCCGCGCATTGAAAGCTTCTCCGCTAAAATTATCCGCTCGTTCAACGAAAATCGTACGATTTAATTATTATTCATGCACGTACGTACGTACGTACGTCGATAACGTATGCGAAAAGTTGGCTGAAAATTTTACAGGCAAAATCGTGGCATTCGCTCGATCTAAGGGATTTTTTTTACAATTTTTCATATTTCACATTCATATTTATAATCATTGACGCGCGAACGGATGTATGTATGGGAAAAAGCTTTCTTCGCGTTCGATCAGACTTTCATGAGGCGTAGGTATTATCGAATTGAAAAATCAGAAACGGTTTGTTTGGTGAAAAATAAAAATGAAGAAAAAAGTATATAGAATTCCCATGGTGTTCAGTCACTCTTCTTACGCCGCAATGTCTTATGGGAAATTTAAAGTTTTTATTATTTCGTGGAAAATGAAATACGTTCGGTGTATCTGCTTATTTGAAATTGCTTCGGCATTACGAGCTCGCACGGACTGTAATCATTCGCAAGTAATTGCGCGTGCCAAAAGGCCTAATTGAGGCTTTGCCAAGGAAAGCGTTTTTGCGTGAAATTCCGTATAAAAGTATACATTTTTTTTATCCGAAAAATATCGTTACGGATATTTAACATTGATAAAGGATTTTTTGATCTCCATGCTATCTTTCTCTCCGACCGTGTAACGTAACGTGATTGGAGGAGAGTCGAGCCAGAGCCGAAGATTAATGAACGAGAGTAATCGACGGTGGTTCGATAACTCGAGCTATTCGCGGTCGATTGACGCTCTCGACTTTTGCTACCCACTCCTCCTCGCGGCCGGTTGCCTATCGAATATTTATCGGAGAAACAATTCGCATCGTGGCAGAAGCGCCATTTTACTCGACGTCAATTCAGCCGGGTTAATTGGTTTTGGAATTTCTTTTTTTCCTTCCTCCCCACCAACGATCCAGACCCCGATCGGTGCTCTTGACATCTTGCCAAAGCGATAATCGAAGCAACAGATAGCCCATGAATCTTTTCAGTCAACTATTATAAGATACCCATGTACGATTAATGTGAATTGGATATCTCGTCGGGGTGAAAAGGTCAAATTTTTTATTATCGACCCTCATATTTTTCTCTTATCTCGAGATGCGTATCCTTCGTGCAGTTCGAATCTCTGTGATATCCAGGGAGGGACGTCTGGGTCTGAAGAAAGAAGTCAAAATCATAATAATAATGATAATTAGTACGTTCTTGTGGAATAAAAAGTCCAAATAATCCGCGCAGTCGTGTCTTACATCGTTAACAGGGCACTCTCTACCTGCATGCACAGACGCCTTTATATACGCGCGACAGTTTAATTGGCGAATTAATGAGAACCACTGCCCGATCGGCGAGCATCAATCAAATCCTTCAGATCGTGTAACAACAACTCATTACGGCTCGTTAGAATTTTTTCGAGTTTTTCTTCTTTCTTTTTCCACGCCGATACAACTAGACGCCACCGGCACAAGCCACCACGCGGAGGTTCAGTGAACGTGAATTATTATCCTTCTCGATTCTGCCTTCTGGATTCTATCCTCAGTCCCGTCCATGGCGTCTACACGACGTCCGTACAGCGTCCCGGTCAGACCACTACTGCGATACCCCCGAATCTTCCTCGACGAGAAATACGAATTCGTCCCTGATTAATTGGCCGGTTTTTATTTCCAAACGTGACGTAACGTTCTGGAGATTAATTCCTGTGGCTTCTTTCCATGTAAAAGTTTATCACTCCGCGTACCACGACAGTCTCGTGGGATTTCCATGGGAAAAACATTTGTCACAAGGCGAATACGAAAATGGGGATGCACCAGGATGGGTTTACGCTTTCCCGTTGCAGGGGATGCAGGCGTTTGATATCGTTAATGCAAGGCTAATTCAACTTTCCGCCATAAAGAATATTACGGAGACTGGGACGCCATGGATCTTTATGGGGCAACGTAATATCCTTGTAGTACGCTGGTTATACTAGCACCGTGTACCTCGGCTACTGGATGCTGGATACCAGTAGATGTCTGGTAAGAGCAACGGACTACATAGGGATACACGTGTACGGTTCCCACTGGGTTGTTGTATGAGATAACTGCTAAGGGTTGGGGGGAGGGGAAGGGGGGCTCTCTAAGTTATTGCAGCCAATATCGCAGGTTGAGCTCATTGCCTTAAAGTTATACGTCATACACCCTAGACGTGGGTGGCTGCGACGCAAGTGAACGGAGCCAAGCTATCTGTAGGACGAAACGACGTCGAGATGCGTCGAGCAGAGGCTTAACCCAACTGATTGCAGCATCCCTAAGGATTCCCAGATGCTACGGACAAGGCTGATATAATCTCGTACCGTCAGCTCTGTTGCGGCATAATACGCAATACGACTCTTCTCGGCCAATGATATGTTAACAATGTCATTTGTATTCTATCGCCGACTACGCGGAGGACCCTGAAGGGGGACTGGTCCATTGGTCCAGACTGAACATCCTGATACTGACTCGATCCTCCTCCTTGCTATTTGTATAACCAGCAGCATCAGCTTTACGTGCGGTCCTGTCATCAGAAAACATCTCGTCACTCCTGTCGATGACTTCTCACGTCGTTCTCTCCTTCCAGGCCAGTCGCCTCTCAGTCCCCCCCAGTCATCTAGTCCACCCACGCGAAAAGGTCCGTACCTTCTGGATGAACGTCTTCGCGAAGGCGAACTGAGCCTTGACCTTCCTCAAGGGATCTTCGTACATCAACGTTCAGGTTCATGAATTTATTTTCGTTAACTTCACTTTTCTCGGCTGAATTGAGCAGTCCAATTGAAATTCTACGACGCTTCGTAAAAACGCGCCGTAAGGCCGCGAACACGCTGAATCGCTGCGGTCGGGCTCGAACGTAACCGAGGAATGTCGAGGGTGGCCGAAGTCGCCCGTGACTGCTTATACGTTAGAACGACGCCCGGTAGACGCGACGCGGCGCGACGGCTGCGGCAACGGATGCGTCCCGCCTTCGTGCCAGATACGTAATTATATGATCGAGTCTTTCTTCTTATTACCTGGCATGCACAAGCGGCGCGTCGCGCTACGGTATCGTATTATATTATAAGCCGCCAGGAACGTAACCCACACTATAGCCACATTACTTATGATAATTTCAATCGCTTCGTTCGCCATAAACAAGACGGCTGCCTGCCGGTCCCAGGCTGATCCCTTGGCATCCTTGGTGGAGCTGAGTTCACTGGGTGATCTCATACCACCTTACATAGCCACCCCGAGAGATTTACAAGCTTATGTCGACGGATAGAAAATCTATGGATCGACTAGACTACGCACGTTCACGATTGACCTTCTGGCCTTTGCTCGCACCGATATTATTGCCTTAGGTCATTTCTTTTCGTGGCTTGGAATTTTATAATGCATTTTTCATACTGCGTACAGAGCTACGATGCATCCTTGGTTTTACGCCGAATTAACGATGCGCGGAATTTTCGCATTGCGAATTATCATACGTGGAATATTCCTTTTTACATTGTAATTGATGCTGTGATAGTTACGTTATTTTTACTTTTGAATTGGGGGAAAAGGGGGTGAGGCAGAGGGGAATTACGGTCATTTAAAAGAACCCATTCGGACGCTGTGGTATTATAGGGGGGTTCACATCGAAATTCTGAGAAAACGTGGAATTCAGGGGCGGTAGGTCCAAAGGACTAAGGGGTCAGAAGAGGCCAAAGATATTTGAGGGCGGAAGTGAGGGGGACTTAATGGGCGGTAATCCCAATCGGAAATTCAGTGAAAGCTCGATCAAGGCAATTTCACAAATAATTCGTATATAACGATCACTCTATAGAATACGAGAGAAGTGGCCATTATTTAGTAAACGAGTGATCCTCCTTTACCTTCTTTACCTTCGCTCGTGGAATCCAATATAGCGTGATAAGGAAAAAAGGTCAAATGTCAAAGAACGTTTAGTCAATTTGTTTCCGCATTGAATTTACAAGAGCGAAATTTATTCACCTTCACGACGAATCTTATTTCAATTTACGTTGTTACGTTCCTAGGTGATTCTCTGGATTTACTAGAGGCTCTTCGAAATTCGAGTGTAGCTGCGCTGCCTGCATCGGGTGCATCCAATTTCCATGACGATGCATCCAATAACGACAAGATCCAGACGCTCCCGATGACGTTGATGACAAATCCTACGTCGATGCTTTGCTTTCAGATCCGGGATTACCATAAATCACGGAAGCCGATTTACACCAGGGTCGACCTGGTGCACCATTAGTCGCATACTTCATCGGCTACCGATTTTCGATCCTCCTCGATCCCATCTCGCATTTCGACGATCGTTCGTCACCGACTATTATCGCGTTCATGCAAACAGTGTGTTATCGAGAAGATTACACCTGCAGCATCCTTGTACGAGTAACGGGCATCTCCAATATCATAAATATTTTCTACTACCCTTAGTCAGCCTCCCTCGCAAGGCGGTCTTGAGAGATTCCAGCATCCCTTGCACTCGTCTCATCTCCCAACCTCTTCTTCGGCTTCCTATTCTCTGGAAGATTTCTACAGATACAAAGCAACCCCGCACAGAAATATTCTCATTTTACATCCCCATCCGAAGTCGTACAAGGGACCGAGTGGCTACTGTAGAAAACTCGCGGGTATCCAGAATTCCTCGAATATATCATGAGTTATCAGTCCGACCATAAGATCCTTGGATTATGCTCCTCCCTTCTCCCCAAGGACCCTCGAAGCCTCGATACATTGACATGGACATTAGTAAATCCTTATCAAGCCTGTTACGTTTCTTCGTTCGCGTCCAGAGGGTCGTTCGGATTGGAAGGAAAAAAAAAATTATCGACCATTATCGATCTTCGCTCTTAATTCTACCCTGTTCCTCCGTCTCGTACCCTGGATATCAGATGTCTCCTATATACCCTTGAACGGATTTTCTCTCCCAAGGACAAGCTCGTCCTCGCGCCAACCTAACGACCACATCTTTCAGATAAGTTATCGCCGATCCTCAACAAGTGTCCAGTGCAACCGCACCAGAGAAGATAACCGGAAGATAACCGCAAAGCCGCAAAATAATATTCCCTAAGAATACTTTGATTTAGGATCCAGCTGCGAGTCCTTTACCTTCCTATCCTTTTTATATGAAAAATTGATACCAGCTACTCAGTTGGAATTACTGGAACTGCTGGAACGTGACGTCATGAACTTTCACGTTGATTCGGCAAGTTCTGCCATTACTGTTATTATTATCTGGCAGCTACGCATACACACCGAGACGCCATTGGTGCTTAGACGTCATAAGGAACAAGATGAGATAATCTCCTAACCCAAGTTCATTCTCAAGTCGGAAAAGCACGCACCGGATATACCCCAGTATGTATGCATATGTATACTGCAGAGTCACTTGGACTTTTCCAAGGAAATCTTTGCTATTGGATGAAATGGCGATTTTCTAGATCGAAAGGATCTTCTCGATCCCTTCACAAATTTCCATTCATAAACATGTCAGCTGGTCTCGAGAATGAGTACTTATCAAGAGTAATCTCGGTGCATTCGCCGCTTGAGTGGGTAGGTATAGTAACTGTTCACCCTCTCTCTCTCTCTCTCTCTCTGTTTTTTTCTCTCTATACTTATGCTCTCTCTCGCTCTATGACATTACGGGAGAACAACCTTTTGTAGTAGCGACAGCCTCGAGTACTCGCCTGATATCAATTCCATACCATCCGATACTTAACACTCTGGGCAAATGGCGTATGCAATGTAATTTTATCAATTAAAAAAATTTTATACCATAGCAAGTTTGATCGGAAATTCGTATTTCCGACGAATAAAGACTAAATCTTTATATTACCTACACTAGGCTTTGATTATAACAAAAAAGATGTAAATCTTTTCTTTTTATATCCGAACGACTTGAAGTGACGTTAATATCACGTATATAGACTGTTTCACAATTAATCAGAGTCAGTCTCGGATCTTTCACTGGATGCAGATAACATCCGATCGTAGGATGCCCTCGAACGTTGACGCTAGTGTCTTTGATAGCGAAGCGTGTGGCGGAGTGAGAGAGAAGCGAGAGAGTAAAAGAGAGAGCAAGTATACGGTATACGAAGGAGAGAATAAAAGAGAGGGAGAAAAGAGAGAGAGAGAGGGGGAGAGTGAGTCGGCAAGTGATAAGGAAGTAACAAATTGTCTAGCCAGGCACAAGCGTTTTGTCGCTGTACCAACTGCTGTAGATGTAGGAATCGTCTGGTGAGTTTTCTCGCGAGGATTAATACCAACTTACCAAGCATAAATACCCAGACAAAGAGTCAAAGAAGATGGCCACCTCCCTAGACGCCATACTGCATATATTCGCTGATGGATAACTTGACGGTGAAACTATCGATTACCTCGATGGAAAATTCCCATAGCTCTCCTTGTCGTGGCGTTCTCATGCGCGTATACGGAGCTTCGAATTCAGTCCTGCCGAAGTAACTTCCTTCGAACGGGCTCAAAAGGGCTTAAAAGTCTCGTCTGCCTGAGTGAGAAGTAGACTGACGAGACGGGAGCGGAGGGGCAAAGAGGGGAGGCCTTTAAGCCCGAACCATCATTATTCTCGATGCGGTTTTACGCCGTGACAATAGGCTGTCTTTTTGGCCATAGATCCGAAAAGCTGCGATCAAAATTGATAGTAGGCTTTAGTCTCTCTTTAGTCGCTCTATATGTACTTTTGGTAGTTCGTGATTGTCGCGTACTGTACGTAGTTTATTTGGTGGATGATGGCAGGGTTTTTTTTTATGACTTTCACGAAGGGGTAATTTTGACATTGCTTTGAGGTCATTATGTCATTGAGGGAGTCGTCTTACTCTACCTAACCCTATCTTTAGGTTTTTTAATGTATTTTGTAAATAGACGGTTTATCGCGTTTGCAATATCTATGCAATTTTCCCGGTAGATTATCGCGTTGCCTCGTCTATCGATCGTAGGCTGTTTTACCTTCTGGCAAGTAGCTGCCGGAACTTCCGGTGCGATCGTTTCGCCGGTTTCCAAGGCGTAAAGTAGTTTGCTCACGTAGCCACGGTTATGACGTCTCTCGGCGTCGTTTCGCAGGGCGAAGACGTCGGACTAGCTCCTGAAATCTTGTTAACGAAACTGCGTTACTTCGTCAGGCGTAAAACCGTGACTTTAGCAGAAGCTGAAGAAGATACTTCTTGGGTAAGGACGGAGAAGGTAAAGGGTCGAGAAGATCTCTAACCATCTGTGAATTCACCCTTAAGGCGTATATTCACGCTTGCCGCAATTGTACCCGTGACAGCCATAGGTGAAAACCACTCACGAGCGGAGCTGTTTCATACAGGGTTTGCCTAAACAATTTATTGATATTTTTTAAAGGTTTTATCGATCGATCTCTCCAAGGATCTATCTATAAGAATCGTGAAATAAAATTTTCAGAAAAAACTTTTTTTCAAATTAAAAAAATTAAAAAACATTTCATTTAAAAATACGAATGGAAAAGTTTCCGTCAATATCTCTGTTCACGATAATGATAGAAACACAAAGAATCTTCACCGGAAATATTACGTTCCTCCAATTACGATTTCTCCAGTGCAGTTCCAACAGCTGTTCGATACACGCTGCGCCCGAACCTCCATTTTCGTTGCTTTCCTGACAACATCCCCAATCCCAAGAAATTCATTAAAAACATCCAAACTTAGAATAACGAATTCCAAATGACGTCATTCAAAACGAAGAAAAAATCTGAAGCCGGATGCATGCCGTCTTTTAAAATTCAGAAACAAGCGTGTATCACTTATCGGGCAGTCTACTACCTCAGTCACAGAATAACCACAAGTTTTTGCAAATTAACTTTATCTCGGACCACCACTCATAAACATCAACGCGCTACAATAATATTCGCAATCTTAATGCTGATTTGGTTTGCAATGATCATAAACAAAGCGCAAGGTCGAACCCTCAAGGTTGCTGGTGTTGATTTTCGTGGGGAATGCTTTTCCCACGGTCAGCTGTATATGACGTGCTCCAGTATGACTGATAGCACCAACCCGGTACATGCTAACTCCTGATGGAGAAAGTACGAACGTCGTATATGAAGATGCTTCAGACCAGATAGACATTTTCGCATATGCAAAACGCTGAAAAATAATTTCCATTCAAACCGACACTAAACTGCCTGAACCACATAAAGCTAGTTATATATATAATTATAATAGTACATAGTTATCGAATGAATATATCCTTGGCAGTAAATACACCTTAGTCCGTTATAGAAGTACATAAGTGTTTGGCAAATATTATTAGCGTTCCGAGAATGACTGAGCAATAATCTGATAACCATTTGCCCGTATGCTCTTCCGTAATCTACGATATTCCTTTATATATTTCTTTTTGAATTAACTCATCCTTCAATTTGTAATATATAATATTCATAATATTCTTCGTAATATTCTGCCCGAACGTAAAACTGTATACGATCAAACGTAACAACACGAGGTAACTACGATGTCCACGAGAAAGCTCCCTCGCGCATTTATTATTATCATTATCATTAAGCATAATTACCTCTCATCACCCAAGGGATCCTTACCCTCGCCCCCATATACGTATTAAACGAGCACGCCTTCATAAATACACCATAAATATTCAACAAAGTTTCCTGTCGCATGCGTGATTCGAAATGCCTTATGAACTCTTGATTAGGTTTCAAAGTAGAGTGCCGTGTGTATCGAGCTTTACTTTGTGCTCGAAGGCAACAAAGAGCTCTGAAATATCTATACCAGGCTGAATCGGCCTGGATGGATTCGTGTAATAATTTTCGTGCTTTTCAAGCACGTAATCGGCTGCAGTCTAAGCAGACTCGATGTTCTGTAGCAGCAGGTTTAGAGACCCTATAGACGATTTCTATGAAAGCTGCAAGCTTCTATGAAGTCTGTTTCGGAATAGTGTAGTATCTAGTATCTACTCTTCCTACCTGGATCCAGCCTAATTCGCTCGACGTAAGCTTTTACTCTCTCTCTCTCTCTCCCCCTTACTCTCACGTGTATTTGGAGAGAGGAGGAGCTTTCGTTCGGTCTATACGAAGCAAAGCTCTCGAACAGTTTGAGCGAACGGACGGCTTCCCAGTGTACAAGGCACTTGCTGTCGTCATTAAGTTCCCTGTGTAAGCTCCTGCATAAAAGCTCATGCGCGCGCACACGTAATACTCTACAGTTGGGTATATCAATACAAGGGGGAGGAGAGAGGGGAGGTGAAGTGCACGTACAACGCCACGCTCTAGATGGTACTGGTTCAGGAGGAGCAGTGAAGGTGCCGCTAAGTAAGTATCTCGTTGAGAATCATCCGAGTGGACTGGACTGTGGGAGAAAGTGAAGAGATTCAAGGGAAGAAATAAAATTCAGCCCTTCGTTGGCTTCGAGATGAATCGTTTGGTTGTTAGGGGATGATGGAAATGTTTTTCTCTTCTTTCTTTCTCGTAGAACAGCTTTGGAGGTTTGCTTTGAAGGCGGATGAAGGTTAGGTGTAACTGCGGTAGGCCTCCCTCGGCGCGCCATTCACAGCGGCTTAGGTACCTTGTTACGTTTCTTTGGTGGCAATTAATTTCGCCCATTATTGGATATGAATGTGCCTTCTAAATCTTTGGCCGTTTCCGTTTTGTGCAGGAAAGGACTAACGAAAATGGCTTCGGCCATTTGTATTCATTGCGCGTTAACGAGACGCGACGTCAGACTGATTAGTACGCGAGGTTATAAATTTTCCTCGTTTGTTTTGCCAGAGTCTGTCTTAGTTTCTGATCCTTTGTCTTTTTCATATTTTACCTTCTTCCCTCTCTCCCTCTCTCTGACTCTTTCAACGTTACCAGTAAACCAAGTAACAAAGCTGTATTTCGACTTTTGGGCATGACCGCATAGAACATGCCGAAGTGTCTTATTCTGACTTTGCCATCAACGTCCCTGTCGTCCAGTACAAGAGGATATCAATTTTTTTAAGAAAATTTGTAGAATGATTAAAAGATCAAAAAAAGATGAGCTTAGAACGAGGTGTGACGATGTCAATCCAGCTATCAGTTGCTATCAGAAAAAGAGTCGTTGGTCGAATTCATCGTTTCCTTCGCGCAGCGTCCACTTTTGATCTCGAATTTTCCCGTCCGTTTACGCCATTGTGTCGACTAAGCCCGACATCATTCCCATGAGTCCATAGGATGAGGATTCCATTGAATGACCGTAAAGCGCCATCGCGTGGCGGACCACTCGGCTGCTCACAATTTCATTCGCAATTTATCGTCTATCCTTCATTTTCTATCTTCTATCGTCCATCCTTTATCCTGTATCCTCTATGCTCCATGCAGCATCCAGAGGAGCATTGGGAACAGGTCTCCCTTCGTTTTATCCCATATAGATGGATGGACCGACCGACGGTTCGATGGATGGATGAATAGATAGATCGATCGGTCGACGTGTTCGAGCTTCGACCTCATCAGCAACCTGACTGGATCGAACGAGGTTTACACCCCCAACGGTTCTTGTCCCCACTGGTACTCTCTCTCTCTCTCTCTATCTCTTTCTCTCTGATTTTACAGGCTCTGTCTCTCTTAACGGTAAATACAAGCACTTTTATTTTCCCGAAAAGTTTTCCGACAGAGAGAAGTTATTATAGGGGGAGAGAATGAGAAATTTTGGTTCTTGTTTTTTTCGTTTAGGGATTGGATGGATGACTGGCATTTCGGGTGAATAATCAATTTTGGCAAATGTTTGGCTTATCATGGGGTGTTGCTTGCGGTTGTTTGTTGACGAAAATTATTGACTCGGTGTTCTAAGACCTTTATCTCTGTCTGGTCCTGGCAATGATATTTTGTTGCGTATTAGAACAGGGGCTGACTTAAGTCGATACGAGGGTGGCACAGTTTCACTGGCAGACAACGAGTGAACAAGGGTGGAGTTAGATACATCCCTTCGTAGCTTTGCTTAACCGCCCTTCTCACGAGCTAAGCTGTTGTGCACTGTGATAATATTGGGATAACGGATTCACGTACATCCTGCTGATAACTCGACGTTAATCCTTGCACCCTTAGCAAATCCAATGATTATGCACGTGCCAATTGGCTTTATTCGTCCATTGTTCTGTGACGACTATTAGGCAGTTGTCTCTATCTTAATTGGATACACAAGCAATTACAACCCCAAGAAACTTTGGCAGCATAGATGCTCGGGTAATGAGTACTATTTTAACCGAGTGGAAGGGGCGGGATTAGGTAAGGGTGAATAAAGTTAGTCAAAGTAAATACAGAGTTACCGTCATACAGGGGGTGAAATCTAATTCATGTTAATGAAGTTTTCCAAGTTTCCGGTTGCGTCACGGAGAGAGCTTGGCGACGGGCAGAGGAAACGAGTCGAGTTGTTGCGTCACTGATTCAGACTAAATGGAGACGCACGACGCTAAAGCGTTTCAGCGTCACAGTGGCAGAACGCTAGTACGTTACAACGCTAGATGGAACGCTCAAACGCTTAAACGTTACAAGGTTAGAGATGTAATTCCACATTTCTGGCCTATCCTACCCTTAGCTTCTGTCTCTGGGGAGAATTTTTGGAAATCCTCTCTTGAAGTCTCTCTCACGGGTCACGGAGTCCTGGTAGGAGTTCTGTATAGAGTCTTCATATTTCTTTTCCATATTTTTCAACCCCCTCCTCCTCCTCCTATCATACCAATTCAGGATCTTCGGATGCTCTTGGTTCCTTCTTTTTATTTTTTTTTTCCTCTCTTATCTTCTCTATCTCGCGGGGGCCTCTTCACCGAGTGAAACTTTTTTTTACGAAATGCGAAAAGAGTTTGGCAGCGAGGCAAATCGTTTTATAAAACTCCTTAATGGGAAATGGAATGACTTTTTCTCTTCTTGGGCACTCCGATTTCCGTGGTGACGTCTCTTGCCGTCTCTTGCCGTCTCTTCCTGTACCGAGACGTTTGGAGACGCCCGAGGACGTCGCGACGAATTCTCTTTTAAATCCTCATTCCATTCTCCATTCTGGTTGGGATGAAATCAATAATTTCCATGGTCTCTTTGGATAATCGTGCTTTTACCAACCTGTAGGAGGATCATCCCCGTCTCTTCCTATTCCTCTTTTTTTCTCTCTTTTGTCAGTCAGAATTTTTGAAGTTGTTTTATCTTTGAGATTTTTCTTTTCATTCCTATCCTATGTATATCCGTACGTGCTTGGAATAAAGTCTCTTACTTTCACCCTTGGACACGATTCTCCGTTACTTTCGGTATATTTATTTTTACCGTCCGTTCTCGTACCTTTTTGCTTTTCTCCGACAGCGGTAAGCGATACCAATTAAAAGGGATTTTTAGAATTTTTTTTATCTTCTGCTACCTAGTAACCTTTTGTGTTTTTTCGTGGGACGCAAATTTACCCTAGGCTGAAAAAGATAACCTCGGGTGTCTCGTGCAGCTTGCGTCAGATCATATTTGAAAGGCGCGCTACCTCGGAGCTAGCTACTTTGAAAAAATTGCCCGAGGGAACAGCAATTCCTTTCTTTTTGTATTTCTTTTTTCCTTCGCATTTTTTCCTTCTTCTTCTTCTTCTTCTTCCAACAACGCAAACGGCAGCTCTGTCGTTTATTTAGCTATGACAGTCCGTATCTGGAACTCTGTGATTCGCGAGTTGACGCAGGAGAGTATTGGAACAAAAAACAAGAGACCAGAAAATCAGGGTATCGCAGGACCACCGGAAGGAACCAGAAAACTAGGGACTAACCCATGGGGATTTCTTTTTGTAGCAGACATCTAAGATACACGTAGACTTCCTGGGCTTAACCACACTGGTCCCTACTTCAAATCTTCCCTACATCTCGTCTTAGCGAGATTACTTCTCACCCTTACACTACCCCCCTCCCCAGCCCACCCCCCGGTAATATCTTAAACCCACGTGTCCCGGCATCGATTCTCAACTTTACCAGCTGGAGAGATCTTCGCCATCAAAAACAAAGTATAACGAACCACCCTCACTGTATGGAAACTTCCCTCTAACCACCCTTAAGAATTTCTAAGTACGTTAATGTACACGATAAAAAAATACCCGCTGGGCGATCTAAGGATTGTTGTGTCCTACAAAAAAAAATGATCAGCGCATTAAATCTTGAGGAAGGCACGAACGTAGAGATGAGATAAAGAATAAAGGAGACGCGAAGGAAGGAGTAAAAGCTGGACGAGAGGGGTAGGAAGGAAGGGGTGTCTTTGCACGAGAAGCGGATGTGAATTTTCCCAAGGATGTGTCGTTCACCTATGGAACTATGAGCTTACGAAGCTATATGGGGGTTATGCTTAAGAGAGTGAGGATGACAGAGCGACAGTGGGTTGTCGTAAAAGGTAAAAGGAGGGTTGGTGTTCACGCAAGGGGTTGAAGGAGGGGTTGAGGTGGTATCGTTACCATGGAAACGGCATGACCCTGCCCCATAGCTACGAGCTAGGAGCTAGACGAATCTAAAGATAGCAATCGGACTGATGGGGCTCTCCAAATAGAATGCACCTTCCCTCGCACTCTCTCTCACACTCTCTCTCACTCTCTCTCACACTCTCGCCCACGCTTCTCTCATTACTGTATACTAATTTTCTCTACTTTCTCCCTCTCCTTCCTTTCTCCCTAGCTAGTTACGATTTTCACAAATTGCACGAGTATTTCCGGCATCCTTAGCGGCATTCGTGCAAAAGGAATATTTACACCCTTAAGCCAATTTGATATTTCCATGAAAAGCAATATTTTTTTTTCAGGAAAGATTCCTATATATTTCGAATAGTACTTGTTATACTGGGATAAAATGGTCGTTTGACTCGACAGTGATTTTTTAATTATTCCAACAATTAACAGATTATTGAGTGATTGCAATTTTTAAAGCATTCCTTGGAAGTCGTTCCTATAAGGGCGCCAGGGTAGGTTCCGTTAACAGTACGAAATTAATTCGATGCTACAGGTTACCCTTAAGTCGGACTACCTCATTAGTGGAAGTATTATGGTAAATATCTTCTGAATTCTTTCTTCGTCTCAATAGTCACTCCTCTTTTTTTATTCGTTTTCCAAGCATTGGCAACAACAGCGCCATTTCACGAGGAGTCTACAACAAAAGCTCTCCACCACATTCACGAGGATTTATCGATCGACCCCTATTGACGTGCAGCACTAACAATGCCCTAATGCAGCACAGGACTAGCCCGTTTTTTACGAAAGGGTTGGGAAAAAAAGCTCGAATACGCCTGACAACACAATCATGATTCACGATTCGCTGGTTTCTCTCGTGCAACGAATCTGCGACCCTTAGAAAAGGATCCTCACGAATGTGTCTGGGCAGTGAAGCTTTGGATCATTTATTATGTTTATTTTCTTGCGCCGCCAGAGTGCGCCACTGCAGTAGTAACTCGGCAGCAAAAAGTACCGCTGGTCTACTATAGGACTCGTAACGCAATTGTACGATGCTTAATTCGACGAATTGACCTTTGACCCCGCTCAACAAATCATGGGGCGTAGGGCACATGGGGCACGGTTGCTGACTAAACTGTGGCAGGAAATCTCTTCAATCTGCCCTCATGCGCCTCGTTAACGAGTGTTTGTTTTCTTCCGTTCAGCCTGGAGGATCTTTCGTAATGGTCTATTACAGGGTGCATTAGGATCTTCGGCCAAGGTACGGTAAAGCAACGCGCAGGCGGGTAAGGGGTTAAAAAATAAATACAATAAGAAATCCATCAAGGTGACAGACTTCCGTGTCTTTTGTTTCTACCGTGAGCCGAACAGGAACTTTGCTAATTTCCGGCAAGGACAATTTATCTTTTTCCAATGAAGGCGAGCAACCAGCAAAAGCATCGACTCGAAAAGACGCTCTTCGGTTTTCTTTGGAGTGCGTCGACGAACTACCCCTAGATGCCTTGGACCAGGTTAATTAATTAGCTTACTACAGTCAGATCAAAATGGCGTCACAATTTATTATCATTATCTCCAAAAATAACTAACGTCCCTCCTAGTGCATCCACTCCAAAGATGGCGTCCAATTTGATTTTAAATAGTTATATACAGTGGTCCTTCTGGTTAATGATCACCGCGTGGACCTTGTAGGTCTGACGTGGTGCCGTCTTCGGGAAAGAGATTTGTCTCAATCTGCGATGAAATCTCAGCTACGTAATGGCCGTCGCGGTTCCACTGCTTTCAATGAAGGAACGCGCACGACAAGATAGGAAACGTGCATTAACGTCTCCGTCCCTCCGTCTGTTCATCCGTCTGTCTGTCTGTCTTGCTGTCTGTTAATCTATCTGTCTGTCTGTTTGTCTTCTGGTTTCAGCCAGAGATCACCGGACGGACGTACGTAATATCTAGTAAGATGTGTGTACACGGAGAGATGAGCAGAAGGAAATGGAATTACGTATTGAAAGTACACGATGCAGGCGGGAAGAAGTAATGGAGAAGGAGAGAGCGCGTAAGAGTAAATGATATGGTCCATGTGGTGGTTACGTGTTTGTAAGTAAAACGAGAGAAGATTATGCGTGGGCGATGTCTGCCGGCGGTCTCATTCTCATCCTTGGAAACGTAAATAGAGAATGGCAGAAAGATCTCATCATGGAGTATCGGACTTGGATTTCTTTTTTTACTTTTTGTTCTTCCCGTTTCCGGTAGCACTCAATTAACGTTACACAGTAAGACATAAAACTTATAACGCAGGTTTAATTAAATTTCTTTTTTTAAAGAAAATCACAAAAATTTGTTTTTTAAGGATTTTTGTCTCTTTGATAATTTTTTCGCCAGGGTTGCCATCTCATTTCTGAGAATTTGACACGAGATGTCAGATGCATTTGGGGAGATGATTATATACGTATATCTGGTGATCGTTGAAATTTACGTTGAAGTAAAGTTTGAAGGAGTTTTTTTTATAAGTATTTTTTCTCCATTTCTGTTTTGCGCCTTTTGTAACGTTTAGGCGAACGGCTGTGAAAACATTCATTATAGACGTGATTATTTGCGATAATTTAGGGGAACGGCAAATGTTGTAAGTTCACCGAACCTGGTTCTATTCATTTCAACAACGGATAATCCAATTGAATCTCACAGCTGGAGGATCTTCCAGACGGAAATTTGTACAAGTGGCGAGTAGTTGGCGCGAGTGACGTCGACGTCTGCTTGACTATTCGCTAGTTAAATTTACCTGAAACTTTGAAATTTTAGTTGTAAAATTTAAGTACCGAGTCATCAGCCAATAGGAAGTCAGATCGAGTGGAAATATCATATCGCATCAAAGTAATCAATCGAATAACGTAATCAGCACAAACGCCCACGTACAAGACATAACAATTGAAAATCAACGACAGCCAAAGTGAAATTTTTCATAAAAGTTTATAACATTTACCACGATTTCTCGCTTGTGTACAAATTTCTCCAGTGACGCATCCACGCGAGTTTCGACCCCTCGACTGCAGCGCCATTCGCTCTACTTAACATTTAATCACCTACTAATGAAGCGCGAGTCAGGAACTAGATGTAATTACTAATTGTTTAGCGGAGATTAATAACTGCTTAATTAGTCATAAACCTTATCCCGCCTAACGAAGCATACACTGTATTACAACCATCTACGATCTAATTTCCAGTGCCCAAAATGACCTTGTGCTAGGTCAGTCGTCTCACAAGAAATTTTGTTCATGCACGTCCCAGCGGCCATTTTGAAATCTTTCAGCAAGCAGACGTCTCACTGTCACTACCAAAATACGAAGCCGTCAGTGAAATGTTCAAAGTGTCATTGGCAAGGATTGCCCTTGACTTATGTAAGTGATTAATGACAGAGAAAATGCCCCAAGGGTTGGCGCTAAAGTTCGAGCGAAAAGAAAACGAAGAAGAGAAAAACAAGGATAAGGAGAGATCGTTGAATATTGAAAGTCACAGCCATAGACATTAAGTCTATGATTGCGCCCCTCTGAGTAGGAAGCGCCTAGTCAGTAATCCCATTGTCTTCTTTCTGATTCAATAATCACTCCGGAGGCTGCATGGGGCCGATCACGGCGTGGGAGCACTGGACCTTCCTCTTCCTAGTTTCCCTCTACCGTTATTAACATTGCACATAGTAGACATAGCAGTGAACCTTTCTACAATCGTATTGATAGGCGTCCTTATCATCAGATAGATATAGATATAAAGATCTAATATAATGACGTTTTCTCAGGCTGATTGACTCTCGCGATATTCAGAATCGATGACTCGTTATTCCGCATATCATTCTGGTATTCAGTGATCACCCTTTGTCATCGCTTCGTTATTCTTGATATTCATAAGAAAATTAATAACAATAATGATGATATAAAGGGTATGCCGAACTATAGGATCCTTGTAGTACAGTCATCTCAGTCATCTTCTATTCAGCTAATTCGTCGTTATATTCGTATCTTTTTTGTTTTCATCCACGAACTTTGCACGTGTTCAAGTCGATGACGTGACAGACGTCGACTGAAGTTGAATAACACGTGGAGGAAGCGAGGAAAGATTGAAGGATCTATCTGTCGATCATTCCTCGAGGATTACCTCTGTTCCTGTCACAGTCCCTAGTTAATCCAGGATTGCTCAGATCAGTCGGATTGCTGGATTTTTCCAGAGATTTAATACGCTCCGTTTGGAATACTGAGAGGAAGATTTTAGAGTGAGGAGATGAATGAGACATAAACAAAAAAGTAGTATGAGACGTTACTTCTAAAGATAACTGAAAACACTGAAGACGCAATAGTGACGGAATAATTTCAAGTGCTCAGGAGCAGCTGACTTGACTCTTAATACGTCTAGTAACATAATATACAACTAGTGACAATATCTAGGGAATTGTAATGGACCTTCCGGTTCTCCAGTACAAGGTTTGGTCGCATTGAGGCTTGAACGCTATTCTGTACCAGGACTACGAAATGTCACCTGGTCGGCCATTTCTTGGGTCCCTGGTTGGTTGTTTGGGTGGGTTGTATCACGAAGCAACACAAAAAAGGAACTGTAGTTTGGTTGGGCCATGATCGTTTAACTTGCCGACCACGTATTATCGATTTGTCCGACTGAACCAGAACGGGACGTCAGTGTACTTAAATGTCGTTAAAAGTCCTCGTGGGGAATCCGGGACGGTTAAACCATCTGTAAACTGGCAGTTAACCTTCCGCTTGGTACAATAGGAAAAGTCGGAAGCCAATTTCGTAAAAGAGAGAAAACCACTCTGACGTGAAGACTTTGACGTCATAGAGGACGTGGATGGACCAGGATTCCGAGCTAGGGAAGATTCTTCCTTGGAGACTGCGAAGATGCTTGAAAGGGGATACGAGAATTTGGGGATGTAAGAATCGCGGAGTTGTAGTCGTTATCCCTCGATTTTCCATCCCGTTGATCTTTTCGCTCGTACGAGCTAAGGAAAAGTGAAAAGGAAGAGAAGCCATTTCTTCCACTGGTAGAGATACTTCCTGGATCAGACCAACGAGTAGATATTTGAGAGGATTCCTATTTTTGTAGAATTTCATTTTTTTTTAATATTTACACAGACCAAGGAAGATTCGCGAAATTTTTAGAATACACAAAAACAGAGCGTACCCCATTCTGGAAATCTATTCGTGTCTTCCCCAAGGAGAAAGGGTGTCAAAGGGGATGAAGAGCAGGACGCTGTTTGTCTGACGTCGAAGCCCTGATTGGTACTGTAGAGAACTAACCTTGATTTACATTACAATATCGAATGATTGGCTTCTGCAAGAACGTCAGCCTAATGACGGAAAGGACTGGCACGGTCGTATGGTCGAACTTTGTAAAAGAGGATGCTCGCGTATTGGGAGGGAGGGAGGAGGGAGGAGAATGTAGATAGATAGGTAGAAGCTTCCATAAGGAAACTTCCTCCCATCGGGATACTCCAGGAGCACAGCGAAGCTAGGGAGGCCACCGTGATTAAAGGCTTATAGTTCACCCTTAATAAAGGGGATGCTGCTCTTTCATGCATACCCCCAAATACGTCTATATCATATACACAGTCTATGTACAGAAATATACACATACATAGACAGAATATTACATGCTAAGAAGATTGCGAGAGTCAGCTGATCGGATGACACGTGGATGCTGCAAGATTGGGATGAAAGATCCGTATCTTAAAAGATACTTTCTTTTTTATCTCGTTATCTCAGTGCCTGTTACGTTATCGTCATTAAAATTAGAAGTGGGCATAACCATCGTCATTCGATAGACTCACTCACGGATGATGATCCGATCAATCGGATTCACTGCAATTCCCTAGGTAGATTCTGAGATTGGTTAGACTGGTATAAGTCTAGTGGTATTTGGAGCTGGGGTCAGAGTTCGAATTAGCTCGAGAAATTGGTAGTAGTAGGTGGGATATTAATGAGGGGACCAGTACCTATGACCTTTCGACTCTGCGTTTGGAATTCTTGGCGGTACGCGTGCTTCCCTCTAATTAACACATTGCGCACAATCCTGACGCGACGCTTGGAATTCCCTAGGGTGAAGATCTCAAGGGTACAGGATTCCCGGGAACAGTGTTATGGGATCTCTCTTGCAATTCCCCCATTACTTCCTCACGTTGTTGGACTCCCTTGGGATACTACTGTGCTTTCCTCCTGTATTCACGATACCTACCCTCCAAATGTATGGGGTCGGTGGTCACCCTAACTTTAACCACAATTACGGGACTAACTTTGGAGAACGAATCTACTTACAAGTAACGTCATTAGAGTCGATGACGTCGCTGTGGTCTTCATCACTGTCATTGGTGGTTAGATTTTTTGGCTATTTTTGCATCTTTTTTCTTAATAAATACTTCCTCTTTTTCTTTGTCTGCCATCACGTATCTTGGACTCTCTTTACTGTAAGCAGAAGAAGATTTCTTTAGAGTCGAGATAATTGGAAGATAACTTTAATCTGTGGTTTTATCATTTCTTTCTCTGTATACCTAACGAAATTTTCTTTGTGAATGATGGAATTGATCGGTTTTTTTTAGGGAAAAAATGTAAAAAGCTTCATCGAACGAAGCTGTGAAAAAGATAAGTTCTCTTTTTCAGTATTCCTGTCTTGAGATGCGATTAGAACGGATCTAATCAGTATTCAGGGTTGGGATTGGAAATTTATGAAAATTTCGTATCTCATTGTCGGGCTGTTTAGGGTTGTTTTGCGGATACTGGATTCCGGAATAAGGGTGGTGAGAATAACAGGCAGGGGTTCGGTAGGAAACGTTTAAAATACAAATCGTTTGATAATTAGTCGAAATAGGGTAGAATGGGGTTTGGATTTAGCTATCTTAGTCTCTTGAAGTGAGGGGTGAGTTAGCGAGGGGATGGTTGAGCGAGGGTGCTGGTGGTCGATTGGTGGGTGAAAAGTCTCGTAGTTGCGAGCGCGCTTTAACCGTAAATATAAGGCTAAAGTTAATTAAGGGAAGCTATGTAGGGTCTTTCTAGGAGGGCAGCAGTCGACCTCCCCTTCCCCCCCCCGCTCCTCTCCTTTCATCCCTCGGTTGCCTCAAGTTGCCAAGCGACCCGTAGGGACGTCAGGAAACCACTGATTGACATTATTGCCTTTTGATTTGATTTCAGCACGAGATGTTGCCAAGCGTTCCAATAAAATGAAACAATATTTTCTCAGGTTTCATTTGACAAATGTTACTACGACCATTTTGCCCCCGTCGATCCCGTCAACCATTTCGATACCACGAAATTACAGCTGTTCCGAAAATCCTCCAGACGCATCGCCATTCGACTTGGCTTAGTTTTCTAATATTCCTTCATAACCCCACGGCGGAGAATATCCTGATATAAACGAAAGAATAAAGTAAAATCGATATACCACTTTGTTTTCGAAAGACCCTGTATAAATAAATCGCTTCCACGAATCTGACTTTTTCAACAAAAACAAAAAACAGACCGACGTGTTTTACGTTATTATAATATCACATTGTATAAACTTATTGAGATACGAGACAATTGTGAGGTAAAATTATCTTGTTGGATGACAACTTGATCTTTCAATAGAATAATAAAAAAAAATGAAAGAGCATTGACGGTATATTAAAAAAATAATTATTTAGGTAAAAATAGGTCAAAGTGCGAGACGTGTATATAGGGTTTAATGTTAGAACATGAGTATCGACTCAATATCCCAGATCGTTTATGTGACGTTTATGGGACGCCATTAAAATACTCGTGCTTCATCACAGTAACCCATGGTACCACAGTGGGGAGGAAAGTATTAAATCACCTCATAAAGGCTGATTCACATCACCACGATCTTCCCTATGTCCATCCATTCCGCCATTGACTATTCTTCTCGTATCAAACAAAGAACCAGTAGAGGTATTTTTTGGAAGGAAATTTTTCCCCCCAAAAGTTGTATATATATACGTATATCTAAATATAAAAAATATATTTCTAATATGCAAATTTCACTGTTTTTTAAGATTCTAGGTAAAAGACGTGATTCGTATGATTAAACGCTTCGTAATTCCTAGCGAGGGAATTACATTATTAGAAAGCCAATTAAATAGGTAATGGCCGCGCACTTTGGGTTCGCGCGGTCAATTGGTTGGAATTATAGGTACTTAGGTGGTTGGTTGTACCAGAGTAATATAACCGCGTCTCACTGCCCACGGGATGCTGCGAAAGATTATCCTTAGAGAATCGAAGTAAAGTGCCCTCGAACGACGGGAGAGTAGAAAACCGAAGAATTAAAGATGGCGAGTAGCGATGGGGAAGAGGTAATGGAAAAATAAAGGAAGAAATTCTTTTTCAGTATTATAAATCAGTCACAGATTCGAAGAAGTATCCGTAGCAATGCGTCGCGACGCTTAAACGCTCTTGAATAAAAGATAGGATGACGTAATATACATAGGTAAGCCAAAGACGTAGAGCAGCGTGATTTCACGTTCTCTCAGTGGCTGCTGAACGAATCTGTGGAAACGGAAGATTTAAGCCACTCCCGTTATCCATGTGGAGTTAATGAGGATTCGTATGTAAAGCGACGCCGACGCCAATGGGGAACGAGGACGCTGCTCTCTTCTGGTATCTTCTTCGTTTGGTATTTTCGCTCGTGAGCTTTCTGAATATTTTAGAAAGCTTAACGACTCCAAGGAAGAATGAAATTCGCGTCTCACCTTTCATGAGAATCACGGCACCTGGGGATCGCTTTATTAGAAGTCCTACGGAAGTTTCTTGGGGATGCTGTGATCGCGTGCGTGCTTAAAGCGTATACTGGTACTTTGAATAACTGGTACGGAGAAATCAGTAAGGAGTAATGAATCATTGGATGAATATGAGGTCATTCGGTCTTATTGCATATTATACACTGTTTTTGGTAACTACGTGAACTTTTGCTCGTTTCTTGTTTATATTGACTTTTCTTTTCATTTTACTCAAATTTCTCCGTTTCTTTTTTTTTTAATTAAGGTAAACCACCGTAAAGCTTGTTTTTTTATGTTTACAACTGAATACCTTCGTAGAGCTGCAGGAAGAAACCTTTGGCAGCTTTCGATTCTTTCTATGAAGGTGACGTACAGAGTCATTTAGGAGACGAGGGAGAAAACAATGTAGGGTGGATTCAATCCCTTAATGATCCCTTTACTCATCTCGAACTATTTCATTTCGATTCTTTCAACTGGAAGAAAGTGAAAACGCAGAATCATCAAATCCTTCGTACTGTCATCTGGGATTGTTTTTCCCTACGAGATAAACTTGCGTCTAATCCTAAACGTATCTAACTGTACCTAAAAGGAGAGTTTACGTATATCTGATTTATGTTACTCCTTTATCGAAGTACCTTTTCAGATTTTCAAGTCCTTTTCCACCCTTCAGTGAGTATCACGTGTCAATGCTATGTTTCAAGTATCCATTGTAATAGTCAAAAAAAATGATAAGAAAAGAAAAGTAAATTTGCCAAAAGAAATTCTTATTGTCCATCCCTCTCGAATCCAGAAT
The DNA here is from genome assembly GCA_030142225.1 of Pachycephus smyrnensis. NCBI lineage: Eukaryota > Metazoa > Arthropoda > Insecta > Hymenoptera > Cephidae > Pachycephus > Pachycephus smyrnensis. Next base: position 636,283 of record JARQST010000577.1, read on the forward strand.
TCACCCTGTGCCGCCCTAAGGCGACAGAAATAATTGAAGAAATAAAATTTCTCGTTTTCCCCAGGATCTATAAATACGATCAACAAATCGATCATCGATCGATCATTGAATCGTCTTATAACAGCCCACAATTATTTGTAACCAGAATTTCAGCAGGTCACGTATAACCATGAAGTTAAATTATTAACGATTGTTGTTTTCTTTAGTATCTAAAGTATCTCCAGTGTCTTCCGACTAGTATTAATTCTAAGTATCCACGTTAGTCAAGGCGTCAGGGGTGGAGTCATAAATTCAATTAAGCGCAATTGATTATTTCCACAGAGCAACGACTCTGCCATAATTAATAACAATGTCAGGGCATACAGGGCAGCAGGCAGAATAATTTATTAGCCGAGGTTTACATTAGGTCGCAATATACCGTACGGGTCGACAGAGACGTTTAGCAAGTGAACAATGCGCCAGCATAACCGTGCAAATTATTGTAATTCGCATCAGGGTATTTATAATTGCACGTTCGTACGATAGATCAAATTATGATTATTTATACGCAAAACAGATGCAGGATTGAAATTTATCAAACGCCCGACAATAATTATCCGTTCCTTCGATTGTACTGAACCAGCATGAATTTTTACCTGGAGGCTTTAATTAAAGGAAACAAATTTTTTTTCACAATTCTTAGTACCGAGAAACAAAAAAATGGTATATCAAACAGACATTGATAATAAACTCGTAATGTTTTGCATTTCACGTAAATTAAAGCCACGCGAAATCCTATGTTATTCGGTTGCTTTGGCAGCGGAGGATTCGCTCTGGTACTTTGGCCTTTTCGCAAAAGCTACGAAAGCTTCTTATCTCCCACTCGGCGATGCTGTGTTTCATGATGAATTTTTTTTCTCTCTCTCTCCTCCTTAGGGAGAAATTTCTGTCGTCCTACGCAACGACGCATAATTATCTCCGAATTACGAGAGCCTCTTTCGAATTTTCAGGACGTAACACGTAGCTGTTTACGAGTTGGCGCTTTTTCACTCGCCGCTGATATTCTTTGGGCGAAATCTGGACCAAGGTAAATTAGAGGATGACTAGAGTCTAAAGAGAAAGGATCTCAGTCTGTTTGTCTGTTTTTGGGTTCTTATGCTATCGTGTATCTGCTAAGATTTTCTTGTTGCTTTAGATCCATAAGGAGCACGAGATAACCCCTTTGACTTAAGAGAAATCTATCCGGGCGAAGCTCCCGTTAATACTGCAAAGGGAGATCAAACGAGAATTTGATAGGGATTAATTATATCGTAATTAAGGTCAACTGCTCCTTGGTCTGAAACCGCTTGGTCGGCCTTTGCAAATCTCATTTCGAATTTCGTGCCTTATCCGATGGCCTTTCTATATCGTCTTCATCGAATCTCTCCAGCCGTCGTTATCAGCGTTACGCAATACTAGTTTTACAATTCAAATCATTATTTGTCTCCAGAAAATTTATTCCTCGGAGTATCGATACGGATCTTTACTGTAAAATCAATAATTCCGGATGAGTCGTAAAAAAAAAAAACGAAGACCCAATTGCACTCGTGTCGTGTCGTGTCGCTGGCAACTACCCGCATGCAACGGCTTTGATGTCGACAGACGCGCGTGTCGATTCGACGTCGGGACGCCTATTCAGGGAACGAGATAACGAACTTGACAGTTTCCACTATAACGTATTTGACTAAAGTCATTTTCCCTAGTAAAATTCCGAGTAAAAAAATTCTTAATCAAACTTTATACCTGAAATTCCGTAAATTTGTCAAACCTAAAATTTTTTCGGTAATCAATCGCAACTGTAAGCGTGGTACCGTATCGTTGGTTTACTTCAAATCTATAAATTCCGATCTAAAAAAAAGTTTAATTGGAACAGCAGCTCGGATGAGATCAGAAACCATGGCAGCAGCAACAGCCGTGGCACAAGTTAACAGCGACAGCAGGAAGTGTCCCTTTTGTCACGTGTGTGGGCGTTGAGGTCGTCTTGGTAACTTCCTTCGCTCTGTACTCGAGGAGGTCGCGCGACGGAAGTACTCAGCGCCATCAAGAGGATGTCACAATTAATGTTGACCGAAGCTCGTTAGCACGTTTCCTTTTTCCCTGAGTCATAATAAAAATGGCCGCTCTCGTGTCTGTCATCGTTTCAGTGAAACCGCTGGAAGAGATTCGAAACATCGAATGGCTCGTGTTAGGGGTGTAAAATGGCGGAATTAAATTTTATCAAGTTCCCCTATTGATCGCTGATAAAGATCTTCGCCGTGATACACACAACAAGTTAAAGGAGACCGTCTAATTATTTTTTTGGTAAATTTTTTAACTCACCCCACAGTCGATACGGCAATTCGATGAAGGAATCTTTATTTGATTTTATCCCATTTTCAATAAGGGTGGAACGACAGTTGGGGATGGATTCCGCGAGTGAAGTGTCTCGACAGCAAATGGATTAGGGATGTTGGCTTGGCATCGAGGGATGAAGGATGGCTGCCGCGTAAATACTCGGCTATTACGGAATGGATTATGGGTGCTCCCCCCTTTCTTCCTCCCCCAGACTAGGATGACTACGTCATGGGGGTGTTAATGAGACAGGGAAAACTGGGCCGAACGCTGAAGCTGCAACTGCTTTTTTTCTCATTTCTCTCCCTTTTCACATTTTTTATTGTTTCTCATTCTACCCCTTTATTCTGTCCCCCAATTGTTTCGAATTCTGTTTCGTTATTATCGGTACTGATTGACCTTTTTCTTTTAATTACGGAACTGATTAGTTGTATCAATCACCATTTTTTTTCAATACATGAATAGCGTTGAAATTATGACGTCACTCAATGGCCCTCGAATTTTTTAAATTTCGCAATATTTAAATTCAGTTTATTCACACATTTTTTTTCAAAAACCATAATTAACGTTCGCAAAGAGATATCATGTTTGATTGCATCTCATGTAACCTCAGTACCTCAGAACATCTCAATTGAACTGCCAGATATTTGAAAAAGGTCAATAAAGTTTTTTATGGAAATAAACTTTGAATCAGGAAACATCCCTTATCGCTTCTGTGACCACTCTAAATGTCAGAGCAGTATTTTTTTTTCACTGGTCAAACGTCATTTCCGTCAACCTCCAGTTTTTTTTCATGTTACGTCGAAACCTGTCGTGCACATAGGGAGATTTTTGGATTAAAATTGCGTCAATTATTCGCGAGCTGCACGGCGGCAGTAAAGCCGATTGGTTCAGCAGGGTTCTATATATTGCAGATACTGATTGGTTTATGGGCTGCACCACCCTCCCGGGTTTTCGCCCTTCTAAGCCATCCTTCCCCCTCTCGCCTTCCTCAATATCGCGTACACTTATTCAATTGCGTATGCCGCGTCACGCGTCTTGCCAAGTTATCAAATAAACGTGATAAGCCACCAATTCGATTACTTTCCCAGTAATCCTCCTCAGAATTACTTTGTTGACGTTGATAAATGGGAAAAAAAATTGCACTACGATTGGATAACTGGATTCACAAAAATTTTGAAGTTTCACGTTCCAGCTGGTTAAGTACGACAATTGAAAGATAATTAGGAGAGATTTAACTTGTTCGTGATTTGTTTTTACCAAAAAATGGCGAATTATATTGCACGTGTGTGTATCATCTTTATATAGATATTTATAGACGATTCATCTGAAGTTTATGCGTATCTGTGCATAAAGATGCGGGGGAAATGTGTATTGTACGTATAGGTGCTTATCAGAATTGCGAGGGGATGTAATGAGCTTAGGGGATCTTTTTTCATTCAACCACCACCCTTACCTACCATCCCCAAAAAGCTCTAGCTAGTAATTAATATTTCATTTTTCATCGAGCCCACGAGAATTTCATCAAATTACCGCTGTCTGTCCTCTGTTACGCAAGGGGTAAAAACTTCCCCAATTTAGGTGTCGCCCTATAAGCCAAACTTCCCTTATTTCTTTAATAGCCAGTCGATACCTCATCCTATCTCTCGTCAGCCTCTCGTTCTCATCCTTCTCATAATATATTTAGATCCTTGTACTCAACTATCGATTCAAGAATCTATAAATATTCCGCAATCTTAGCTTACCGATTTTCCCGGAGAGATGGCGCTGCTGTAATAGTCCCTTACAGTACGAAGAACGGCCAGAAGATTGTGCTCGTATCGATTCTCCTTTACGACCTCGACTTTTATTGGTCAATAAAAGGACTTTGGTCCTTCAAGTTGGCCGAGTTGAATCAGCGAAGTCCTGCTGCAATTTCCATTATCCGTTTTCGATAAAGGAGCCTCTTATTATGCTATCATTGCTATCAGAATACTGGTAGCGCAGTAAACCTGTTCCTCTCGCCAGTTCTCAGATATCTTAACCACGATAGCAGTACTTGAGCTCTTTGTCTGGTGCATCGGGAAACTTTGTTTTCATTCATTTGAAACGGTATTATTATATTTTATTTGTGCTTCGTCGCTCTCTGCTTTTATTCTCTGACTTTGAAAACACTTGTAAATGAGCGCTCAATGAAAGTTTATTGTACGTTGGCTTTTCTTGGTCTTCGCGTCATGGCGGACGTAATGGCAGTCTCTGAGTGCCCTATGGTTTACTCGGGCAACGTAACGCTTACTTTGAACTACTTTCACGTTCGCCATCTTGGAATATCTTTTTCGAATATGCGACAATAGCGCGAGTGCTATTTGATTTTTCTATCAAGAGTTTCAAAGGGGTATTGAAAATGACTCTTGAAGCTCGATTGAACGACAGTGGAAGGAAAGTCGGTAGTTCGGATTTTTGAAAAATAGTGAGTCGTGAGGGAAACGAGAAAATTCGGTATTGGGCGGGAATAACGTGAATAAATTTGGGTTCAAATAGAAATCATTTAAAATCTATGATTTTTGATCGTTCGATATCATCGTCGAAATTTTCGAAAATCCATTTTTTCATTTATTATATATGAAGTTGTCGTTTCCTTCTTTCGAATAAATGACGTAATTAGTGATTATATGATTAGCTAGTAATTTTTGGAAAAATTCTTAAGTGGTCCTTCATTTGGGAATAAATTATTTTTTTAATAAATTTTCCAGATTCAAGTGGAATGATAACCTTGATTTTTTAATATTTTTTTTATCATGGTAATGATGGCTTTTCGACTTATGTGTTACATGAAAATTTTGGGGTTATTAAGACAGACGCGTAACTCCGGCTGCTGTTGAAAGGTAAACGTAGCGTCGTTAATGATGAATTGATGACTTTAGCAAGGAAGAATAATAAACAAATAAAAAACGAATGATATGCTAAATCTATAGGGCGACGTGCATTGTGCGAAGTTGAACGGCTCAAAGGATCTCGGTGTATTGTACACCTGACTAATTAATCATCGAACTTTTCAGACTTTGGCAAATTATTCAGGACGATCGACGAGGAACTTTTGGGATGAATGAAATTTTTTTTCGAAATTCACAATATACAGATTAAGAGAAGCATGCATGTGTCGTTGTTAAGAGTACGAGAAAAAATGACTTAATTAAAAATATCAATTAAGTCTATTTGCTGATGATTGGAAAACAAAAAAAGCGCGTACATTCCTAAAACTGAAATTCGATTAGAATCGAATAGTGAATATAGTTTCTCAAATGGTGTCCCTGAATTTTTTGGAAAATAAAATGTCAGAGTAGCTTGGACCAAGCCTGTATTTAATCATCAAGGATCTTAAAGGAATTCAAAGATTTCCATGAAGAATTCTAACATAGATAGAGCCGATTCGAAATGAAAGTCCTTCTCAGTCCAACTAGCGTTATTAAATCGTATGAATAAAATAAGAATTAATCCCGGAGTGGAGAATATTTTTGAAAAAAAATTTCATAAAAATCCTCAACCTCCCTTCGCTCTGATTTCATCTCGAATATTCATTACCGTTAAAACGTGTCTTTAATGAGCTTCTAATTATTGTGACAAAGACTGTAATCAGTCTCGGTAGCTCATACCTCCCTAACGCATCCCATACAGATACGTAATTATCGCGACGATAGAATAAAAAAAATCTAAGAAAGTCTCATCAAATTAATTTAATTTTTATAAATTAATTAGAATTTTTAATTATCTAATTACAGAATGGACCATGAGAGGGTAAGGAGCATCGAGATCGTAGAGTCATCGTCACCGTCGTCGTCGTCGTCGTTGCCGTCGCCGTTGCGGTCGTCGTCGTCGTCGTCTACCAGCCGTGCATTGAGAACGCGACAGGAAGAAAAGGAATTGCAGAATTCGACTAAGTCCCAAAGGATCGGAGGTGCGCGGGGTGGGAGGGTGGCGATGCGATGAGCCCGGCGAACGACGGGCAGGCCGTCACCCGACACCCCCAAATCCGAATCCGCATCGCGCTGCGTCCCGACGCAAGGCGTCCTTCGAAACTGAGCTGTTCGCCAGGCACAAGTCTCCACAGGCCATGGACCTCGATAGGAGAAACGGCACTGGCAACAGCGACAGTTACTACACGAATATTCACTTCGTTATCGGCGACAGAAGGGAAACCGCCAGTTTCCGTGCGGACCTAGTATCTAACAAAGAAATCAAAGGTCGGTATTAATTAATTAATTAAAATCAATCAATCAATAAGTATCAGTCATTCGTTGTTTATTAGCTTATCTTATTTTTTACTTCATACCTATGCACGGTCTATGTATAGGTACTTATTTCTCTTCTATGACCTCTGAAAAGTGTCGAAGGACGCGTTATCGCTTATGGCGGGAAATTTGAAAACAAAGTAATTTTCTTCTAGGTACCTTAGCTCTGGGATCGGGTTCGTAGTTTTAAAAGCGGTAAGCAAAGTTGTAACGTGGTAAATACTCGGGATTGTTATAACCGATTAGGTCGCGCTACTAATTTCGATGGCGAAGCAATTTCGTTAGAAATTCTCTCCGAGATGGGAGAGTCTATAACCACTACCGAAATTATGTTTACCATCGCTTCACCTTCAAACGCGACCTATCAATAGGGCTGGTCTGGTATCACGTCTCCTCTAGTCTCTAGTCTCACCTCCCCAACCTTGTGCTCCCCCAACTTTCATCCGATCACATGCCAACTTCGGACGTGAACTTTCTCATTAAGTTACTTGATTAAAGTTCGGCTTTTTTGCGCACTCGAGAGACGATCTTGCCAATTTCAGGTCAAAATAATATTTTACTACAGTTTACACTTTCACAGGATCGGGTAAAGTAAATGCAAATTTTCGGGAACCCAGAGACCTCTCGTACCCTAATATTTATGAATTATAAATTATTATCGATCTCATTTTCTATGACAGGAATGTGCAGAATTTCATTTTGCTAAATTGATAGGTATGGAGATCGATCAGTCCTGATCGATCTTCTGCCGCAGATATCAATTAATGCGCTTCCTACCCCCTCCTACAAAATCGTCCACGTGATAGACGATTCGCCGGAAATTACGAAACCACCGGTCAGATCTGGTAAGCTGGGCTTCCTCGAGAGTTAAACCGTCGTAATTTTCTCTGCCATCGTGCTTTCTTCTCCACTTAGGTAATAAGCTTTTTAGCGAGGCTTTTCTTGCCAACTTTTCTTTAGGCTTCAAAAACATCCGACGATCGATGAACGTGCTCCGTTGCTACGACAGAGAAAATTACGAGATGCAGAATAATGGGCGATAAAAAATTTATTCTAAGAAATCGCAAAAAAAAACTCTTTCTGAACATCACGCAAAAGCTGTTTTCCGGACTTTTACAATTTATTCCCCTTTTCTTAAAAATGAAATGAACTCCCTTACGACTCTTGTGCCAGCAAAAAACTCCCCTTTGATCATACGCAAGGTACCCTTTGCCTCCATCTTGGAAAATACCCTTGACCTTATCCTCTCTTACCTTGTATTCTCCTCCCCCTCTCTCACCTTACGTCCAGATTGTAAAAGTAGAAAAATTCGCTACAGCCTCCCTCAGGATCGTGTTCAAATAGAAATTCTGCACATTCGCCAAGTGTCCTTGAATTCTCCTCCTCGAGTACTCTCGTGCCTAACTAGACACTCTGAGTATCCACTTTGTTACTTTACAGGTAGTTGGTAAATTTTCTTCGTTTAGGTGGTTAATTTAAATAAGATAAAATACACGTCTGTTTATGCACCTTTGCCTCTCCAATAACATTGAACGTGCAGTAGGAGAACGACGACAATAATTAATACGCGTAATTCTCTCGTATCAATTGTCCATGGCAAAATTGTATGGGAATAAACAAAAGAAAAAGACTAATTAAAATGGCTTTCATAAAAATCAACGAGTTACGTGTACCAGAACCGCGAATACAATTGTAGGCAGAATTTACGATGCAACGTTACGCTTTCTATTCGAGTATGCACACGTGAGTCAGTCGTTGCGTCTAGACGGCATTTGCAAATGGCCGCGTTTGTTAAACCAACCGCCTAGGTACATAACACACGAAGGATACTTAGGTAGGTATATATACGTATGCACGTATCGATTTGACGTGCAAACACAGCCCCCCATAAATTCCGGGGGCATTGCGAGTATCCTCTACTCTCCTGGCCTCTCTTACGCGGAACGTTTACTTTAGATATAAAAGACGAACGTGGAGGGCGGGAGGGAGCCTACGGCCATTAAAAAATAAGTTCTTACCTTTATACCTTAAAATTCTTGGCAATACGTAGAAAGGTCCGAGAGACCCTTATTAATAGGAACTCTTGATTGGATAGGGGTAGATTAGCAGCTACTGGAACCAATTAGTGACGCACGATCTCGATCGTCAGTTGCCAATTAATAAAACAATTAAGCGAGGTGTCGAAGTGTCTCAAAGTCAATTTCAGTGAACGAGAGAGAGAGAGAGAGATAGAGTTAGAGAAAGAGAAGGGTTCGAGAGAGACAGAGAAAGAGAGAGAAAGAGGAAAATAGGGAGATGTAGCAAGGCTGAGATGGCGCAACTTCACTAGCGCCATCTTTGACTCTCTCTCTCTCTCTCTCTCTCTTTCTTCTTATTTTATTTCTTTTCTCTCTCACTCGATTCTCTTGAGAGAACACTAAGTCATCTCGAGTAATAAGTATCGGGGAACCATTATGAAATGTAGCTCGACTCTTGATTGTTCGACTATTCTCTTTTCCCCTGTCCATGAACATCAGGAAGGGATGGTTATCAGGAGCGTCTCCGTCGATGCGACGGAGTAAGTCCTGGAAGTGTCAGGGTTGATATCCCGGAGGTAAGACTGAGTGGTCAGAATGGAATGGGGTGAAGAAGTGTCGGGACGCCCCAGGGCGTTGTTGAGTGACGCTCGCTTAATTAGACGCCTGGAGGAAAAGCCCTCGAGTCAGCACGTGCGTACGCCCCTGGATGCAGCGTCGACGTCGTCCTGGCCTTTCAACTGTTACTCTCCCCATTCTCTCTGTCTATTACTCTTCTTCGCCTAGGAAAACTCATTGTGGGTACGACGATGCGGGAGATACCTTCTTCTTGGAAAGTCATTTAAACGCGTACACCGAGCGAGGAATCAATTTACGTTGAAGAGGAATGAAAAAAGAAACGTTTATAAAAATAAAATTAAAATCTTTCATCAAAATATAAGATCGTTAACGCATTCAGTGGATTTCGGTAATGGCGTCTGGTTTTCTTCCATCGACCTCTCGTTGTACTTTTCCAGCAGACAAAGCTCTGGACTCCCAGCGTCCAGAAGTCCCGGGTCCGCTCCTTCCAGTACCTCCCGTTCCAATGATATTGGCCTCAACAAAATAATGAATAAATTGAGCGGGCCACAATAAAAAAATATAATCGTGGACCGTACATCCATGATTCACGTTTCATTATCCTATTAGAGCCAATGGAGACGCAGAAGAAGATAGCCCTGGGCCCTTCCCTTCCCTCCTACGGCCATGATCCAGCACCTATCTACCTACCGATCCACCTCCTTGTTTTACTTGCTCACTCGGATTGCCCTTTGCCCTCTGTCACTACTCCAGTACTTACTTACTACTCAGTATCGTCCGCGGCACCGAGAGTCACTCTCTGTCCTCGTAACAAGAAATTTGTCGCGTGTAAAGTAGTCGTTGCCAGTCATAAATGTTGAAGACGCCATTATTATACGGCCCTGCTGCACTACAGGGACTTACCATCAACCGAACAGTAATTGCCGCGCGTGCCCTCGTCCTAGTATATCCTAACCGTAGATAACCCGATGTTACTCTCCCTTAATTACCGTCATTTCATTCGATTCGATTCATACTCCTTCGGTTCTGTTTTCATATCGCGGCAGGATCGTGCGCGCGTTTCAAGAGCCTCGTAAATACGGATGGTGCTTAAAACGCTCGCCGACGACTCTAGAACCACTCCTAGCCGTACAATCAATTAGAGTAGTTGACTGGGTAAATGCTGCATGACTTCTTCAATGGACGTTTGCTCACATCTTCTTAACCATTTACGATTTCCAACCCTCTTGGGTCGCCGTCGTCTCGTGCACACTTTGTAACCGCACTTTGGACTCCTCCAACCCTCCGCTGACGCGCATTGAGGACACGCAATTCTTTGTTTGCTTATCTTGCCACAGTTTTACGCGCTGGATTTTCATGCTTTTATTCTCTGGCTATGAATAAGAATTCTTTTTATAGAAAATCGCGATACGAGTAGTTCCTCGAATTTGTAAAAGGTATATCGCTGTAGGTAAGTAGGTCGTTCCCTTTTTTTTGGATAAAAAAAGTAATTCTATTACATTTTTTTTCCCTTCGTTTTTTTATTAGATTGATATTGCCTCCTGTGGGTATTGTTTTGTGTATTTCTATGAAAAATCGTATTTTAAGAAGAAATAAATTGTAATGTTTTTCTTCTGTTTCTTTTTTTCTACCCCATCCTGTGGGACGTAGTGACCAAATGTGGATTCTCATTTTTACTTTTATTTCCCTCTAGTCTTTTTTTCCATGGAAAAAAAATGGAACGTTTGCAGATCGCGCGACCTCCCCTGGGAATATACTGTAAACACACAGTATGGGTGTCACTGTAACGTTCACAGGGTGTTCGACAGAATAATTTGAATTCCGTGGCACGTGTCTGTCTGGTTCTACGACAGTGGGAAATCGCGCATATAAATGCGCCTTTAAGAACGGCAGCCAAGTGCGTGCTGCGTTTGAAAGACAGCTAAGCAATTTTCGGTAACCTGGCACTTTATCCCCCGCGGGGATACAAAGCCACCAAAGGACAAAGAAGAAGTCGAAGAAAAAGAAGATTTTCGGTAAACTCGTACAAGTCTTGTATGGAAATTTGATGCGTACTGCGCGTGCGCAGAATCTTGTACGTCGAAAGTCTTTGGGGTAAACGAATAAAAAAAAATGTATTCGCCGCTCTTTTAACTCGCAGCTCAGCTGCCGCCGTTCTTTCTCTCTCTTATCGTAAACGTTCCTTTCTCCGGATATTACACCGAGTTGACTACCCACGCGCATCATTCGCCATTATGAATTTCCTTGAACTTAAACCTCTCGCGCGTGAGGATCGTGCAATTCTTTACTTCCTTGCACAAATTTATCCTGTTCGTTGCGCCGACTGGCAGATTAGAGTAAAACATGCATGATGCGGATATCCTGTACACTTTGCATACGGATTTACATAGTTTTGTTGCGAAAAATATATTCCAAGGGAAAAAAAAGAGGGAAACGAACGGTCGAGTTGGGGCAAATTTTTTAATCGTATTACGGATTCTCCAATTTCGATAAACGTGAATTTTATTCGGTTCTGTCTTCTTTTCTTTACAAATTTGTTAACAGGCATTGCTATGCTTTTGCATGATTAGTCCGACCCTCTCGTGCACGTTGCGTAATCAGACGTCATGAATGAGGCACGCTCTTGAAGTTTTCTTGTATTCCAAGCTTTCACAGCAGATAGCAGCATCATCCCCCGTTTTCAAGGGTTCCTCAATTAATTTAATTAATCGTCGCTCTCGCAACCGTCTCCAACAACAACCTTTGAAAATCCGTTTCGTTTGAGGAATTTGATATTTCCGTCTCGACCAAGACGAAATCATTATACCAAAGAAAAGAGGAGTTCACGGCCTCAACCACTGGTTTTACCTTATTCGAAGAAAAATTTCAAATATATTTTACATTATCGTTTTCGAATCTCTTTTTTTTTCTCGATAAACTCGACAAGAATTTTTTGGGGGGCGATTATTGTTGACAGTACGTCAGTTTACAAAAGTACCTGCGGTTTCTTGAGTTTTTGGCCTTTTTCGAAATTCCTGAAAGGCAATTTATATTTTTTTTGAATAAAGTCTCACATTCAAAAGACTTATTAGTCTGCAATGCATTTTTTCTTCATTGAACAACTTAAACGAAATTATTCCAAGAACCGTAGAGGAGCTACATGTATGACCATATACGACTGGGGGACTGGCAGATTCCGGAGACTGGCTGACTGGCAGACTGGCGGCTTAGGCCAGTCGCCGCGTAAACAAGCATTTTTAACATGATTCTCCTTCTTTTTTTTCGTCTTTGGCTAGTACCTACTTGCTATTACGCCGCTCGTAATTCTCGAACGCCTCGGACAGCCAAGCCGGGTTGTAACTCGGGGTTACTAACGTATAACAGACAATATATAGGTATACAGACAACATACATGGTAACTCGCGCGAGATCAACTCCCTCTCCTCTCCTCAGCTCTCGAATACTCGGTGATCCATCATCAAAGATGAGTCTCTCCCTCTCTCGTATATATTATCTGCCCCTCTCCCCCTCCCCTTCTTTCTCTTGATCGCCCCATAAGTATCCTCCCATTGAACTCGGAGCCTGGTTATTACCGAAATTAATGAAAGGAGACACCGGATATTCGAGTGGCGGCCATTTTGTTCTTTTTTCTTTTTTTAAGAAACATTATTCAGCTCTATAGAGTTTAATACTAGAAGTAGTTTCTTTTGCATTCGTCTTTCATGCAGATTTGAAGAAAATTACGAATTCGCATATTGGGGTGTAGATTCGCAATTTTTCATAGACAGCGACTGCAAAATGGCAATGGCAAAAGTATCGACGAAATGCGTTAAAGTGAAACACAAAAAATGGAAGCAAACAGGATTACCTTGAGGCACGACCGCACGAATCATGCGGTAGCATCTTATGCGTTCGCCATGGCAAAAAGAAGAAGTACGCAAACGCAAAATTTTCAAACCGGAAGTGCTGGAAGTCTAAAAATATTATCATCTCGTTTACACGTGGAATTTGATTTTTTCCTGTAAATTACAACTAATTGATTCAACAGTTTGTGCTGAATTTTGTATACAGATATTCCCAGGAACACGCATACGCAATATTTTTTTTTCTTTTAAATTGCATAAGACACTCTTCCATGTTCTATGCAGTTTTACCTAAAAACAGTATTTTTTAAATATTACTATATATCTAAAGTGAGCTTTGTTAACGTGCTTTGGTTACCGTAAAGTGGACTTACGATAATTATAATTTAATTAATACAGTCTCCTATTCGCAAGTCTATCTATACGCCTGCGTCTACCCGCAATGACGTAATACGTTTGCATTTACCTTCGTGCGTCATATATATATATATATATATATAGGGTGTCCATTATAATCTGGCTCTTATGAACGACACTAGCTATATAGTGCACACAGCGTATAATGGGCAGCGCCGAAAATGCGACATTAATTAAGAGACTTGCCACGTCACGATTAATTACCTACAGCGTCCTTAATCATAATTAATTTACCTAATTTTATTTACGGTCCTGATACACCTTCCTTGTACTGTCACGGTTATTCAGTTTTCACGAATTCGTACTGGCGATTCTTATCTACCGTCTCGTCATCCTTCCTATCTCATCATCATGCTTATCGTTGCATCTCGAAAACGATAAACCCCAATTGACGTCCGCATGTGTATTTTCATGCGTCGAGAATAGAATTTCATTTCTATGGCCTCGGATGTCCAATTCAATTTGCGAGGATTTTATGCAAAGCTCTTTCGCATCTCTTTTCTTTGTGATATTGAATTTTTTGCATTATTATCGGGAATATACATGCGCGTACGGTCGCACTCGCAATTCCGCTAAAAAGCAAATTGAGAACTGCTATCGTTGATCGGGGCTCGTGGTATCTACGTTTTTCTACTACTCGTGATTTATCATTCTACGATTGTGCGACATTCAAATAAACGTAGGTCGCACGCGAGTCGCTTGGATTTCGTTGAAAATTCGCCATAAAACTTCCATTCGTCAAGTATAACGTTTAATATGGAATAAAAGAAAAACTTTACTACCGAATTGGATTTTATTGCGGAACGAATTGTCCTTATGCGTACTAAATATCTTCTGGCGTCAAATTAGCATGGAATCTCGTGAGCTTTTATTATTTCTGTAAAATTCTTTATGGCTTCTTTTCAAGAGTCGACGATTTTAGTGGGTAACGGCTCTTACGAAGTCAGTCGAGTACCAAAAGTCTCGTATAAGTTCGTTTACGTGAAATCAATATTTATTAATTTCCAACTGAAATTCTCTTTGACGAATCACTATTAAAAGAGGAATTTCGAATGATTGCAAAATCGAGCAAGCTCATTGGTCAGTTCTAGGGCAGTAATAATAAATATATTTTTCGTTGCTACTCGAGGAAGTGACGTTATCAATTATCTGTTATCTTCAGGCGAGGAGCAACAAACTGCCTGGGAAAGAAGAGGCGCTCTCGTGAAAAGAATTTTCTTTTTTAAAAAATAATAATTAGGGGATCTATAAAACGTGGAGGATGAACAAAAAAGATGAGGGAGCAAGAGAAAGAGATAGGAAGAAATTAATAAACGATACCTTCGAATAAAGAGTGTCATTTTTAATCAACGATTTTTCATTCTCATTCCCAGACGCTCATTTTCATTCGCCGGAAGTGAGCGCAACGAGTGCACACTCGTTAAACTGCGCTTCCCGTCTGATCGATTATTTGCAAAATGCCTCTCAGCCAACTAATCCTCCATCTTCACCCGTTGGAAGAGTCTGTGAGCCACCTGACTGCACTCAAGAATGCACCTCTCTTCATTCATCTCCATCCTTTTTCTTTCTTTCTTTCTACCCTGGCGCGAGGGCAGGAGTCTTTCTTCTTCGTACCGGAAATAACCAATCGATCCTCCAGGTCTTCCCGAGAGCTTACAGTGTCTCCACCAAGTCTTACATCCCTTTTGCTATTCTGCTATGCTCCTTCCACACTTTTCTCTCCGTTTCCTCTTAAGATTCAAGTTAAAAAGTTTCGATCTTGACAAGACTCAAGATCCACTGATTACAGGATCGCAGCATCCCTCTTGAATCTTATTATACTTTCTTTGCTAGAACTCTTCAGAAGCGCAGCAGAGGCTGGTCCTCTGGACATCGTGAAGCTTCGCGACGGAGACAAACTTCTCAACATTTCGCCGTATCTCCCGGAGAACACACCAGACACGCCCTACGTACTCCAGGTAAGCCCTGGCTGTTACTGATAGCACAGTAACGTCTCTTACATTGAATATCTTTATTTAAGAGAAAAAGAGAGAGAGAGAGAGAAAAAAAGAATAATTTCTTTGCGTCAACAGGTTGTTGGAGCACATCCCACAACTTCCGGTATGATCGAGGCCGACCTGTTACGTGCACTGGAGAGGCGAGTCGCCGTTCTAGAGAGAGAGCTACGAGAGCACCAGGAAGCTGCATCCACGGCACCGTCTTTGGCCCTTCTTGAACTCAAGAGACAAGTGGACGACTTCAAGAACAAACTGGAAACAACCGAACACCTCAGTTGGTTAGGTAATTGGTCCAAGTTTGCCTCTTGTCGTTTTACAACAATCAAAATTAATGAACAAAAGGATTATTTATTAAAATACCACTCAAGGAACTCTAGGTTTTTTCTTTCTAAGAATAGCTAGAGTTAGCACGGACGTTATATATGATAAATATTTCATTCAAGTAAATTTCACACAAAGCTAACGCGGTTTGAAATCCTCGCATTCGCAGACCTTTTTTCCGTACTTCGCATTCTCTTTTATCTTGGCGAATCTTCAAAGTCGCGTTACTCCTATGCAACCGAGAGAATCTAAGATGTAAGACCGACCTTAAGGCTCCCTTTTAAACTCCGATGCATTCTACAAATATCTACAATGTACGTAGTGACAGCTTTCCTTGAAAAGTTTCTTCAATCAAATCTTTAAAGTCAAGAAGTATACAGTCTGGCATCCAAGCGACAGACGCCCTTCTTCTTGTATTTGCACAGCAGTCGAGTCAGAGTGGCGTCGCGTCGTGGAATGCGTCTCGACGCGCAATTTGACGTAGTAACAGAAGATCTTTATCCTCGGTAAAACGAAACGGTTTTAAAGATTACAGGGATCTTAAGGGTATTGCGTAACGTAAGAATGTAAGGAACGAGGGAGTAGACAATCCCTGTAGCAATATCACAATTGGATCCCGTAGGAATTCTAGCTCGGATGCTTGAATATTACCAAGACTGGACAAACAGTACGGACTCCCGTAAAGCTCTGCGATTTTTGCCGTCCCTTGAGGTCGATCCGACGCGACTGACGGATATACGAGCGGATAAACAGCGCGGAATCAGTTTGCGGCCGAATAAATATTTGTCTGAGCAAAAACCGTCGCGCTATTCCTATTTTCGAGTTCTAGCCAAACGTTACCCGACGGAAGACGGCAGGAGGGTTAAAGGGCAGGTAAAGTAAGGTTAGGTAGGAACACGTCTCGAATCTTGGGGATACGAACCCACTTGTATTTCTTTTTTCTTTGTCACTTTAACGGCCAGCCCTTAAGTATTCGAGATACTGCCAGAGATTCGTGAGAACATTGTAGGAGCGACTCGAGCAATTTTTATTACTTGCGAAAGACAAAATTTGCAAATTTTAATTGATGCTTTTTTTGCTATTGGCATACACGGAAAGCACTGTGAATTGAACTTTTTGAGGTACTGATATTTCTCGTTCGAGAGTATCGTGGATTCAGAGATCCGACTTCGCGATTGATGAGGGTTGATTCTCAAGGACGTTAGACGTCAGTGGCGTCTATTATTTTGCGTCTTGCGAAACAACGATGACGCGTCGCGACGTGTCTGATTCTAGGAGCGAGGCGTCTACGAAAATCGTCTCATGATTTTTTCTGTAATTTTATATCTTCTTTTTTGTCGTTTTTGTAGGATTCCATAAAAAGCTTCCGGAACCCATCTCCTCCGAGGCTTGTCGGAGATTGCAGTATCGGCGAAAGAGCGACAGCGTGAAGCGCAGAGTGCGCGAGAAGTTTCTCAACATCTGGTGAGTTTCTATGAAACGAAAGACCTTTATATTGACTACCATTACTTTTCCTCTAGCAGTACGTGCACTTGTGTTATCTGTATTGGATATCTTATTTTTTTATTTTTTTATTTAATTCACTAAGGCACGATACTGCCTGAAGTATCTTTTATCTGAATCGTGTATTTTATCGCTCATATATTTCTCGTGACGTCATAGACTATCTCGAAATTAAAAAACTATTTTGAGTATTTTGGAATAACTCTGTCTGCGCGTATGAAAAAAAAATAAATGAAGAATCAAAGGAATCCTACGAAATGTCCAACGTCGAGAAACTCGTAACGATCGAAATAGGCGCGTGGTGGAATTCAGTGTGAAAATTCCAGGGAAGGGCTATTTCCAGTGACATTGACGTTGGTCAGGTTCGAGGCGTCGGCGTCCTCGAGTCTGTCGACGTCGGATGCTACGCAGTACCTATTTTTAATAGGCACTTTTAGCCCCGTTAGACGTCCCAATGACGTCTTGCTCCTTTTTCGCTTCCTGAGACGCCAAACGCGAAACAAGAGTATTCACATGGAATCCATAATCCATTTTTTTTAAATAACAAACTTAAATAAGCCAATACGTTCTACCAAAAAACTAGTGAATTTAGTAATTCCCTAGGTAAAGTCCAATTTATTCCTTTCGCTTGCTTAAATTTTTATTGGTTCCTTTGTTTTTCAAAAAGTCCATGGACGAAGGTCTCGTCTATGAATTATTCAAAATTCCCATGTTACACGTCAGTCGGAATTTCGCAACAAGGCGGCCACTCGTA
Source organism: Pachycephus smyrnensis (assembly GCA_030142225.1). Taxonomy (NCBI): domain Eukaryota; kingdom Metazoa; phylum Arthropoda; class Insecta; order Hymenoptera; family Cephidae; genus Pachycephus; species Pachycephus smyrnensis. The sequence continues at coordinate 654,328 of JARQST010000577.1, forward strand.
AATTCGCGATTTAAACTGAATTTCGCCTTTTTTTCCGGACCTTTGTTACCTGCACGAAAGGGTTTAACGCGCAATTTTCGAAACCAAATTATTTAACGATAAGAGCCACAGCTCCTCATAAATTAGTCAATGTTTTCGAATAAACCCGAGCCACAATGGCGGATGCGTTTTCTTTCTCGTTTCGCCTAAAGGTACACGATAATCATGAAAATCAAAGAAAGCGAGAGAGAGAGAGAGAGATAGAATTAGAATATACAGACCCTAAAAAAAGGGAAACTCAGAAGGTAAAGTCGAAAGGTTGGTGGTAAAAATTATTTGGCAAAGCTGCAAAACCCAAAGAACCAAACCGCTATAGACGCTCAGCTCGGCTCGACTCTTTTTAAACGACCCAAGTATATTAATGCAAGCGTCTTTGGGCCCCACTGAATATTTCATGCTACGTTAAAACAATATTCCTGCCTTTCGCGGAGCGCGCTACGCCTAAATGCAAATGGTGGACAGCCGCACGTGCGCATACTGATACTCAAAATTTCTACTGGGAAGATAGTGCATTGTCCTGGGATAGATTGCTTGATAGATGAACTTGAACTTCTATAGATTTCATTAGCCGCGTAACCTTCGTCATCATCGTCGTCGTCACCTCCATCATCTCGAGCGTCTCGACGACTGCCGTCGCCGTCCCTGGGATTGATCCTGCGTGGATCTGACGTGACACGCGCTGCTATAGGCGTATATACGGTACTTCCTGTCATTATGGATTTTCCTGCTTAATATGAAATCTAATAAAGCCCTCGAGACTTGATGGAACCCAGGAGATGGTCGTATAAAGTACATTGATAAGGATGGGATTTCTGCACGAGTTTAATATTATTTACTAATTTATCTCACGCATCGATCTACGCGCAAGCTGTATACAAGCTTTATTGGAATTTGCATTTTTATTTGATATTCTATGTATTTGAAGGGTTAAAGGATGCGAGAGGTCAAAAGTCAAAAGTGAAGGATAGAATAATTATGGCTTAGTAGGAATTCATTTATCGTGTATCGTGTAAACAAGTGTATTTGCAAATCAATCCTGGCTTTCAGACAGGACCTGTAGGATGAACTGATGAATCTTTTGTCAATAATTTTTATCTTTTCCGCGAGTATATTTCGTTCTGTCATAATATCGTGGATTTTCAATTATATTATCGCGAACGTGATAAGCTTGGGCGTCGACCCTTTATACCAAATACCGACGTTATATCGTTCCACTTCAACCCTCACCCTTAGCTTTTCTCCCTTCATTTTTGGAGAAAACCTTTCACTCGTTCCTTGCTCTCTTCTCGATAAGACTCAACTTCAGGAGAGAAAAAAGGATTCTGCTTTAACCAAGGAACTCCGTCAATGAACCACTACGAATCTTTCCAGCCCTTGGTTCCTTTCACCCCTTTTTCGCCAGAAATCTGTCAATTCCCTCCGTATAATTGATAATTAATTCTCAGCCCGAAGAGACCTGTCGGGAATGAAATTTGAGAAATATTTAGAGCTCCGAACGGCGATGTTTGACGTTTCTCGAAATTATGGGGTATTTGAAATTTTGATATTAAAAAAAATTTCCAGCACGTTATTACTACGGTGTTCGCGAAAGTAGCCATCGGCAATGCGAGACAAAGTGCAGAAGCTCGGCGTGTCTTAAAATAGCGAAGACCTGCATTCGTAATTCGCAATTCGTAATTCGCGCTACGTTCTTAGTCAGTCTATTTCGAATCTGCACTGTTTCGTATATACGAACTTCCTTTAACCGTGAATATTTAACGCGACGCCATTTCCACCCGTTAGAATAATTATCACGGATTCTGGATATCTGTCAAAAGGGAATCGCGACTTTCCTTATGGATTTAGCGACGTTTAATCTACTAGATCTGAACGTACAACTGTCATTTATTATCCGTAGTCGCTTTCGTCGTTCGCAGGTAAAAACAGCCCAGCTGATTAGTCGTCCCTCAGTCTTTTCTTTCTTTTAGTCGGTCGTTTCTACGGATTAATTAACAAAGTTTTAATTAAAACGATCGCCATGTGGTCTGCCGCTACTCTGCAGTCGTATCCTGTGCGTCGGTGAATCGAAGTATGCGAAAGTCTATCGGCGATCTCTATGATAACGTGGAGATAAGACATTTCTCCCTGAAACGAGAAACATTGAGCAATACAAAAAAAGAGATAAAGTCAGGAATAGAAATACAAAACGAGACAAGGTCAGAGGGAAGGAGTGAAAAAGGGAACCAAGGAACAAAGAATTATTCGCAAGATTCATTTTAGCCCCAATTTCTCGCAATTCAATGTGATCCCGTTAATGAGCAAGTTCGGAAGTTCAAAGAAATTTATTACTGCAGGTTACTTTTTACATTTATCCAAATGATCCTGTTACATAATTACCAGGGAATATTTTCTCAATTCACATTTTATTACCAGTATCGACAGTCTACTTCGTCGATTCCCTTGTCGTTCCTGTAAAAGAAAAAATTCCTCCTTCAGCCATTTCGCTTGAAACAAAACGGCAAAAATGATTTTCCCAGTAAATCATCTTCACGTCATATTCCAGCAAACGATTATCCAAGCCCCGTCGTCGCCCTTTTATCCAACTAGTAAACTGCACACGTAACTGGCAACTGGACCGGACAACCAGATCCAGTCAGACGAATCCACACCCAGTCGTTCACCGCGTACGAAACTACGTATCTCCTGGAAACGATTCCAGGACGCTTTTTCCCGTTATCCAGAGGAGCCAGGATTCGCGTTCTTATTCAATTAAACTGAAACCCAGTGGGATTTGCCGGGATGAGATCCATGCAAATTGAATAAAAACAAATGGACCAGCTCTACGTGATTTCATGCTGGGGTCAAAACGGGCTTCCAGGATTCAACCATTCTTTTCCCCTCTTACTCTCTTTACCTTAAAAAAAAAAGGAACGATCTTGACTCACGAATCTCGATTCACTGGAACATCCGGTTTACCCGAAGAACTATCGTTCCAGGAGTTACGCAGAAATTCGACTAACAAAGAAGCAAAGGTAGGAGGATGACAAAAGAGGTGGTGGAGCAGCCTCGAGAGTCCTCGTGCAATTTTGCGAAAAATTTTGCGAAAATAATTGTGTTAGAAAATTAATCTTCGTTCCCTTCCCCTCCGTTCCTCTCACTCTTTCACCTACTCGCATACGTACTCGGGTACTCACTTTCGCACGGCCATTTTTTCATCCCCTGCTATACATTACCCTAGTGCACCGGCGCAATCTCCCAGCGATGGCTACGCCATTTCCTAACTGTCACTCATACGAGTACTCGCTTTGCAATTCGAAGAGCCCTATGCATTTTACAGTTTTCCAATAACGGACAATTCAAGTCCGATAGATTCATTTGCATCAGATTCATCTCTGTGATCTACGTCAAAGGATTCATTGGCTGAAGGGAATGGTCCATTAATATCCATTATCGAATTTCAAAATTACCCGTCCGACTTGGCCTTTCGATATATCGCTGATGCTCGTTTGAAAAATCTTTCGATTACTTGCTGAATAATTACGTAACCTGACATACGTGTGTGTGTATATATATAGATAGGATATTTCATACCCTCTTCTTAGACCCCGCTATACTCCTCATTTGCTCGGCCCATTATTTCTCTCGTTACGGAAAATTACCAGGAGCCAAGGAAAATATATTCTCTTCGCTTTGTAATTCAAGTATCCGACTGAACTATGTGCCGAGCATGTATCTTTATAAATGTCAGCATAAACTTCAGCATCGGTGCGGTCCGCATATTAAGAACTCCCGTCTCCGCGCTAGTAAGAGATTTACGCGGCGAAGAACGAGCTTTCGGAGTTTCGCTAGGAGCTTCATTATCTTGCGAAAATTTCATCGTTATTATCAGAATCATTGTCTCGCGAGTTCATCTTCGTTAGGTGCATCCGACCGTTGCATACGGATGCCAGACGATATCGACCCCCCTGATAAACACGAACGAGTTAACATAACGAGGAATATCTCTTGAACTTTTCTTTGATGCGATTTCGCACTGGACTCGCCAAGAGAAACAAGAGTCCGTAGCAACGGTAAGTTTACGTTAAGAAAAAGAAAAAGAAAAAAAGGATAAAAAGCAAAGAAACCCGATGGCAAAATGTGTTTACAGTCACGAGATACGCGAAGGAAAGATCTGAAGGAAAACAAAGAAAAGGATCCTCTGATCCTGAAGGGATGCTGCGCGAAGAAGCCGTGACTTAGAGAGAAGAAAAACTGGTAACGAGAAGCATCTCGAAAGCGGAGAATGTTGACATCTCTTATCAGAGTCTTCCTTTCAGTTAGAGGAAGCAGAGAAGCGTGAAGAGTTTCGGTGTCATCGCCGAACGAACAGCTCGTGATAATTAGATATCGAACAGTAGGATTGTGCTTCTTGGCTCTTAGGTTTCACTGCCTCCCAGCATCCCTCATCCCTATAGCCGGCAGATCAACCAATCCTTCCAGCTGTTTATCTCGCAGTCGACTCATCTCTCTTCATCGTCTTTTAATCATCCGTCTATCCCCCCCTCTCTCTACCCCCCTCCCCCTCCCCCTACAGTCTCTAGTCTTCACTTTGAAGCCGTCCATAGTCTGCAGCTTCCGTTCGCATTCCTGTAAGCGAAGCTCTGGCGCATCGTCGAACTGCTACCTGTCGATGCTCGAGATGTTATTAAGTTACCGTTATCCGGGTAATAACCTGAGCTGCAGCTACCGTGTAATAGCGATCGTGACAAAGCGCGCATTATTCCGTGCCATGATTTAATAACTCGCTTTAATAGGAATTACAAATTAGTGATGACGACTAAATACCCGCCCGTTATATTAGAGCGAATAGCAACCAGTGGACAATAAGGAGGTCGTAGGATCAATCGTAGCTAAAATTTCAATAACGGAGTCTCCATCGTACTCTCTCTGTCTCATTTCTCTCTTGTACTCTTTCAAGGAATGGAAATGGAATTCCGTTCTAACGATACGTCTCGAGACTTCAACACTCTTGCATCCCCTGAACGTTCCTGATCTCTTGTCGTTTTTTACCCCTCACCCCCACTTCGTTCGTCCCTCACCTTTACACCTCTTGGGGTACGCTACTGCCTTAGCTACCTATGTACTTTATACGTAGCCTGGATGTTTTCTAGTTCTTCCACCTCCCTTACGTTCCTGGGTACCTTTCCGCGAGGGTCTCTCGACATCTATTCACCCTCTACCTCATCGTCGGCGACCCATTGTAGTCCGCAACTAAATATAACTCGCACCGCGGCTGCAGCAGATCGATGCGGACCTGCAATTTCAATCAGCCTATCGCGCTTAGGACCGTCGACCTGGTGAAATAAGTGTTTAGCATTGAATCGATTACCGATCACATCATCGATCTGATCTAGGAATACAGGCAGGTTTATTTAGAGCACCCTGGAGATGATGATACTTGTTTTAAATGACTTAAGATTTTTTTTTTTTGAGAATCCTTCAAGGAATTTCGAATCCCGATGACACGATGTCAGGAGACCGAGTCATTTAACGTGCTAACGACCATTTTTATCCGCCATTGAAAAAGCTGAAATGCGACTGATGCGGTTTATCTCGCTTGGCAATTACGTCATTACTGGCGCACGGTAATTACGGATAGTTACCAAGGGTTTTACTCGATCTTGGAATCAGTCGACTTTGAAATCGCTCCTACCGAGGATCGGCTATCATTCACTCACTCTGCAGAACATCCACTTCATTGGACACTTCACGGTAAATCCTCCGACGAGTAGAACTGATTGGTTATCGATTGATTACAGCGATGTGGCGGTATCGTCTAGTGTCAGAGAATGGTTGAGGTCACCTGCCTTCGATGCTCGGCAATGGGAGGACGAGGAACTCCTCTTGATGCTCCAGACGATGTTTGTCGAGTTGGATCTGCCGCAAAAATTTAATATACCTCTTTCGACCCTGAGGAACTTCCTGTACGAGGTCTATAATAATTACAACGAGGTGCCGTTTCACAACTTCCGGCATTGCTTCTGCGTCGCGCAAATGGTAAGGTTCGCGTGGAATCGGTTTAATTTTTTTAGTGACTACAGTCGCATGGTCCAGAGATGATTATGATCTTTGTTGCAGATGTACGCGATAGTCTGGGCCATCGACCTCCCGTCGAAGATCAGCGATCTGGAGGTCTTCGTCCTCATCGTCTCCTGCATCTGCCATGACCTCGATCATCCTGGCTATAACAATATTTACCAAATAAATGCTCGTACTGAGCTTGCTCTACGTTACAATGATATCTCACCTCTGGAGAATCATCATTGTTCCGTGGCCTTTCGCGTCCTGGAGGCGCCTGAGTGCAATATCCTGGCCTCCTTGGACTCCACGACGTACAGGACAGTTCGCGAAGGGATCATCAGGTGTATCCTGGCTACGGATATGGCAAGGCATAACGAGATACTTGGACAATTTACAGACGTGGTGCCAGAATTCGATTATACGAATAAAGCACACATTAATCTGGTCAGTGGCATCTTGCGCGGAATGAATTATTCATGATCTCTCTCAGCTGTGATGATATTTATTAACTCATTCATCTGTCTTCCTTCTGTTCAGCTCTCCATGATCCTGATCAAGGTAGCCGACATTAGTAACGAGGCTAGACCAATGGACGTGGCGGAACCATGGCTTGATAGGCTTCTTCAAGAATTCTTCAAGCAGAGCGACGCAGAGAAACTTGAAGGACTTCCGGTGACGCCATTCATGGACCGAGATAAGGTCACCAAGCCGTCCTCGCAGTGCAGCTTCATTGGTCTCGTTCTGCTGCCACTCTTCGAGGCGCTGGGTGAACTTTTTCCAGAACTTCAGGTAACGTCGTATAACTTGGCCATAAGTGAATTATCCTGGTCAGACTAGTGAGGTAGCTTCTAGAGTAGAAATAGAATTATTACGGAGGGACTAGAAATTTTGAGAAGTTTTCTTATTTCAGGAACTGATTGTCCAGCCTGTGAAATATGCTTTGGAGTACTATAGACGATTGAATGAAGCAGCAAAGGATGAGCGACACCATAGGAAAAGTGTAATAGATTTAGGTGAGTCGGCTCAGTCAGCAACTTCTGGTTCTGGTCCATGCGTCGTTAAATCGACCTCATCTCACAGCATGCGCTCCAAGAGATCAGGCGGTACTATCTACTCACGATCTCGTTCGATAGAGGACGATACTGAGAATCTAACGATTGAGGAGATTGAGAACATAGAGAGTTCAGATCCAGAAACCGCTACTGAGGTGGAGGTCAGTGAGAAGACCCTGAAGTTTAAAATCTCGACGGAAGGGACAGTCAGTGGTCGCAAAAGTTATCCTGGCAGTAGAAAAGGTAGCAGGGAGAAGTCGTCCTTGGATTATCACAATCACGACCTGGCCAGAGCCGTAAGGGAACATGAGCGCGAAAGGCGACGTAGCCGTGGTGAAAATTTTAGTAGCGACATGAGTTCACCGGTTAGCGCCAGGTCGGGTGACGAGACCAGAATCCTGGAGGAGCTCGAAAGGGACGAGGTGGTTTTTTTAGAAACAAGAATCAACCAGGATAGATCAGAGGGAAATGGTAAACTCCTGGTGGAGTCGCCGAAGAATAACGTGGACAGAAGTAGCGTCGTTAACCAAGAGGATAACAAGTCGAATGTCAGGAAGGAGAGTATCCGGTGCTCCTGTGAGGAGCGGGAGAAAGTTAACGTGAACAATCACAAGTCTCTTCTATCTCGCCTAAGGAATTTCACTGATCGTTTGAGCATCAGTTTCGACTCAAAAGAGTCACCGAATCTGAAGCAGACGAAGCATCCTTCAAAGAATCTGAACAAGAGCAACTCCGTCAGCAGCAGCTCCTCCAAGCACAACGTCTCCGTCTGCAAGCGCTGCAACCTCGTCAAGATGAATAAGGAGAACGAAGCTACGGTGGAGATGTCCAGTGTCGATAAAAGAGCCATGACACTACCCAAGGCGAAGAAGTCTCAGGACCCTAAGAACAAGAGCTGGCGAACGGTCTTTGCCAAGGAGAAGAGACCGTCCGCCTCCTTGGAGGCGCTGCCGGCCACTGACACGGACACTCCTTCACTCGGTAAACACAAGAGAAACTTCTCGAATCCCGAGGGTAAGATGATGGTTGCTAAGGCTCAGGATCCGAAGAAGCCAAAACCGATGATTGTCACCGATTTCAAGGAAATAGACGTGCGTGCCAAGCCAGAAATCATCGTCAATCCCAGCAGCAGCTCCACCATCATAGACAAGGACATCGGTAAGGTCGAGATCAGACGGAGTTCAGCGAGCATGGAAGATATCTCCAAGATAACCAAGCAGAACGAAGCGACGCTTCTTGGTTCGCTGGAGGACAAGAAGACGGACGAACTTCAGATCACTGGCTCCCTCGATTCCATGCTTTACAAAGAGTCAAGCAAATCCTCGAAGAAGCCGATATGCTTCTCTTCGCCAGGAACGTCAAAAAAATGCTCCGCTGGTATCTTCTCCAGATTCAAATCCGGGATGAGCATCGACAGCACCCGGAGCAACAGTGGCTCTCTCCACGAGCAGACTCCACCTGCTTCAGCCTCACCTGCCCAGACCGGATGGATATCATCCTTGACCGCTAGTTTCAGACCAAAAAGGCAACCGAGCGAGCCGCCATCCTCACCACAGCGTTCCCATTGTCCCAGTCAGGACGACCTCAAGTGATACGTTCTTGGGATCGGCAGTAAAACCAAGCGATCGGCCATTATGCCCAGCTGCTTCGGCCGTCGGCCATTTTCTCAATAACAACTAGTCGAACAAAAGTTCTTGTCAATACATTGCGTTTCTAGGTAAGGGACTTTCTCTCGTCCCTTGATGTCTTAGCTAACACCGCCATTAGATCCTACGTCATCTTCTTATCCTTCCTTTTGCTCAATTTTTTACCTCAATCTGTCTATCAATTAACTTCAATTTAATTTTACTCTAAACCTGCTTATCCTTCGATTTTTAATTTCCATTTGGGTTACACTTTTGATTCTCTCGCGTCAATCTCTCGCAGGACTTCCTCACCTACCATGGAATATATCAAAGAATAATTCGTCTTAAAAAAATACACGGAAATAATACCGTGATATTAACCCTTAACCGGCGAGGTGGATCTGCAAGATCCACACCGAATATTACGATCTTTGTACCCAAAGCAGAGAGTGGGGTAATAATCCCTTGGATTTTTGCTACCAGTCTCAATACTATCCATCAAAACGTTAAACAAATTTTATTTCATATGGACCATCGCAAGCGTTCGTATCGAATTTTTCACGAAAACCTAATGAGGCTGAGAGATTCGATGACGTAATTTTTTCTTCTTCACCTCGCTGTTTAAGGGTTAAAATAATCGGCCACTCGTATAGGTTTCTGCCGATTTCAAGCGTTTTTGGGTCGTCCGTTTAAAATGCCCCTTGGCTGCTCGGCCAGAGAAGAAGAACTTTAGAATGATAGACTATTTTATTTATTGTCTAACTAACGCGTAGCCTAATGATTAATCATTAATGTTGTTCGTTATATATGCAATGTATACACCGTATAGATATATACTATACTCCTCTAAGATCCGAGGTAAGAGACGTACGCACGCGCGCGCCTGTACGTATATACATAGATATACATACACAACATCTTTACATTATAGAGACATATATATATATATAAATTATATATACATATAGCTGCCATACGAGAAAATCCAAAAAAGTATCACTGTTTTTGAATGTCGCGAAAAGAGAAAATTTGTTTTAGGGTGTTATCATCATATTGACTCTGTCAATTTAGCGGCCGTGTTGCGAAATGCAGCCTGTGTCTTCGATGACGAATGATTGTTGAATAAACGTCGCGCGCACACCTTTTACAATTAGTTCTCTACGATATTGCGCTTTCATTTTTAGATGTTTATATTTTTATACTCCAGCAATGTGTCTACACGGCGATTAAACCGCATGTATTGTTGAACTCTAGTCTTACGTTATTATCTTCGTATCCAGCATTGTTATAGAATACTGTCTTCTACTTTCACTTCCTTCGTCAATTTCTTCTTCTTCTTCTTTTTCTTTTTCTAGTTTCATTATCGGTGTTCTTTATCTTTCACTTCTCAACTCTTCATTCGACTCTCGACTCGCGTTCTTTGTCAAAAAAGAAAACAGAGTAAAACAAAGAGTACACGGGACTCAATATCCAATTAGGATAATTATACAGTTTTTATTTGTGTCATATTTCCTTATCGTTATTTTCCAAGCTTTTGCATCGCCAAGAGAAACGTACTTGTGGATGCATCTATATACGTATGCATATATATATCAGAAATTACGATTAGGAAATTCTCGTGACGTCATCGTTCATCCGTGCGAATGAACGCGTGAATGTGTGAATGTATCTTTACGTACCTTATTAATTAAAAAAAAGCGTGGCTCGTTAACGAGTTCACTCGGAAGAGTGTTTTTCACGTTGTTATTCCATATTTGGAAAATCGCAAAAATAATATATGTATATTATCGTGACGGTATGGTGTGATGCGCGTTGATAAAAATATTTTCGAAATTGACAGTTACGTAGGGGTGAGCTTTTTTCTCTTAGTTTTGTGGAAATTTCGAAGAAAACGTGAATTCCAACTTCCGAGTCGAACTTCCGAGGGTCGATTATAAAAATTATTGTGAAACACGAGTTTTAACTGTGGAGAAAAAATCGGCGCGTGCTGAATTTTCGTACGCGATACCTGTTTTTTTGTTATCTTTTTTCGAAACCGACACGAGAACGAAAAAAGCTAGATGAAACACTACTTTTTAAAAAGACTACCTGTGCCTGATCTTTGTCGTTATTTATTCTTTTTTTGTCGCCGCGCAACGTTGTTCCAAGGATAAACGGGAGCACTGGAATTGAGAGATACTCTTTCGACATTCGCGCGAAATATAGGAGTGGATGAAAAGTATAAAGAGAGAAAATAGAACAAATCACGCGGGTCCACCTTTTTATCGATACACAATCAGTGTGCCGTCAAAGACAATCGTTCTCTTATATTCTCTTTTATTTTCCTTGTAACTTATCAATCGACCAGTCAAAGTTCCGATCTTACCAATAAAAGGCCTTGCTGGGTTTGATCTTGACGATCGTCCACAATCAGCGACGCGTTAAGAGAAGAAAATTCAAAATGGCGAATAAGTCAATTGAATACTAAAACTGCGAGAAATCTCGAAAGGGTGTCTTGCAAGTATGGCGGTGACTACGAGCCGAGGAAGTGGAACAAAAAAAAAGAGAGAAGGAAGGAAAAGAAAAAAACATGAAGAAACAAAATATACAAAAGCCTCTGTAATCGGTCTCGCGATCAACAACAATATACACTGTCAATTGATTATTTATTCGCGCTAATATTATTCAACGTCGGTCAATTAAAACGAGTCAAGTCGTAATGCATTTCTTTTCTCGAAGGATAAGGACTTCGTGATATTGTATGATAAATATATAGACAAACCTTGTGATTCGTACGAGAGCGAGAGAGAGAGAGAGAGAGAGAGAGAGAGAGAGAAGAAAGAAAAAAATAATCACAAAAGAAACAGAAATACTAATGTTCTCTCCCTCAACTTGACCCTCCTGACCCTTCGGGCTTGTCTCCTCCTTGGACATCCAATCCCCAACTCCAATCCTCGCCATCTTCTGGTATTTCCGGTTCTCTGTGACGCGTACACATTGACTCTCTGTTTAAACCATAGGATTATACGGCATAGGATTAATCGGAAACCCTTATCGTAAATCTTAAGTAGGTAGAGTCGAAGATCGGAGATTTACCTGACGCAGGAGGGGCTTAAAAAAAAATGACTATGCTCGCGGGCGAGTGATGATCGATATTAATTGTAAATTTATCGTAGGATTCTATATGGAAAGTTAAAAGGACTAAGGGAAATTACAGGTACGTCGCTCTTCGGTGCTGGCAATTATCACCAAGTCATACGCGATAGTTACCATCGGCATATATATATATAATACGGCATATATATATACACATAGTATATGCGATCTAGGAGAAATCGAAAAATCAAGTTTTTTTTTAATACTATAAAACTATATATATATATAATTGATTGACAAAGTGTGGATCAAAGAAATAAAAACTCTATATTCTCTTGCGCGAATCGCCCAGGTGACTTTACCTTTTGTCACTCCGACATTTAATATGGCGACTTCTGCGTAATCGTCTAATTGGAGTGTTTCTTGGAAATTAAAGCGAATTACAGAAAAAGAGAGATACGTAACTCCACGCGGGTAATTAAATAATCCCTGAGTGGAATTAGAAATGATGGCGCGACAGTTGTACCGACTACTATCATATCCTAGAAAACACGTCGTCTGGTAGCGACAACTCTTGGACTCCAAATGAGGATAATTAAAGTTTAAACTGATCGATATATGTGTCTGTGGTTTATTGATAGTATTTATGATGTACGTAGTAACATGGGAGATATTGCCAACACTGAATTTGATATACACGATGCGTGATAACGCCGACGATCGCTTTCATATCCATCAGCGTTCCGTTTAGCGTGACGGATGTCCAATACCGTCATGGTGATAACTAATGCATTACGGAAACTGCGAACACGATATGTAACACGTAGGGAATTGTATGACGATCGTTTCAGAAATCGACGATCGAGCGTCAACCCCTTTTTTGTAAATAAAAATAAGCCATTCAAATAAAGATATACGTCATCGTACGGAGGATTTGGAATGATTCGCTAATTACTGATAAGCTACTTATCCGAATACCAGAAAGATAACTTTTTTTTTGTATTTACGTCAATCATTGAAAACAGTTTTTTTTAGGAAAAAACTGACAGAATTATTATCACTATTGCTAGTCAAGTTGCACTAGTAATCGCGATAACACATTTTTCTGCATGATGGTACTCCGTCATGACGAGTTATGACGGAGAATTTTCCATGTTCTTTAGGTCATTTCATGATTGATCGAGTAAGTGATATATAACTACGTTTTAAGACAGTTTAATGAGGAATATACATTGGCTATTCGTGTTTACATGATACGCGAATGAGATATTTCATCGGATTGATGATTTACATAAATATTCATAAAGAGAATCGACTATCGCTTGATTCTTGATGATTGAGGCGAAACTAGTAACTCATGTAGTCTTGTGCAGCGATGACTGATTTAAACAATTTTTTGTTCAATTATCTTGATTTCTTTTACATCGTTTTCGCACTGTCAGCATGGCAATGCTTTTACGCATAGTAAACACTAGAGTATATTGCATCACGTGTGCAAAAATAGTATTATACTTTGATAGACTTCCTTATCTTGGTATATTTCGAAAATATATCTTACAAGTGATATTATCAAGTAATACTAGATTTTATTAATTCATAAGCGGAATCTTCCTTGAAACAGAATATTTAAATGAGATACAACGTAATCTTAGTCGATGACTATGGTATATTACAAGTACAATATTTTCAATATGTTAGGACCGAGTAACGTTGCATTTATCTATTTCTTTGTTGTCTCCACTTCTTGCTGAACAGAGCAGGAAATAAATGAAAGAAAGAAAGTCTACTCAAGTCCTGATCACCTGATCTATTGATGCAAACATCATTTATAATTCAAGACATTAAAAGTGAAATGACTTCAGTCTCAATTCAGTAATTATGAATCAAGGATTTTTTATATAGGAAAATGTAATATTTATTACATGAAAAAATGTATGTTTTAAATCGATC
>JARQST010000577.1:668164-678798 GCA_030142225.1 Pachycephus smyrnensis
ATCAGAAAGGGCTTATCGAATATATAGAAACCCATGTATTTAAGTCCCTCGCTATTGTCGTAGAAGTCCTTGATGAAGTCGGCCGGTGATTTCCGGAAGAAGAGGACGTCCCCGAAATTACCGAGGAACGGAGTCGGCTTGAGTTCCAGAATTCCGCGTTTTTTCCAATAATTAAATTTCCTCGTCATATAAAGGTAAAAAGCAACGGCCATAGAGAGCATCAGCACGAGACCATCCCCGATCCAATGTCCCGTTAACGTCGCCATTTTCTTTATATTTTTTATGAAATGAAATAAATGTGAAAAAATTTGTATAAAATAAAAAAGAATATTCTACACAGTCGTCATACTATTAAAAGTATATTTCACGCTTTCTCTTGACTCACCTTAATATTGATGCTTAATTCCTTTTGTAAATTCACAAGATAACCAACGATACAACTCTTTGCGAAGAATAGATCGAAGTGACGTAATTCTTGCGATCGCTTGATCCTATATTGACTCCCATGTTCTCCCTCTTTCCGTAATAGTTATAGACGTATATTTGCTGTATCTATCGACCACGTGATTAAGGCCGATTCACACATTTCAGTGCCATTTCCGTACACTGTGCACTGACGTAAACAAAATTCTAGTCTTCCAAAATGTTGGTCATGTACACACGAAAGAATACGACCCATTCTATTTCGGCAAAGAGTCAATAGAAACACCTAGCTTATATAAATACTTGCTCGTTATATTTTCTGACTCCGAAACATTCCCGAATGCAGCCAACGAACCAATCAGCAAAGCCTATTAGCAATGAACTCGACTATAAACACGCTGAATTCATTAAACCCATTCAGCTAGATCACCTTAGAGATACTAGAGCGAAGCTTGCTACTAAACACCCTACTTCACGGAGTGCAACTGGGAACTGCAATATGTGCATCGTCTTGAAAAGGTGCAGTTAACATTCTACAAGAAGTTTCTCCAGATCCCACTTAACGGCAGGATACGCTGCGAGAATGTGTAGTAACGGTTACACTTAATTATACTCAGGCATTGAGCAAGATTCCATTGCTTAATTAATGTACTTAAATACAATTAATAAATAATAATGATAATATCCAATCAATATTCATTCTTATACGTCAGACACGAGCTGGGTTATTGACCGTTAACTAAACTTACAGACACTCGAAATTTTTTATCGTATTCCTATCACTATCTCTGGTTCATTTTTCTGGTCAAGTAGTATCAAGTCTGCGCAAACGTATATGAATCTTTTACAAGCAAACAGTTTTCTTAGCAGCACGTTATGTATACACATGCGTACACGCCTGTTTATAATGTTATGTACTACGCTTTATAATGTTATATCACTTTAGACTGATACGTGTGAAAAACATCTTTCAATCGGCTAAGAGAAAAACTAAATGTATGTATTGTTTTTTCAAACTTTTACATGACAATTTCATAAAAATTATATATTCAAAGTCTTAAGCTTAATGAATATGTAATTTTCCATTCAACGTGACTAGGCATTACGTGGCAACTGTTCAGCCTCACTGTAAATCATTTTGCAGCAATTGCGTCTGCATTGCATTAACAAGTCGGGAGCACCTCAATTCTACAGGTTTAACCTTTAGAGGGCTGAACTGGCGCACATATGAGCCAGCAACGAACTTGGAAACTATGTAGAACATGTAGGTTACATATATGCATAAATTTTACGTGGAAAAATTTAATAATTTCATTGGAAAAATTCCGGCCCTCTAAAGGTTAAGGGTCGGTTCTACAGACACGGTTTATAGTTTAAATTCGGTTTGTCTTCAAAATGCAAGTATCTCATTGGCTAACGGTGCAGTTAAGGTAGTTCTTCAGGAAGGCAGAAGTCATTAACGCTGGAGACTAAATGTTATCATATTTTGTCAAACAAATATCGTAGCAATTCTTTACACGAATAATTAATTTCTTCGGCCATTTAAAGGAAAAATATTATTTTAATTTGTAAACACGAACATTCATTTTAATGCTGTTTTGACTTCACTCGAATTATGATTATTATGGAAATGAAAGACGAATTTGAAATCCGGCAACATCGTCAACCGTCAACTACATACGGAAAATTTCTATCGCCTCGAGATACACACCCGGCTGTCACAATAACGCTACATTTTTTGAGGTTATAAACAGTTTATAATGAGTGCTGTTTGTAATGAGTTAATTTACGATAATGCATAAATTTTTTGCACGCACGATCATTGTTTATACATTATGGAATACACCCAGCCATGTAATATCCGTGTGAGCATGGTCAGTCCGCGAATGCTCATCGTTAATTAAATAATTCTCTTCGAGATGACCGGCAATGCATTATTATTAGATAGATAGATAGATCCGTTCCGTATCCGTCTGCATCAATGCAAAACCGTTCAGTACGTTACAGTGTCGCCTCCGTCCGTCCGTTCAGTGAAAATATCGTCGCAGATCACTTTCCGGGCACGGATACTGATACGGATGGTAAAGCACTGAGACGGACACTGAAATGTGAGGACAGTCCTACTTAGATCTATGAAATAATTTTTATACAACGCAAGCATGTTTCACGCGTTTTTTCATGCTTCTGTTCCGTCCCCAAAATAGCCGTTTCTGCGACGACGAAAGTAAGTCAG
Source organism: Pachycephus smyrnensis (assembly GCA_030142225.1). NCBI lineage: Eukaryota > Metazoa > Arthropoda > Insecta > Hymenoptera > Cephidae > Pachycephus > Pachycephus smyrnensis. The sequence goes on from JARQST010000577.1 coordinate 670,821, forward strand.
TGGTGGGGAGTGACTGACAGTACAAAAAAGAGTGCCCGAATTCGTACTCCGCGCATGCGCATTTGCAGACAAATCTTAGACTACTCGACCTTTAATCTAACCTTAATTTCATTTCAAAATATTAGCGTGTGTTCAGTGCTTCATAACCTGTGATGAAATAACAGTACAAGTGTATCAAACGTTTTCTATATACCAAAGAAAATGAGTGAACTCGAAAAGAATAGTAGTGACGAATTCATTTTTTTTAATTAATTTAAAAACTTTTTCTAGATGATAGTCGGGGACTCCGCCTCCCCCCCCCCTCCCCAAATACCCTGACGGGGGCTTCGCCCCCTGCACCCCCACGAGGGCTTCGCCCCGGACCCGTCCCCCCCTCACTTCCCCACATTTTCTCAATTATTTTAATTATTTACTTTCAAATACGTTCTTTCATGAAAAAACTTGTAAACCATACTTTTGTTGCATAAAGGATCGTGTCTGCCATGAAGGCAAGGTTTTTCACGTCTCACGTATTTGCAATATCCGCCTTCGGCTCGCGCCAGCGCTTGCCTACAACTCATATAGCAAATTTACGTTCGGCGTTAAAAGACCGAGTTTACCTCCTTGATACACAATGTACTATTGCTTTGTCCTTTCTCAAGTGAATATGGATGGTTGTTATGCGGGTAAAGTTTATTGTAAATTATTATTGCAAAAGCGATTTTTTCTAAAGCATGATTGAAATTCTGGGATTAGATTTTGGTTTTCGGCCCAATTGCAAAGTCTATTGTTTAATATGCTGGTAAAAACTTCAGGTACAGGCATCGGTCTTATCATCATTTTTATGAAGTATATTTGCTTATTAAACCCTACCATACTATAAGTACAATATTTTCAATATGCTAGGACCGAGTAACGTTGCAATTATCTATTTCTTTGCTGTCTCCACTTTTTGCTGAACAAAGCAGGAAATAAATGAAAGAGAGGAAGTCTACTCAAGTCTTGATCAGCTGGTCCATTGATGTAAGCATCATTTATAACTGAAGAGACAGAAAGTGAAATGACTTCAGTCTCAATTCAACAATTATGAATCAAGGATTTTTTATATAGGAAAATTTAATATTTATTACATGAAAAAATGTATGATGTCAATCAAACCTCAAGTAAGTATATACTTACTATACGTACTTCAATGTAATCACAAGTTTTTATGCACATTCCCTAACTGTAGTCAGTCAGAATGAAATAGAAAATAAGTACAAACATTCCTTGAATTAAGGATAATTCGTCCTTAGGCAGTTACGGTCGTTAATTTCTTCATTTTCAAAACTATTCCACTCTCAGAAGCAACGACCAACGCTTTCTTATTTAATGTCATCGGAGCCGGATCGAAAATCTCATATTTCGAAAGTATATTAACGAGGCCTAATTTTGTTTGCAAGAGTCCAAATCGGAGTGCTATAAAATCAAAGGATCAAAATTATTAGTGATTACATTTCGAAAAGTAACCTCTTACTTATTACATTCAAAGCCACGTACCAATGCAAATACGAGGACCCTCCCCGAATGGCATGTAAACAAAAGGAGGAATCTTTTTCTTGTTCTCCTCGGAAAATCGTTCAGGATCATATTTTTCTGGTTCTGGAAAATATTGTGGATCATACTGAAGGCTTTGTAGGGGTATAAAAACGGGTGTTCCTTTTTCCACGATCAAGTCCGTTCCAGGCAATTTGTAATCCCTGTTGGCCTCACGATCCAAAAATGGCAGTGGCGGATATTTCCTTAAAGTTTCCGACACCACCATATCCATATAGGGAAGATTTACAATCTGAAAATTAAATTAGGTTTCACTTTGTCCTCAATTTCTAACGAGTACGATATAATCCCATATAAATAAAAAATACCATGTCGTAAGTGAACTCGCCATTATTCTTTTCCAAAGCTTCCAAAATTTCGACTCGTAGCCTCTTCTGTATTTCAGGCTGCAGTGCAAGTTCGTACAGCGTGAACGCCATTGTCGACGAAGAACTTTCGAATCCACCGGTAAAAAAAGTGGCAGCCTGAGCGACCAGAGCGTCACCCTCAAATCCTGCAAGGTTATGTACCAATTACATATATATTATTTATTCGCGTCTTACGTCTTCCTAGTGACACAGGGCTTTATACAGTCCACTCTGGCTGTAGAGGCGCTCCGTATAGTCGCGTTTCCCCTGAGCTCTCTTTCTAAGCTATTGCACCGAGAGGGGAAGGCTTCCTCCACTCTTCTGGGCCTCAGCGCGCGTTACCAGTGCTCTGTGGAAAGATCGGCCTCTCCGTAATATCGCTCTCTCGTTATGTATCGCATCCCAGAGCGGCGGATGCGCGATTACACAGAGAGTCAACCGTACCATTATGACGGATATGAATTATCAAGCAGTTTGACACTTTTTTAACCCTTTCACTGGCAGCGACGCACATATGCGTCCGATGCAAAAGCAGTCTTTTGAAAAATTAGACAATTTCTATTCAAACTTTTTTATACCTGCCATTTGTAGCTCCTAACTCAAAATTTGGCCTGCCATTGAAGGGGTTAATAAGAATATTTTATTATCGTATTGTAAGAGAATAACAGTATGTCTATATTCACGCCGTAATCTATTACACCACTGTACAATGCATATAGGCATATATAAATAGCAAGACTTACTAAATTCCTCGCTCTCGCCATTTTTCGTCTGCTCTCTGAGTTCAATCATGAGGTCGATAAGGTCGTTTCTTTTGACGCCAGATTTCGTTCGCTCATTGATCGTATCCCAAAAAGCTTGTCTAAGAAACTTAGTGCTTTCCTTCGTAAAGAATTCAATTCCAAGCAGATTGACAATGTGTGGCGCGAAAAAGAAGCAGCTCATCTCAAGACCACGTTTCCAATTAGCGTCAAAAATTGCACGTCCACGAGTCCGAAATTCGGCATCCGGATTATTCAAGGAATTCGCTTTAATCCCGAAAGCCGTAATTCCAATAAGGTCAGTGGTATACTTTGCACACAATTCCTTGACCTCCACTTCACGACCTTTGCCTTTGGATATTTAGAATTAGTATTTAATCATCTTTTATCAGTATTAATGGCTGTCATCGGAGCATACGTACTGTCAATATCAAGAGATTCCAAATAATTATCAAGGTCCTTGTTGACATGCAGCATAAGTTCAAACATCTTTTTCACCTTGCCGGATGTGAAGAACGGCGTTAGTTTAGCCCTAAGCAATTTCCACTTTGGATTCTTGATGGTAAGCAAACTCGAATTGCCCATGATATCGGATTCCGCGGTCGCTGTGTATCGGTCGTAGAAGCAATTGAAATCCTTGACGAGAATATGCTTAAAGAGCTCAGGATCACGCAGCAACAAAAAGGGCTTATCGTAGACATAAAAACCAATGTATTTATGTCCCTCGCTAGTGTCGTAGAGTTCCTTGACGAAGTTGGCTGGTGATTTCCGGAAGAAGAGGACGTCCCCGAAATTACCGAGGAACGGTGTCGGCTTCACTTCCAGAACTCCGCGTTTTTTCCAATAATTAAAGTTCCTCGTCATATAAAGATAAATAGCAACAGCAATAGAGAGTATTAGCACGAGACCATCCCCGGTCCAATGTCCCGTTAACGTCACCATTTTCTTTCTATTTTTTATAAAATTTAAAAAAGTTAAAAAATTTGTATGAAATAAAGAAATAAAAAATAATATTCTACACAGTCGTCATATTATTAAAAGTATATTTCTAGCTTTCTCTTGACTCACTATATTGACATTTAATTCCTTTTGTAAATTCACAAGATAAACAACGATACGACTCTTTGTGAAGACAAAACCGAAGTGACGTAGTTCTTGTGACCGCTCGATTTTATATGGACTACTCGGTTCTCTTTTTCTGCGCAATAATTATGTAAGTATATTTTCCTTATCTACCGACTACGTTGTTATCATTCGTTGTGATGTTGCTGTGACTTGCAAATAATTATCTTTTCGGTAATAACTGTATCTCGCTGACGAAAACGTGCTTATTTCAGCTTGAACAACAGCAACGTAATGGTAATGCTTCGTAACGTACTAGACTTGATAGAATGGGACCCAACTCTGCACAGAATAATTCTACACGGACAACTCCACGCGAATAACTCTAATCGTCGACCAGTCAGCGATAAAATGTAACGATTTATCAGTTAACCCATACAAGGACATCTTGGAGACGTCATTCATTTCATGTTCCATTGTAGACTGTGACGTCTCCGAGACGTCAGGTACTGTCACGTAACTGTTCAGTTGAGCCAAATTAAGTAGTACTTTTCGGACGCATCAAATTCCGTTTTATTTCTATGTCAAGGGGTTAAATAAAAAAATATTTTTTTACGATAATTCCAAATAATAATTGGAGTTCTAAGCTATCGTAACTTTACCTAGCCATATACAAATCCATCACAGCATTACATTATTATGACCATATTTTTACAACTAAAACACCGTGAGGGTCAGTAGTAATATAGACAAATTTTTGTATTACCATAAAAAATATTTTTTGTCTTTAATTACCAAGTTTCTACTTTTTAGCGCTAATTTCCCGAAGGTTAGATTTATTCGCGTAGAGTTGGGCAGCTTTCGAGTTGATAATGCAACACAGACGCAATTGTTGCAAAATGATTTACAGTGACACTGAGTGGTTGTCGCATTTCCGGCGCATCGTGAAACAACTCCAGTTGTACATATAATTCCGTATTTAATATTTTTCAAAAATCAATCGCTACCTCAGTTGCCGTCTCGCGTAATGCCTAGTCACGCTGAATGGAAAATAATATATTCATTAAACTTAAGTCTTTGAATCTATAATTTTTATGAAATTGTCATTTAAAAGTTTGGAATAAATATATATATAGTTTTCTCTTTGCCGACCGAAAGATTCTTTGTACGGATCAGTATAATGTGAGATACCATTATAAAACGTAGTATATAACATTATATAAATACGATACGTGTATACATAAACGTGCTGTTACGCAACCTGTGTCTTCGTCAAAGATTAAAATATATTTTCACAGTCTTGATATAAGTAGACCAGACAGATGAGCCAGAGATAGTGATAAGGATGCGATAGAAAATTTCGAGTGTCAGTAAGTTTACTTATCAGACAATAATGTAGCTCTTGTCTGACGTGTACGAATGAATATTGATTGGATATTATTATTATTATTTATTAATTGTATTTAAATGCATTACTTAAGTCTATTGTTTAATGGTAAAAATTTTAGTTAGAGGCATCGGTCTTATCACCCTTTTTATCAAGCATATTGTCATATATTATATTAAACCCCTGTTTTTACGTAGACTTTTCTCTTCTGCGATCTTGTTAAAGAAATTTTCAATATAGTAGCCATACGGGAGAAAGTTTTTTTTTAATGAATTCGAAAGTAACACCTTAGGAGCCTGGGGCCTTCCCACTTTTATTTTCTCGGAGTGCTGTAATTCCGAATTGATAACTAACGTATCTACCTATGGGTGCGCTGTGTCGTACGTTAGAAGGTTTTTAGGTGTTTTGGGTGAAACGAAGGCTTCAGACATTGGTGCTAAATTTGTAAGCTGATAAAGTCCTTTGGCGACGCGCAGGATTTTCTGCACCTCTTTACCGCTTTCCAGAATCTCGGGGATTCCGAGAATTTACTAACAGCCTCAGTGTTGTTCTTAACTTAGGCTCTTTTCTTTTTGTCTAACACGTCCCCGTAGGTTTTCTTTGCATTGACCAATTCTTTAATGGATTCTAGTGGGTAAACTTTATTTTAACAGGATTTATATTTTTTTTCGGATTATTTTCTTGCTATTATGCCAGTCTTTATCGTACCAAAATTTGTCATGGCTTATTTTACCAGGGATAAATGTTTTTGTCATATCTAACTTTTTTGATACGTTCTTAATCGATGTTATGATATGTCCGTTTATATCATTTACGTTGGAGTGAGTGAGAGGGATGCAAGGGGAGTTACTCATGCTATCTGAACATTCGGTAAGGGATGATCCGTCCCATTCTAATTTGTACACTATAGGCTTAATATCTTCCTTATCAAATTCTGCTTTTAAGGTAACTGATATCGGGAGATGATTATTTAGATTTCTTTTTTTTTTCACTTGTGCAGATAGCTAATTCTGCAGGCTGGTTGCTTCGGATGCTATACTTATCCATGTTGTTTTTAATCTCGCTTATTAAACCCTACCTCACTGGCGGTCAAATTTTAAAACTTTGAGAAAGTAAGCGTGCCTCAGATGGTACCGTGGTTGCTAAAATGTTAACTGAGAAACCACGTGATCTTAGTCGATGACTATGATATGTTACATGTACAATATTTTCAATATGCTAGGACCGAGTAACGTTGCAATTATCTATTTCTTTGCTGTCTCCACTTTTTGCTGAACAAAGCAGGAAATAAATGAAAGAGAGGAAGTCTACTCAAGTCTTGATCAGCTGGTCCATTGATGTAAGCATCATTTATAACTGAAGAGACAGAAAGTGAAATGACTTCAGTCTCAATTCAATAATTATGAATCAAGGATTTTTTATATAGGAAAATGTAATATTTATTACATGAAAAAATGTATGTTTTAAATCGATCCTCACGCAAGTATATACTTGGTATACGTATATCAATGTAAACACAAGATTTTATGCAGATCCCCTAACTGTAAAGTCAGTCAGAATGAAATAGAAAACAAGCACAAATATTCCTTGAATCAAAGATAATTCTTTCTTAGCCAGCTACGTTCGTTAATTTCTTAATTTTCAAAACTATTCCATTCTCAGAAGCAATGACCAACGCTTTCTTATTGAATATTATCGGAACCTTAGTTTTCTCGCAGGCTGATATCTCATATTTCGAAAGTATATTAACGAGGCCCATTTTTGTTTGCAAAAGTCCAAATCGAAATCCTATAAAATCAAAGGATCAAGATTATTAGCGATTACATTTCGAAAAGTAACCTCTTACTGATTGCATTCAGAGCCACGTACCAATGCAATTATGAGGACCCTCCCCGAATGGCATGTAGACAAAAGGAGGAATCTTTTTCTTGTTCTCCTCCGAAAATCGTTCAGGATCAAACTTCTCTGGTTCTGGAAAATATTGTGGATCATAATGAAGACCTTGTAGGGGTATATAAACGGGTGTTCCTTTTTCCACGATCAAGTCCGTTCCAGGCAATTTGTAATCCGTGTTGGTTTCACGATCCAAAAACGGCTGTGGCGGATATTTCCTTAAAGTTTCCGACACCACCATATCCATATAGGGAAGATTTGCAATCTGCAAATTAATTAAGTTTCAGTCTGTCCTCAATTTCTAACAAGTACGATATAACCTCATATAAATAGAAAATACCATGTCGTAAGTGAACTCGCCGTTATTCTTTTCCAAAGCTTCCAAAGTTTCGACTCGTAGCCTGTTCTGTATTTCAGGCTGCAGTGCAAGTTCGTACAGCGTGAACGCCATTGTCGACGAAGAACTTTCGAATCCACCGGTAAAAAAAATGGCAGCCTGAGCGACCAGAGCGTCACCCTCAAATCCTGCAAGGTTATGTACCAATTACATAAATATTATTTATTCGCGTCTTACGTCTTCCTAGTGACACAGGGCTTTATACAGTCCACTCTGGCTGTAGAGGCGCTTCGTATAGTCGCGTTTCCCCTGAGCTCTCTTTCTAAGCTATCGCACCGAGAGGGGAAGGCTTCCCCCACTCTTCTGGGCCTCAGCGCGCGTTACCAGTGCTCTGTGGAAAGCTCGGCCTCTCCGTAACATCGCTCTCTCGCTATGTATCGCATCCCAGAGCGCCGGGTGCGCGATTATACAGAGAGTCAACCGTACCATTATGACGCATATAAATTATCAAGAGAATAACAGTTTGTTTATACTTACGTCATAATCTATTGCACCACTGTACAAATGCACATAGGCATATATAGATAACAAGACTTACTAAATTCCTTATTCGCCC
>JARQST010000577.1:678898-703480 GCA_030142225.1 Pachycephus smyrnensis
GTCGGCAAATATTTTGGGACTTTCTTTATGTTTAAACGCGTATATCTCTCGGAGCTCCTTTATTCTATCGACTTTTTGTAAAAATCATGGACCTCATACTTGATCGACTTTCGATCGATTGAAGAAAAATAAACATAAATATGTCCATTTCAGCTCGAGTTATGATGAAAAATGGGAATGGGGTTCTCGGCAACCCAGTGTGGACTGTGAGTGGGCAGAAAAAAGTGTTAAGCTAGGGTTAAAATCGACGGATAACACAAAGACTTTTGCTCCGCCCTTTCTCAAGTGAATATGGATGGTTGTTATACGGGTAAAGTTTATTGCAAATTATTAGTGCAAACGCGATTTCTTCTAAAGCATGATTGAAATTCTGGGATTAGATTTTCTGCTGGTAAAAAATTCAGGTACAGGCATCGGTCTTATCATCTTTTTTATGAAGCATATTTGCTTATTAAACCCTACCATACTGACCGCCAAATTTTTAAATTTCGAGAAAGTAAGCGTGCCTCAGATGGCACCGTGGTTGCTAAACGGTTAACTGAGAAACCATGTGATCTTAGTCGATGACTATGATATGTTACAAGTACAATATTTTCAATATGCTAGGACCGAGTAACGTTGCAATTATCTATTTCTTTGTTGTCTCCACTTCTTGCTGAACAGAGCAGGAAATAAATGAAAGAGAGGAAGTCTACTCAAGTCCTGATCAGCTGGTCCATTGATGAAAGCATCATTTATAATTGAAGAGACAGAAGGTGAAATGATTTCAGTCTCAATTCAGTAATTATGAATCAATGATTTTTTATATAGGAATATTTAATATTTATTACATAAAAAAATGTATGATTCCAATCAATCCTCAAGTAAGTATGTACTTACTATACGTACATCAATGTAATCACAAAATTTTTCGCACATCCCCTAACTGTAAAGTCAGTCAGAATGAAATAGAAAGTAAGTACAAATATTCCTTGAATCAAAAAAAATTCTTCCTTAGCCAGCTACGGTCGTTAATTTCTTAATTTTCAAAACTATTCCACCCTCAGAAGCAACGACCAACGCTTTCTTATTAAATACCATCGGAACCTTAGTTTTCTCACACGCTGATATTTCATATTTCGAAAGTATTTTAATGAGGCCCAATTTTGTTTGCAAGAGTCCAAATCGAAGTCCTATAAAATCAAAGGATCAAAATTCTTAGTTACTTCATTTCGAAAAATATCCTCTTACTGATTGCATTCAAAGCCACGTACCAATGCAAATATGGGGACCCTCTCCGAATGGCATGTAAACAAAAGGAGGAATCTTTTTCTTGTTCTCCTCGGAAAATCTTTCAGGATCAAATTTCTCTGGGTCTGGAAAATATTGCGGATCATAATGAAGACCTTGTAGGGGTATATAAACGGGTGTTCCTTTTTCCACGATCAAGTCCGTTCCAGGCAATTTGTAATCCGCGCTGGTTTCACGATCCAAAAACGGCAGTGGCGGATATTTCCTTAAAGTTTCCGACACCACCATATCGATATAGGGAAGATTTGCAATCTGCAAATTAATTAGGTTTCAGTCTGTCCTCAATTTCTAACAAGTACGATATAACCTCATATAAATAAAAAATACCATGTCGTAAGTGAGCTCGCCGTTTTTCTCTTCCAAAGCTTCCAAAATTTCGACTCGTAGCCTGTTCTGTATTTCAGGCTGCAGTGCAAGTTCGTACAGTGTGAACGCCATTGCCGACGAAGAAGTTTCGAATCCACCAGTAAAGAAAATGGCAGCCTGAGCGACCAGATTGTCGCCGTCAAATCCTGCAAGGTTATGTACCAATTACACATATATTAGTAATTCGCGCCTTACATCTTTTTAGTCACACATGGCTTATGATATTATGATGCATATGAATTATTCAGCAGTCTGACACTCTTTTAACAATCATATTTTATCACCGTGTTGCAAGAGAATACCTGTCTATATTCACGCCGTAATGTATTGCACCACTGTAGAAATGCATACAGGCATATATAAATAACGAGACTTACTAAATTCCTCGTTCGCGCCATTTTTCGTCTGCTCTCTGAGGTCAATCAGGAGGTCGATAAGGTCGTTTCTTTTGACACCAGACTTCGTTCGCTCATTGATCGTTTCCCAAAAGGCTCTTCTAAGAAACTCTGTGCTTTCCTTCGTAAAAAATGTAAATCCAAGCAGATTGACAATCTGTGGCGCGAAAAAGATGCAGGTCAACTCGATACCACGTTTCCAATTGAAGTCAAAAATTGCACGTCCACAAGTCCGAAATTCGGCATCCGGATTATTCAGGGAATTCGCTCTAAGCCCGTAAGCCGTAATTCCAATAAGGTCAGTCGTATACTTTGCACACACTTCCTTGATCTCCAATTCACGACCTTTACCTTTAGGTATTTACAATCAGTATTTAATCATTTTTAATCAGTATCAATGACCGTCATCGGAGCATACGTACTGTCAATATGAAGAGATTCCAAATAAGTATCAAGATCCTTGTTGACATCCAACATAAGTTGAAACATCTTTTTAATCTTGCCGGACGTAAAGAACGGCGTTAGTTTAGCCCTAAGGAATCTCCAGGTTGGATTCTTGATGGTAAGCAAATTCGCACTGCCCAAGATATCGAGTTCCCCGGAGGCTGCGTATCTATCGTGGAAGTAATTAAAATCCTTGACGAGAATATGCTTAATGAGCTCAGGATCACGCAGCAACAGAAAGGGCTTATCGAATATATAGAAACCCATGTATTTAAGTCCCTCGCTATTGTCGTAGAGGTCCTTGACAAAGTCGCCTGGTGATTTCCGGAAGAAGAGGACGTCCCCGAAATTACCGAAGAACGGAGTCGGCTTGAATTCCAGAATTTCGCGTTTTTTCCAATAATTAAATTTCCTCGTCATATAAAGGTAAAAAGCAAAAGCCATAGAGAGCATCAGCACGAGACCATCCCCGATCCAATGTCCCGTTAACGTCGGCATTTTCATTCTGTTTTTTTTTTAATTAAATGAAAAGAAAGAAAAAAATGAGAATATTTGTATAAAATAAAAGAAATAAAAATAATATTCTACACAGTCCTCATACTATTAAAAGTATATTTCAAGCATTCTCTTGACTCACCTTAATATTGATACTTAATTCCTTTTTTAAATTCACAAGATGACCAACGATACGACTCTTTGCGAAGAATAAAACGAAGTGACGTAATTCTTGCGATTTCTTGATCCTATATTGACTCCCCGGTTCTCCCTTTCCCCGCAATAATTATATACGTCTATTTTCTGTATCTACCGACCTCGTTATTATCATTCGTCTTGGTGATGTTCTGACCTGCAAATAAATATCATTCCGTTAATGATAATTGTATCTCGCAGATCATGACATGCTTGTTCGAGTTTGAACGGGGGTAACGCTTTGCTTCGTAGTGAAAGTACTCTTGTAATGCATCACACTTGATATTGCAATGCAGACGTCATTGCTGCAATATGATTTACAGTGATGCTGAATGGTTGCTGCATTTTCAGCGTATCGCGAAACAACTCCCGTTATGGATAATTACGTATTTACTTTTTTTCAAAAGCAATCAACCGTCGTTGCTGTCTCGCGTAGTGCCTGAATGGAAAATTGTATTGTCATTGAACTTGGGATTTTTAATACGTAATTTTCATAAATCAGTCAATTAAAAACTCGGAAAAAATATATATTTATATCTTTTCTCATTGCCGATTGAAAGATTCTTTTTTTATACGGATGGATAAAAGTAAGATAATTATGAAACGTACTTTCTACACGATATGTATATACATAACAGCAGCCTGTTTATAAAGGATAGAAATATGTTATCACAATCTTTATATAACTCGACCAGAAAAATGGACCAGAGGTAATGATAAGAATGCAAGAGGATCGGATGATCATCCAGCTCCTATCTGACGTATACAAATAATCATTGATTGGTTGAAACGTTACAATTACCAGCAATATGTCCTACGAGCCTGAGAGTTATCCTTAATCTAACCTCTTATCACTCGCTTCCCGTTAAGCCATGCATACGTGCAATTGCAGTCGCACCTGGTGCACCTGGTGCATTTGGTGCACTCGTTGCAATTCGGCAGGAAGAGGCACGTAAGCGTTTACGGGGCTGTAAAAAGAAAGATGGAATCTTGGCAATATCAAAATTACAGCGCAATAACAGTGGAAATTCGAACGTTTTACGATAAACAAAGTGATTAAATCCGCAAAATGGGTATTTAACCATAGTTTTTGCACGATGCACTCGAACGTACACGAAATAAAATTTTGTTGCTGCAATTATTTCTCATTATCCGGCATTACGTGTAAGTTGCGCTCTCGCGCCGCCACTTCCGGTACACTGCTTTAATTCTTTAATTACAAATAATTAAAGGGTATCGTATACAAGTCGATAGTTATTATCAATAGCAGACTCAATGTACAGATATAGAAAAAAAATTATTTAAATTCCAGGAAAAAAATTAGCCCGAAAACATTGGAAGTGGACCAATCACCTGTATACCTTATTATCTCTGAAATTCAACTGGCAACTGTTAACGATTAAAATAATTCGTTCGGCAGGTTTATCTAGTACGTAGTATATAGTTAATGCTTTTTTTGTTTTTCATTGTACGCAAACTCTTCGTCGTCGTCGTCATTCAAATTAATGATTGTTAGCGACTCCTCGTGACTGACGTTCGTGTTGCCGTTCTCAGGGCACACATTCGCAGCAACTGGCTATTATTTGTTACCAATTTTACTCCCGGGCCCACTTATTACGCGGCAGGAATATTATTGCAAACTGCGACACGCAAGTCTCTGTAATGATATACTGCTTTGTGCAATTAATGGTTTAAACTGGACTACACTCAATAGATAATTGTAGCAGTACATTACCAGAGCAATTCATCTAACGTATAATGGGGGGTCTTAGGATTCCGTTCAATTGATTGATTCGATTGTTTATAATTTTTTTTAAGTCAACAATTAATTAACGGAATTAACGAACCGATCAATCTCATCTTAATAATGCTGACTTTTCGAAAAGCGGTTTAACTCGATTATAAATTCAATATATTTCAATGATTTAATTAATGATCGTCATATTACGTGCCTGGTTATCACACTGTGTTGTTATTTTGCTCTTAATTGCACGTGCGTGATGTAAAGGTGTGCGTAAAGTGAATAAGGTGAACTTTGATGTATTCTCATAGACGCGTGTACGTTTATTTATGCCTGTCAGCCATTTTATCTCGTAGATTATTCTTGCGTAAGAATGATATTATTACATAAGGATAATTCAAAATTTTACTCAATTATCGTTTATTAGGTGCTGTTGCTGATATATAAGCTTGATGATAACCTGTCTGACTTGTCTAAGGAAGATATAATCAAGTATGGTATTAATTATATCTTGTGAATACTATGTAAGGAATTTAATTACTGGTAATTTTTTAGTGTCATGAATTATCATATTACCATAGGAAATTGGTTACGTACCGTGAAAACAGGCAGCGCCTAGATTTCGAGAAGCAAAATAAACAGCATATCAGTCGGTAACATTTTAATGGCGACTCGTGGCTGTTTCTATGCTCGGTCGGCATTGAGCAAAGTATCTATCGATAAAATTAGTTCCCTCGATAAATTATCTTACCACGATTCAAATACTCCATTCAGGTCCAACATAAAAGTTCCAGAAATTGTTTATAGATGACACGCGCGATGATATTTTCTGTAAAAAAAAGATATGAAATTAATGGTTGTTTACGTACGTATGTTTACGTTTTATGAATTCCCAAGGGAACTTGATTGGAAAATGATAAAGGAATTTTAACTGTAATCGCTTGTCGTTAAGAAAAATTTATAGGCTTGATTGTCCAATTAAGTGTGTGATTTACCAAAGGCTTCTAACGGTGTCTCTAACAATATCCTCAAGGGATTTAATAAATTCGATACTTAAGTCATCACGTGAGCGAATGAAATTTAACGCATTAGAAAGGAAACCGTTATAGATCTAAACGGGCAGGATAGGAATAGCTTTGAAAAATTGAGAAAATTGATGGAATTCATAGGATATTTAATGCATTCTATAAATTAATTCAATTAATGAATTTATGAACTCGAAATGAGAATTGGTTAATAAAAATTTGTCTATAATATTTTATTACGTAATAAATGATACTCATTAAATAATGATTCTTAAAGTATCACTAATCATACGTGTATTCTGTATATAAATATATTTTAGAACACACCCCTGCATACATAGGACATACGAAGAGCTATATGTTCATCCGGAAGCGGAACCCACTTGGCATTCCCCTTCGCCCCCTGGATCAGGATCAGAAGGGGATGCGTGAGTAATGTTTAATGTATGTTCCAGAATGGAGGAACGTGGAACCAGAAGCAAGGGAGTCAAGAAATCAGGAATGAGAAAGATGGTCCAAGGATTGAAGAGATCGAAGACACGAAAAAGAATTGGGGGTGATGATGATGCAACCACAATAGGTGTATTTTGATATTTAATCCTTGAAGTGTTTATATTTATCAACAGACCGGAAGTTCCTATAAATACTGTACCCGTGGTAAGAAAGTGATATTGGAATTGGTCCAGCTGATATCTTGATAAGATTAACGAGGTTTTTATGGGAAAATTGTTCTTTAAGGATGATCCCTTGTTGGATCTGTGATGCCCATTGAGAAATGAGCGGCGTTCACGTAGTTGCGTAAGGAATAAGGGTAGGAAGGGTGGCCAATGGTATAGGCCAAAGGGTGGGATAAGTGTCAGAAGGGAAGAAGGGAAATCACTATTAGGTTAGATTACCGCAGGGGGCGGATCGCAGTTGGAAATTACACCAGACCAATACCTGCTTCTACCATGATTCTATCTATACGTGCCCTGGCGGATTGGTGGATCGGTGGACGCGCGGGGGTGGAAACAGGGAGGAAACAGAGGGTTGATGAAACCGGAACCGTAAGAGCCGCGAATTCGGATTCCTCAGGTTAAATTGCGGCGAGTTCAGGACTGGCAGAATGAAGTTTCCACGTGAAAAATTTGCGACGGCGTTCTTGGTGTGTATTCGCCAACTGGGACTCAACTGGGACGCAGCTGGTCCCCGCTTTCTTTTCTTTATTTTCATTCCTTCTCCCTCTTTTTCCTTTTTTTCTTGGCCCTTTCTTTCACCGTTACTCCGATCCATTCTTTCTCTTCGCAGACTCTCTGGACTCCATAAAAAATTCCCGATTTCAAACCAATCGATGGAGAAGAGCAATGGCGACCACTTGTTAAAGATTCCGCGTATCGACTCTACACTGCGCCATCTTTTCAGCCCTGGACCAATTGCCTCTGGCCGATAGAAACGTCTGCTGTTTTTTTGAATTATTTGATAAGGGAGTAAAGTGGGTTGCAAACGACTACTTCTAGAATGCTGGTTCAATTTTCTCCTTTGTCTAGTCACTGTGGACGCTTAACGTCGCGACGTCACGTAACGTATCGCAACGGTATTAATGTACACGTAAGACGTCACAGTTCAGCTGACCCTTCTCAAGCCTATTACCACATAGTAGTAAGGCCCTTAGAATTTCGGTTCTTTCGTTTTTCGGACGGAAGTCGGTCAGAGAAATGAAACAGTAAAAATACGCAAGAACCCAAGAGAGAGAGAGAGAGAGAGTTAAAGAGACAGAGAGAGTGAGAAAGAAAGGGAAAGAGAAAAGATAAAAGGTACGTCCACTAGCCCTTTAGATATCTTCCAGGCAACTGAGTTGAATTACCGTGTAACGAATAAAGTTTCGCTTTCCGGGCCGGGAGCCGCGACGGGCCCTATGCGTGCGGACGTTCCATTTGAATTTCAAAAGACACACCCGTTGGACATTCTTTGTCAAATTAAAAGATACCGCTCTCCTTTTCTCTGTATACATACCTATATTTTTTGTTACCTTTTCCACCGACCGAAAGACTCGGTGCTGACCGAAAGTATCCGTTTTCTATCAGGGTGCCAAACCGAGTGAACAATTATGCTCGCCAGACTTTACTCGCGCATGCGCACTTATAGACGTATCTTTCAGGCGGGAATAATGAATCTTTTAAATTGTCAAAATACACATTAATTCCTGGATTGGCCATTTTCTTTTACGAATTCAATCTAAAAGACAGAAGGATGCTTTGGATGAATTTATTGAAGTAATGTAGGATGTCAAGGGACAGAGTGACCATCTTGGCATCGTTATTCTAGATGACCTTGATATCTTGGGAATTTCATTCCTTCCGTGCTCTGTAAAAATGGCGACCCTCGTGAAATAATGGCTACTGTATACTGGGCCATTATTTCGAAAGTAACGTCCATGAGATACGAGTATAAAACTGAGGTTTGCACATACTAAAGCGTCCCTCGCGACATGTATCTAATTTCTTATTGTCCGATTTCATAGGTCGTTGTGTTCACTTTTCCTTTTGGTATATACTTCTTCTCTTTTTTTTGTCCACGATCCGTTTGCCCCGGAGGGGTCACTCCATGGTTCATGGCTGACCATCCTGCCGGAGGTAAAGGGGTCGCTACGGGATTTATAACAGAAAATACACGCAATAAAATATGTAGTGCACCTTGAGGGAGCCCGGGCGCCGCTCTTTCGTGCCGTAGCCATTTAAATATCTTCTTGATTTAAATATTATCTTGTAAGGGGTGGGTTTAATGCATTTATAATTGTATACGGGGGGCGGGCCAGGTCATCGGTCGGACATCACTGACCCTTTGGATGACCTGGACTCTGTCCAAGGATAACCCTACCTTGCACTTCACGTCCAGGTTGACCGGCAGTTGAAGCCACGGGCCTTACCGGTTTCCCGCACTCACTCCACTTTCTTCCCTTTCACCCTTTTTTTTTTAAATCTCTTTACCCTCCTTACGATTTTTCAACCCCTTCGACTCTCAGGGTGGTCCTTTGTTACTGCTACGCTTAACGCACTCAATTCTCAGTCCTCACACACATGAGCTTGCTCGCCAAATTTTCTCAACCCATGTATACGCTAAATCAACAATGTTGATCCAAAAATATATTTTCCAAAATTCAATGGCTACTTATCAAAGTAACTACCTCAGTCTCAAAACCCTCTTTTTTTGCGCGCAAAAGTTACAATTTCTTAATAAAGCCGACCGCGATATTTGTCAAGGGTGAAAATGCGCAATTACGGAGGATAAAAATTTCCAGCTCGTCGACGCGATATAACGGGATGCGTGGATACGCGAATACGTTAGGTAGCCGTCGAAGCGTTTTAATTCGGAGAGACGTTGCAATATAACGGTTAAAAGGAAATTAAAAGGCAACCCTTGGGCATGGCTGCCAGTGGATGGGTGGCTGACTGGCCGCTGCTGCTACCACGAGGCCTCGGGTCTTCCGTGCCCTGGTCCCTTCTAATTGTTTGGGAGGCCTCTACGTACGTACCATATATTATGTATTACATATGAATTCGCGATGTCCGTACGAAATGGTGGAGGGAGGGAGAAAGGGAGGAGGCACCCTTGCACCATTCGCTCACGTTATTATTCCTTGCGTCCAGCACACTCGGCATTGTTCTTCTAATTTATGCCAAGGTGCCGCTGCCTAGCTCTCTCATGCGCGTACATCACGCTTGAATTATGGAGTCCGCCACACTAAATCTACCAGCCTAATTGAATTATTGCCGAATTTCTACGAAGAAACGAATGGTCCTGGACAGTTGGACGACCCTCTTTCCCTGCTGTGTGAAGGAGCCTTTAGTCATACCTACGTATACGTCCCAACCAATACCATTCCCTTGAAAATACACGAACTCTTCAACCCTTCGTAAACTATGAAATTTCCCAAAAGAATCTGTCCACGTGATATTTTAGATTTTATAGAAAAACTTTTAATTGTGCTAGGATATGATAATCGCGTTGATCGAATTATTGAAAATTTATGTGAAAATAATTATTTGGCAAATTCGTTGTTGGGGAGGCTCAGCGAGCAAGATGGTATCGGTGTATACGAAGAGGGAAGGGGCAGGGGGCTAACGGTGGTCGAGTAGTATTAGTAGCAAGAGGATAGAAAGCTGGTGAGCCCAGGGCGATCCTTAAAGTCCTTAGCAGGACCCTGAATTAATATTCAAATCTGTATCAACCGCATGTACCCTATCTGGCAACGGACAACCATTGTAAAATTGGCATCGGCATCAGCACCCGGACCGTCATCGTCGTGAGGCCATCGGCCCCGGCTACCTATATCCTTGGATGTCCTGAAGGATCTTGGCCGTCCGTTTGTCCCCACTTAAAGGACTTTCTCTTGTTCCCTCGGTGGCCGCGATGCGTTATTGTGCACGAGACTCTTTTTTTGCGCAATCGTAATGGAGACTCCTCCTGCATGGAAAAGCCATTGTCCAATCGTGGCTAATGCTTCGTAACCGTCGTACAGCTGACCCGATTATATTTTTTTTTCTTTTTTCAAAACCAGCCTAGTACGGATCTGACGTTTGTATTTTCGAGTAATAGTATATGGAAACGTATTATCTTGTTTCTCTTTTTTACTTTCTTTGCTTTCTCCCACTGACGTTTTAACTCTAGTGGGTACTTCGTTTCCTTTGAATTCGCGTTCAGTTCGAACAACCCCTATCTGATGGGCATGCGCCATTGTTCCGGATGCTTCTCTGAATTTTCCGTCAGTTTTCCTTCCCTCTTTACTTCTCTTCGTTAACCTGAGATTCTTGTGCGCTGAGAAAAATCTGGAAGATTCTCTTGGGTTTTTTAACTTTTTCAGGGGGGTGACTTTGCGATTCTAATTATAAGTGCGAAGGGATAAGACTCCGTTTTAATAGGATAATTGAGCTGGTTGAGTCAACCGGAGTGAAGTGGCTGCCGTTGAAGGGATGAAATATCTCGCGAATACTTAGACCGACCTGTTTGCTATTCTCGTGGGATTTTATTTCGCGGTGTTTCCGTATAAATCGAAATCCGTTACGAATGGACCGGAATACGGAATTTCCACGGTCCTTCAGTCAGGTCGCGCTATTTGATCCCGGAACAATATTTTCTACGTAAAGCGGTACCCTGCGTACGGGAATGTAGAACGAGAGACAAGAAGAAGAAAAAAAAACTACCCTCCCTGTGTAAATATCACAGAGCGCGGTGTGTATTTATGGTGAAATTGCGGACAAATGACCACGCGTCTCTGTTCGCTCCCCGTGGAATGGCGTTGGTCGCGCGCCGATGTACTAAGGGGAAGAAAAAAATCATCCCCTGTCCAGAAGGAAGTCAGGTTACAATTCCGTAAAACCAAGGAAAAAAAAAGTGAAAAAAAAATACCGGGAGAAGAAAGGCGCCTCCATTGTGCATTTGAAAAGAAATCGTGAAATACGATCGGCTTTTAGTAAAATGAGACCAAAATATAGGGTATCAAAGTCCCTGCGCCCTGTCGGGGGACAAAGAATGCCCACGAAATGACCATTCAGTATTTTCCGATTTCGCATTGTGGTCGTGTTACGTGAAAAATGATCATCTCTTAATGCTACTAAGATCGTACAGGGAACGGTATTCGGGCATCATCCCTTACTCGTCTTTTCTATTTAATGTTTTTTTTTCTTTTCCCTCTCTCTCATCTTTTTTACATTCTATCCCCACTCCTAGGGCCACGCTCCATCCAGTGACGCATAAATAAAAATAAAAAAGTCTTACTTTTCCACGGTCTCGATGTTAAATCCGTGACCTTCTTATGTTTACCAGAAAATCCGGTATCGAGGAAACTGAAAATACTGATATTTTTTTAATAAAAAAAATAAAAATATCGATACCCTATTGATTCTTACCTTTATATACATATATACCTCCTGGTTTCTTATAGGATATAGATGAGTATTGATACCTCGTTTAGGGTGCGTTTCGGGAATACTGTGAATAAGCCATTGGACTCGTTAGTAAAGGGTAATTAATTTTTCGATCCTCTACAGTCTTGTCGCTCTTGCGACGCAACTGTCGCTCGGTCGTCCGTCGCTCTGTTTCGTCGTTTTATGGGTATTATATGTCGGCGGCTTAAGGCCGACCGTGTGTATACGTTGGAACTCATTACTGGCGAACGAATGACAAGGAAGATCTAGAATTTTATAGGAGCGTTTAACTGGCGACCCCAGAACCCCGGAGGAACAATTTCTTCTAGCTTGACGTCATTCCTTGCGAAGAAGGATCGATCGATCGGCTGATCAAACGATCGAGCGATATCTCTTTCAATTAGGAAAAACGGGCGCGTACAATGCGCACGCGTTTCTAACAGGCGCGGCAGAATCTCCAAACGACTCTAGAAACAAAAACTAGCTCGGCTCCAACGACGCATAATTGCAGGGTGCAGCATCAAACTCCTTGGAAACCACCCCTAACGTACAGAGGATCTCATCCACTAGATTCATCTCAAACTCTGTGTATAGTCTATACAAAAATTTCTTG
Organism: Pachycephus smyrnensis; assembly: GCA_030142225.1. Classification (NCBI taxonomy): domain Eukaryota; kingdom Metazoa; phylum Arthropoda; class Insecta; order Hymenoptera; family Cephidae; genus Pachycephus; species Pachycephus smyrnensis. The sequence goes on from JARQST010000577.1 coordinate 691,366, forward strand.
GAATTTTCGTCCTTAGCAGAAAACTTGTATTCGCAAAAACATTGTAATTATCTATACAAAATATTTTGGCAGAATACAAAATTTAGTTACCTAGGATTAACTCAAAAATTTTTTATTATCGTTTCCTATATTAATAGGTCTGTATGAAATTCGCGTGAAGAAAGTTCGCAATCGATGTTATCGTTATGCAAAATAACAATTGGCAATTAATCAACGACCAATGTACGAAGTTTCAAGATTCTCAGTCGATAAAAAAAATAAGAAAGACAAGAAAATGAAAAGTCTCGTCGTCAAAATGAGAACCGCTTTAAGGAATCTCTTTTCACCTCGTCCCTCAGCAACTCCCCGCAACCCCCCTCTACGTCCCGCGCGGCGGCTCAGAGGCTGAAAATTCTTTTTCTTCGAAATGCGCTTTTGGCCCTCTCTAACGGCATTAGGTTTCCAGCCGACGTTCCTTCTCGTCCACCGGAGCCAATTTTTCCTTCGTCCTCAGTCTGAAAACTCGAAGGCTAATTGGTCGAGGCAGAAAAGTTCCAACGGAACGTTCGAGTTTCACTACGGCAACGCTCGAACGTGGAACATCCAAAATCTGCCCTGATGAAGATTTATCACTCGGTCAGCCAGGACGTTCTTCGTTACCATGAAGCAACGATCGGCCAGCTCCAAGGAAAATTCTTCAACAGTTAAGTTTGCGATGCAACCCCATAAGACATTTGAAAATGTCTACGCCAAGGAGTAACGATAGTTTTCCAAGTAAATCTGCGTCTTATTGTAAGAAGGGCAGGAGAGAGGGGGGAGGGGGGTGTAAAAAAATCAATCGAATATTCGGTAAACGAAATAGTAGACATAAGGTAGACATCGGAACCCCATACCATTTACGAGCCAAATTGATGGCCAAGTGTCGCATTCAATACACTTTTTTCCAGATATAATTACACTAAAGGGGCAGATGCAGCAGGAGATGCATCAGCATCCCTCCAGTCACCCCAGAGCCAGGATCTACCTTGCTGCGAAGTTGTTGCGTCTCGATGCGTGCTACCCCTCGTTTCATCCCCCTATAGCACACCGGCAGAACAATCTTCCCTTTATAAGAGACATACGAAGCTATTCGAATCCTGGGAACCGTTTTTTCTCATCCTTCTTCCATTCTCCCTCCACTTCGCTCCAGCTTTCTCTTTCTCGCTTTCGCCCTCTAATTCACCCTCTCTCCCTCCCTCGTTCCGTCTCACCGTCTCTCTGTGTCTTCGAGGTGTAATTATTTTCACAGCTTGGCCCTCCGCTTTGCACGACCAGACAATGGCCTCCGCGTGGCTCCTTGTTATTTTAGCGAACGTCGCATCTGCGAGAGGAACGTGATAAAGTTCTTATCGTGGGACTTAGAGTTATTATTAGACCGGTGAGAGAGGGGGCGAAAAAAATACAAAAAATTATAACCACGATAGAAGTTACTGTAGTAAATACTAGTACTGGTTTAACGGCAGGATTATTATTGGATGAAATTACGAAACTAAATCTTATCAATTTGATCGATGAGTCGGTTATCTTTTTCGTCTCTACGCAGAACGATAACATATACGGGATGTGTATAAGTGATAAGAGAGAGAATGACAGTATACAAAGTGTGTTTGGACTGCAGGAATGAGTGAGAGCAACAAGTGTATTTTTTAGTGGCATCGACATGGACCACCAATCGCAAGGCAAGGGATGCTGCGCCATGGATGCCGTGCCAGGAGAGCCCAACAAAGTATGTTAATGTCGCTCATAAACCTCCGCAACAGGTTCATTTCTCTAAAGCGCACACCGCGGCGCGACTAACTACGAAAATTCGCGAAGAAATGCATAGCTCGTGAGCATTGCCATTTGTCAGAGGGACACCTGAAAAATCTTGCGAATTTACGTATCGCATGTGGTCGCCGACTGAGCTATCCACCATTCCAGGCCTCGTTCGTACGGATTTGCATTATTAATGGCGAACACGAAAACGTCCTGCGACAACTTCACGACAGAGAATCACGTATCAGGTATGCATACTCGTACGTGACTTTCTATTTTGTTATCATACAATTTTCCAGCATTCGCTGACAAACCGATAATTTTCTATAAAACCAGGAAATTCGACGCCGGGCGTCCTTCCCTCGCTGCCGTGACTTTCCACTCTAGACAACGTCAAGCCGAACAAAGCAGAGAAGTCAAAAGGGAGAAAAGATAAAGAAATGTTTTTGGCATCGTCTCGACTCTCTGATTCGGGCGAATTCAATTGTGAGAAAAAGGGGCTAATCTCTCCTGAGGGAGAGGAAGGAGATGATAGTCACTTATGATCTGATGAAAAAGTCTGGATTCCGGGTCCGGAGCGTCCCGTTCTAACTCATCAGGGCGCATTGACGTAAACCCCTTTCACGGCGCTACTTAGACTAATCTCGCAATCGATCTTAGCCCTCGCTCGGTCAGAAGGCAGCTGCTTCTAGTGAGCGTGACGTCACGCCGAGAGATCACTCCCGTACAGCATCCCATTCCTAAGGGATACAGAGGGCGAGAGAGAGAGAATGAGAGAGAAAGGAAAAGAAAAAGAGTTGACGGAGAAGATCCTTCGTATTTTCTTCTTTCTTCCTTTCACATCGTTTCAATTCTCATTCCTTGTTTCATTCCGTCAATTCCTTCGTTCCTTAGCGCAGCTGCTACCTACTTTCTACTATGTTTGAGGACATTAGCCCGTGTTTACGTAACCTTCCCATTGTCTCTGTCCTCGGTCCACCTCATTAAAAAGACCCACATTCATTGACTGCGAAGGATAGGAATAAAAAGAATAAAGATTCACCAACGAAATGACGGAAGTTGAAAGTAAGAAAATTGCGCGTGACTATTTATAGATTTATCGCTGATCGAACCTTTGTCCGGTAACTATTTACGAGTGTAATCCTGCTGCTCGTCCATTACTTACATAGCTCGTAAGTTTAACGTCGAATTGTGACTGGCACTCGTATTTACAGTCACATATCTGTTTTACTGCTTGTTTGGATAAAGGAAAGACGTGTAGAGTAGCTATGGGGCCCCATCGGCCTTATGATGACCGAGGATTACTCGCTCGTGTCTCACGGGTCAAGATCATCGAATGACCATTAGCTACGCTACTCACCTTATAATCCGTTGACACACGAGCCAAGTTTTGTCAGCTCGTAGAACGAGAATTTCATCTTTTCGCGAACCTGTATCAAGTATGTATATAGATATCTATATAGATATATATATTTAAAGAGAGAAAGAGAGAGAGAATGCATAGTGTCCACTTATAGTATGTATAGGTGGTCATTTTGAAAAATGACCGAATGACCCGTCCACGCGATAGCCAACTATCGTGACCTGGAACTTGTCTTCGAGGTTCCTGGTCAACGGTTTGACCGTTACAATTTCAAGAGATCATCGGTTGACCCTTCGCTGGACAGCCGGGGTCATTGACAATCGTTATAAATAATTTTCATAAAAGCAGCTCTGACCCGTTGCGCGTGCTACCGATTGTTCGATTGTATATATATATACCAGTGTCTGGCAAGGACCGATAACTTTCCTGGTCGTCGAGGACTTCCTAACAAGTTTCTATCCAGTTTGACCGATGTCCAGGCGTCCCGACGTCCTACGACTCCGTTGACCCGTGGCTCCCACGGGCCGACCCTTACTGACCGACAAGATTTTAACTGGAGCCTCTGGATTTCATTTTATCTTCAAACGTATCTAGAGCTTGAACACGAATTCATTTGCTCGATCAGGATCATTTACTTATTACGTGTAATCTGCATAATAATACAGAAAATTAAGATCACGTTTACACTCTCATCTGGATCCTGTGCATTTAATTATTTTTATAGTGTATTCAATGTTAGAATACGTCCAAAAAATGAATTAATAAATCTCATGAGTATCGCAGCATCCCTGTATACAGTCAAAAATCATATTTCTATATAGTTTTGGTATTCCCGATAAATGGGTTTAGAGAATTTTCCTGAATTGTGGTTAAGCCGTGTGGTGGTGGTGATGAAGGGGAGGGGGGGGGGGGGGGGGTGTAAATTCAAAATTTTCATCACCAATAATTACGTTGTCGACGATCCCGTGAATGTTCCCAGAGGTATAAGTTACAGTAGCTTTTAGGCGTATTATTTGCATAGGTCCACCGGGCGAAAAGTAAATCGGGCCTGTACGCGCTAAAAGGATTGAATTTGACATGCAACGATTCCGGAAACTAGTTCAACGAGGCTTGTAGTCCGCCTCCCTTATCCCGGAAGTTGCAAAAGCCGGAAGGGCTCGCCCTGTCCCGTGCGCGGATACCAGTTTAAACGACGAGACAATGCGCAGTACGAGGGTCAAACTTGTCCACAATAACCGCATGCCAAACTGTCTATGAGAACTGTGACCCTTTGACCCGAATTTTGATACGAATTAACACGTACGTATCTTTCTATGACCTTTTGCATCTCTGTCCCTCATCTCAGCTCCTGATCCTCGTTCTCTTGATCTTTTCAACCACAAGCGTAAGTCCAGCTCTTTTTGAATTCATCTCTCTCGAATCTCCAACAAAACCTTGAGTCAAAACTTCATCTTTCCTGCATTTCACGCTGAGATTTACATACGTATAAGAGAAGCTTAGTTCCCCGTAAACGGCGGGCATATAATCTTTTTAAAGCGACCCCACCCCACGTAGTCCCGGCAGCATCCGAGAGCGTAGCGAGGGCTTGATTTTACTTGGGTCAGGGTAAACGGGGATATTTGGTCAAGTTTTTAGGGTTGTACCTGCGAAACGATATTATAATGGGGCGAAGGAGCGTGTGTGCCCGGAGGACCTGCTAGAAGGGGACCAGTCCGCTCCACCGGAAAACCGGACATCAGGTTCATGGGTCACTGCGCGAGTCAATAGACCTGCACTGGCCTGTACATTCTCTATATCCTCAGCATCCTCAGCATCCTGAACATCCAGGGACTCCGGTCCACGCGTCATCCTCTAATAGTCGGTACGTCGAAGGAACAATTTCTTAGATGAGACCACGATGACCTTTCTCGAGATCTGTTCATCTCGCATGGTCAGGATACCCAAATCTCGAATTCACGTAGTCGAAAATCTCTACCTAGTTCTCCCGACCTTATTTTCATCTCTAAACTCAAAGCGCCTCCGAGAAGTAAACCGATCCGAAACGGCGCCTGGTGTCTCTTGGGATTTTACGAGTCGACAGGATATACAAAAGGGTTAGAGGTCATGACGGGAGTCTCTATGAGGTTTTGTGGATCCTTTGGAATTTTCAGGTTTTCGCTCGACTTCTGTACCCTTCCTTTCTGCCATCCTTGCATCCCTGCTCCCTTGCTTCCCTGTATCCTGGTGATCTCTTGCCAGGTAAAGATGAGCCTTACGAGGTCGTCCCAAAGCAATTCGGAAGCGCCTCGTAGCGTCGTCCTCTTGTTAGCTTCTGTATCTAGGACAATGGCCCCCTGCCGACGACACCCAACCCCATCCTTGTATTCGCTCTGTGGGCCAGGATCTCCAAGCCGGAAGAAATATGCCCCTAACCGTTTCCCATTATAATCTGCGCGGATCAAGGGGTGAACTTATTTAGACGGGGATCGCGAGACTCAGCTATACCTATATACCTGTATGTACCACCACCATCACCAGCATCATCATCATCATCAACGCCACCTCCTGGAGCCACGCTCGAATACCGACGAATGCGACTGCACGATGAGATTCGAGAGTGTGTACTTTTCTAGTAGCGATGGGGTGACGGAGTTTAGGGGATGCTGTGGGAACATTCTCACAGTGAGAGGCAGAGACCAGATCACCTGTATCCACTAAAACATCCCTCTTGAGGGGTGAACTCGAACTTACCCCTCCCCCTCGCCAGTGTGATAGGTATCATCTGGATCCTCAATACTCTTCACTGTCAAGATGGCTTTCGTGCTTGCTTGATACGACCGTCATTATTATTTATATTTAATTATATTAATTTTAGTATGTATTTTAATATTTGGGAAAAATATAGGCGAATCACGAATATTTTTTTGGAAGGATTTCGAGATGAAGAATTCGATTGATTTATGGATTTCTCACGTAACACTATTTCAGATTGTATATATGGATCTGTGAGATTTTACATTCTAGCGAAAATGATCTATCGGAAAAGTACCCTAACGCAGTTCCCGTTCGTTTACTCACAGACTTGGGAGTCACCCCTTCGGCGTCTTCGACTCCCCTTTTAATTTTAATTTCCTAGCGAAATCCCCCTTTTGTAAAGAGAACCCCGGCTCCGGTTTTCCACGCACATCATCCCTTTTACATTTTAATTTCTCCCCTTTTACGGCGGCTTTTCAAAAGTCCGCTCACCGGTAGCGAGGTGGCATCCCTTTAACATTATAATTCTTTCTCCCCTTTTTCCCGTTCCCGTCACCATCCCGTCGCGTTACCGTTCCTTCTCCCCCGACCCCTCTCATTCCGTGAGGACCGATTTATAGGTTAGCAGGCGAATTCTAAGGAAACGTCGTTATGCTCCGATCACGGGGAATCAATGCAAAACCGTTGCTCGAATGCGACACGGGAAATTCAAAATGTGAACCATTCATCTTAATCTTCCCACCATTTTTGGATTATCAAACCGAACGTCTAAACTTCGACCAATCAAAAGCCACGAACAGCTCGTGCATACGTTTGACACTTTAGAAAATGTTCATTTAAAGAATACAAATATCAAAGAAACCCATTGCAGTTATGGTAACGAAATTTTAACCTTATTCCATTCCTATGGGATACTCGGTATAAGATTGACAATTGCAAAAAAACCTAATGACGTTTTGACCAATCCAATATGGATACCAATCTCAACAGTTACTCTAAAATTCTATTAAAAAAATACAGTGAAAGTGCTGTACACTCATTCCTCATTTAAACCAGGTGAAACGTCCCGAAGGAATAGAAACAGACATTCACACTGTACTAGGACACCATTTGCTAAGATCCTGAACCCCAACCCCACAGGACTATGTGTATCTAATGTGGGAAATAGGAAAGTTTCTGATTAATGTTTCGCTTGATGGACGCCACTCAACTACTCAACACATCAACCCTACGAGGTCGATCAGAGAGTAGAAAAGGTTGATTTTTGACATGCGGTCAACCACGTATCTAAATATAGTATGCATATACATATGTACCACATGAGATTATTTTGACCAGGTGAAAAGGGACCGTAGACACGTACAAGTGTTTATGCGTCCATAACCAAGAAAGTACTGAAGGTCAGCAAGGGTCCTGAGGGTCCTCACTATAATTTGTCACTGGCCACACATATCTGAGCATGCTAGTAAAGTCCATGGTGAGGATGCGAATTATCCAGGTTTACACCATAGCCTTGACAATTTCCATGGAATTCAAGATAATTTTGAAATTCGATAATAGAAGTCCTGATCGACGACGAGAGTTCGAATCTCGGGGACCGATCGTATCCGAGTTGAGTTGAACTATTTGAATCAAACTCGAATACGAATCCCATTAATCAGTGCCCTCTTCTCTAGAACGAAACTTCTGAATGGTTCCATGGCGAAGGGCTTCCGTAAAGACAAAAAAATTCCTGGGCTTAATAGACAATGTCCCATCTGTGTGATCCCTTAGGTTCTACCACCCACTGGCTACCATTCCTCCTTTCGATACTCCTATTACTAATATACTGCTACTACTACTATTAATACTATTATTATTATTATTATTATTACTACTACTACTACTGGTCCTCTTCTTGTCAACGTCGTCAGACACAGCATCCATCTATGGAATAGTGGCAGCAATAGTAGCAGCAGCATCCGTGATACTGGAAAGATGGACCTTCCTCCGGGTAGACCCAAACCGACCGACAACTGACCACACTCAACGGACAAACAAAAAGGCGTTGAAGGTTCTGGCGCGTGTCCCACTCGCGACTCCACGGATTAAGACGAGACGCGACAAATGCCTCTTGGATCTCTTATACATTTCATCTTCTTGTTTTATTCCCCTACTCGGAGCGTTCGGCCAACTCCCCTCATCCCGTCTGTAATCTCCTCTCATCTCCTTTGGAACTTCTCTTTCGTCTCGCTCCTCTCTCTCTCTCTCTTTCTCACTCTTCCTAGTGGTCAAGTTCAGTTGAGTCAAGACAACTGACCAGTGGTCACTGGCAAGAAAATAAAAAAGAAACCGGTTACCCCCTGCCGTGAATAACAAGAGAAGAAAGTGGAGAAGAGACACGCGTTACCACTTGGTCCATTCTGGATGAAGGAATTTTAATGCTCTTTTAACCCGTTGGTTACACCTGTACGTACAGAACTGACCATACTCATTGTAAAATCAAATCTTTTAATAATTCCTATTGAATGATTCTAATATAGGATTTTATGTATTGTCATATAATTAACTTTTTTTTTATTAATTTTGTTTTTTCTTCATATGGACCATTATTCTTCTGTAAATGACAGTGGAATTAGCATATCCGTTAGGACAGTTGCTTCGTTACTTCTAAAGGTTCCTGTAAACCTTTCTCAACGACGTAGGACGTCAGTCCGTTGCGTCTGTCCAATCGGTAACATATTCTCTAAAGGTGTAACGTATTTCCAGCGTCTGGCATACGCAGGCATTCGGCCTTTGTGCGTCGAGGCACAGACGCGCGTAATCAATGGCGTAACGAACGGACGTATTACCTGCAAACAATAAGAATTTCTTCGGCCAGTAGCCTGCGACCTGCTACTGAAATTCGATAGGATTGGGCAACGCCCAGCTGTGACCTATGGTCGTTCCGTAGGAACACCTTGTTAGCCGGTAGAAGGGGTAGTTTCAAATTTAATTTCACTTCGTAGCAGGACGAAGCAGGACGCTACAGGACTCTGTAGCAAAGTACAGTAAGAACGTTAATTAAATAAACGAAGTCTTTTTAGAAAATTACAACTTTTACTCGAATCGAATAAATCTGAATATCTGAAAATCTCAAGTGGTCCACCGAGAGAATTCGACAACTTTCAGAAGAATGCTTATCTGCAATTTTGTAAAATATAAGTATTGTTTTCATTAATTCGTATGAAGCAAGTATATGAAAAATAATAAAATTATTATGTAATTGACATCGCTTCTGATTCAACCTCAAATATTTTTTCTTGGTCAGAATATCTAGTTCGTTTTCAGGGTGTTTCTGTGGAAGGTGTAGGTCCAAGTTAACGAAGGGTGGATAGTGGAAGCCTTAAAGCGCAGGAACGTGCTCGAGGTCGAGTGGGCATCACTCGGACGTGTAACCCTTGTTCTATCCTCTTGTAAAAATGATGTTGCTGACCTGCGCTCTACGATTAATCAGGATTAGCGAAAGATTCGACCCTTAGCCAGCAGTGTCCACCGTACCTCCGATGACCATCACTCATGAAGGAAGTAACCCCCAGGAGTCGACGCGCGAGCACCTATAACCCGACAATCATTATATTGTCATTAGGTTTGACGAGCATGTAATTCTACCGGCCAGGGGTCAAGGGTTCAGCCACATAGCCAACTTACCGATTTCTAGTTACCCTCCTGAGGTTGCGCGTTCCTACGATTATACGGAACGTGTCCAGATGAACTTTGAACTTCCTGTCGGAAGAAAACACCGTATTTCAATTTCTATCTCAATTCGTATTTAACGACGCTTAGTTCAGTTGGTTTGAATCTTTTTTTTACCTTCAAATTCGATCAAAGTACCGTGATTTTTTATTCTGATTTTCGAAAGACAAATATTATAAAATTTCAAATATATTTTACAGTCAAGGATTTCATGAGAAGACTGTCGGGGAGCTCCCGTGGGAAGAGCTCACCCTTCGGGATACGATCCTCGACACGGATTCCCTCAACGGGAATCTGACGTCACGACGACGTCCATTGGTCCGGTTGGCCGTTAGAAGTTAGAAGCGTTTGTAAAGGATTAGAGAGAGTCTCGCGGGAAGCTGCGATTTAAGATGCAGGTCATCTCACGCGTTCCCCTTGATGAAAACAAGAGAGAGAGCCCAAGGATCGCATTGTCCTCCAGGGCGTCGGGACGCCGAAACCTCGGGACCAGGTGGCCAGGATCAGGGCCATTACGCCTAAGGATTAATTCTCATGCAAAAAGTCTGATGGCTAACGGAATGATAGGACTAGCCATCTTCGTGCTTGCGGCCAACCGTTCCTCGTCTCTCCTCGTCGCTTCACTCCTGGCCGCTACTCACCCTCCGACTTTTATCATCCCCTTTGCCAGCGGCCCTTATTACCCCGTTTCGTTCCTATCCATCCCCTTCGCAACGCGACCGACGAAAGATTCTTTTTTTTCTTCATTTTTTTTTCTTTCTTTTCCTCCTCAATACGACTCGCAGCGACAGAAGGACTCGGGGAAAGTAATGAGAGATGACTAATTGCAGGTTGTTAAAATAACCTATATAATAGGGGTGCGTGACGAATAGGTACCTATAAGAAGGTCTGGCGGCAGATCGTTTCGTAAACGAACGACGGGAATTTGAGGGAAAAAGGTCTGAGGAGATCTGCCGATAACCAATTCTTTTAGACAGTCCATTTACTCGTTTCGTATTTTTACTTGATGAACATTTCCTACTTTCTCTCAGACAGTGTTCACGTCGAAGAATGAATAAGCAGACGATTGACGACACAGTGACAGCCTAGCTTAGAAATATTTCAAAAGTGAAACTACGAATTTTCAAATAGAAGATTTTCTTGGCATACTTTTCTCCTCGTAGTCTCCCAGTAATATCCTTCCTCGATGGAATCTGCTTGAATCTTCCAAAAAAGATAAAGAGCAATCTAGAAGTCTAAGGTCTAAGATGAAAGCAGCCAGATAAAAAGTAAAGGCGGCAAGAGGAGCAGAACAAAAGAGAAATCGTTTACGTAGCTAACGACAAAAATTGTATCAACCCTCAAAGTGCTTTCCGATCCCGTGAATCCTAGGTCGGATGAAATCCTAACTAAAGTACCGGTTACAGAGTATGAACAAGTTTCGAGAGAGAAAGTGAAAGATAAACAGATAATTAAAAAGTCGAAGAAAATAATGTATAGAGACCGAAAGGAAGATAAAGATAGACTCTGTTAAGCAGCGTGACGTAACATTCTAATATGGGCACATCGCTTTAAAGCAGCAGCGGCGAGGGTGAGAGTAGATGGCCGGAGGATGGTTGGGGTTGCGCGCGGTAGGGTGGGTTTTGGGGGTTGCTGATTCTAAGAGGTCCGGCGCTCACACACGTGGGTTGCTCAGCAATGGAAAGGGGACGGCCGAGTGGCGAAGGATGAGGCGGGGGATGGTAAGAGGTAAGGGGGAGGATGGTGGTACTGGTGCTCCTGCTCTCGCTGGTGATGCTGATGGTCGTACTGGAGCCAGTGGTAGTGGTAGCTCTGGTCCAGGGGGCGCCAGTATTGATCTCCTGGCCCACCCCCAACCCTCGGGTGGTCCGGGTGGGTAAGATGTCAGCGTGCGTACATACAAAGTAGCCTCTGCCTAGTAATACCTACGTCCACCTATAGCAGCCATACCAGCCGTATGAGCCGTACGAGCTATACGAGCTCTATGAGCTATACTTGCTACCCTTATACTACATCAGTTAACAACCAGTCATAACCACGTATCCGGGTCCTCTGGCGTCTACGAACACCTTCTGCTGGCACGATTTTGATGACCACGCGAGATCGTTTTGTCCTTGTCCACTTCAGCCCATTTCATTCCCATAGTCTCAATGCTTCTCAGGCTGAGTTTCTCCATAGGGAAGCAGGAACCAAGGAAACTGGCCGTTCATTTCCAATTGGGAATTTCTTTCGTTTCGGGAAAAGGAACGTAGGATCCGAACGTCACGATATTCGAATTAACCTCGAGCGATTTGGGAACCCTGTACCTTCAACCCTGAACTAAACTCACCCTCGTGCTAGCAGGACGTAGATGACGTTTTCTTCTAGCTTGATCTACGAATCTGACATTCGATCAGAACGTGTCTTAATCTTGTCTCTTTTTTTCTCTCTCTCTCTCTCCCTCTCTCTCTCTCTTTCTCTCTTTGCTGCCATTGTTCATAGTGATAGTACTATCATGGATATTTTGATAGGATAATTTTGATATCGAAAATT
>JARQST010000577.1:703580-807088 GCA_030142225.1 Pachycephus smyrnensis
TCTCTCTTTGCTGCCATTGTTCATAGTGATAGTACTATCATGGATATTTTGATAGGATAATTTTGATATCGAAAATTCAAGAAGTCCTCGAGTACTCAATTCGTCGAGAAGATTCGCCTGAACTTTGTACCCTATTGCGACAGAGTTACCGAAGAGTTCAAGAGGTCATGGGGCCAGCAGGTTAGCAGACCACGTTTCTACTTGGCGAACTCGTAATATTAGTAGAATTTATATTCCGGATAGGAGAGCAGCGTGCTCGCGGTATCATCCTAAGGGTTGGCGAGCAGCGGTACGAGGAGATGCTGTAGGGATTCGACCCAGAGTATCAGACTGCGAGAGGAATGAGATCGAGAGAGAGAGAGAGAGTGAGTGGGAGACGTAAACTTTTTTTATAGCCAAAGAAGGAAGAAGCAGGAAAAAATATAAGGAGCGTCCGTATGACTTGACAATCTTTAGGGTCAGCGAAGCGTCGCGCAACCCCCGCGACTTTATACGATTTGCGGTCGTACTATTCTTTTATTGTGATCGAGATAAAAACCCGCTGATATATCCCACGGTGTAGGGTAGTCACGTTACGAGCCCTTCAATCCGCGAATATTTTCAGACATTACCACACCCGCGATTGATAATAACGCGAGAGATCGTGAATGGGCGATAAGGGAAAAAGGAAGAAAAAAAAAAGAGAGCACGGTACAGAAAGTAAAGAGAAAGCAAATAAAACAAAGAGAAGAAAATGGACAATAAAAAGAAAACCGAAGCAGACTCAGAGATTGGAGAAGTCCCCTGTATCTTGAAAATGTAGAAACGAGTTGAAAGAGAATGGGGTGTAAAGGGGCGAGGTGGGTGGAAGGGGCTCAAGAGGGACATGTTTTGATGATCGTCAGCTTATCGCTCGACCTCCACTCTCGCATCCAAGTGATACGAGCAGTGATTTACACGAGCGCCCTTACACCTTGTCCTCCGGTTACCAGTATCCTGTCCTATTATACATCCAGAACCCTTCGGCCTCATCCTCCTTTGGCTCCTTTCCCTCCCTTCCGTCCTCGCAGCCTCCTCCGCCACTTCCACGACCTTCATTGGCGTCCTGCCTCCTCCGCCACCACCTTCGCCACCTCCTGCTATCTATGTAGATGTCCTGCCGGGAGAAAGGGCACCACCACGCACTGAGAGCACAAATGTGTAATTATCCGAGGCCTCACGCATACTCACGTCCACCCCTATTATCTTAGGCACCGGCACAGGGTTTGCTTATTACACATCTACGAACGACCACACACTCCAGGGTGGCTCAACATTATGCGCACACATGCTCGCTTACCGACAACGACTGTGCGTGCATTATTATAGCCATGGCTGGCTGACTGGTTGGGTGGCTGGCTGGCTGGATGACTGCCTACGCTCGCCTCTACATAAAGTAAGGAGAACTTGTGGGAGTAAACGTGGACAGAAGCTACGACCGCAAACTCTCTACGTCACCTGCGCATCCCTTTACTATACCCTTACGTAATATCCTTTGGCTATATCCTCATTCCGAGTTCAGCCCTCCAGACTGTTTATCCCCCCCTCCCTCCCTCCTTTATTCACGAGGAGTCGTAGTATTCTTCTTCAATGGCCTATGACGAGCGTAGACCATATAGCTGGATAGCGATTTGGCTCCGTGGACGATGTGGGGAAAGCGGGGGAGAAAAAAGTGTAAGAAGAGGGTCATAAGACGGGGATGAGATTGAGGGGATGATCTTGGCACGGTCAGAACTTCTAATCGGCGACGATTTGCCCGAGCAAAGGGAGGAGACCCCAGGCCGCCTAACGATCAATTATATTATGCGCGACAACGAAGAGGAATGACGGAGATAATGAATTTTCCCCTGATCTCTTCTCATGGACCCTCGCGGAGGCTTACTTCCGAATCTTCTAGGGAACCTTCCGAGCAACCTCTTTCACACGTTTCTCCTTCGGGAGAGTACAGAGCTAATAGGAAGAAGGTGGGGGGTGGGGGTGCGGAAAGAGGTTGAATGAAGAGGAGAAACAACGACGTGGGGTGTGTACATCCTCCTAGCTGAAGGGTGTACGATGTAGAGGGTGGTGGAGGGTGGAAGAGACTCTGTCCAGAATCGCGAGAGAGCGAGCACGGAACAGCCCTCACATACACGGACACACCCCTAAGCTCGAGCTGCGGCACTGGAGCAATTTACATGGCAGCATCTCGGCACGAAGGGATGAGACAGCAGCGTAGCATTGTAATTCAAGTAATGTAAGCTTTATGCAAAATACATGTTAGTTAGGAGTGCAGGAGATAGAGGCCACCCCCTTTACTCTGCTCGCTCGCACCCCCTTGTGACTCTTCTCGGCCACCCTCAACTACTCTCTTGCTCCCTTAGTCTCTCCTGCGTGTTTCTATCTCTCTCTCGCTCTCTCTCCAGGGGAAAGCCTGTTCGCTTGGACATGGCTACTCTCTCTTTCTCTCTGTCTCTCTCTCTCTCTTCCTCTTTCTCCTCCCTCCCCTCTCTCACCATCTATACGCACTGCCACCCTTATTCACACAGAGAAAAGTAACAGCAACACTGCTCAGTCCCCATCACTGTAACGTAGGACACGTTCGCAGCTACATGAAACTACCCTCTCGCGCAGAAACGTTACACGCACACCCTTACAGCCTGTGTCTCTCTTGCGGATTCCTCTGGCTCTCCGGCCCTCGAGCCCTGGGCCGTTTCTTCTCTTCTCGCTCTTCGCTTCTCACCCTTGTGCTTATACGCCCACACTACCCCTTACACTCCCTTGACCAAGGGTGGACGCGACATTGGCGTAGAGGAGGATTTTAAGAAAGTTTCATGAATATTTTAACGGACCTCAAAGTTATCTTAGTCCACGGCGAATTGGATGGATCGATCCCTCCTTCGAACTGGTACAGTTTCATCCCTTATTTTTAAAATCCGAATCCTACCCTCGAGACGACAGATCTTGACAGTCTACCCTTATAATATTAATTATTATTTGCTTCGTTTATTCTCAATCCAATTCTTTACCAACGGATCATCTTGAATGTCGTTCTGGTTCGTTAAGAGTAGACTTCCGTTTCTTTTTCGGGGATGGACTTTACATGCGAACGAGACCTCAGGGTCTTCTTGGGTGGGTCTAATATTCAAATGAAAAGTCGAGCAGCCTACGCCAATGTCCGCGAGGGTGTCGGCTGGACGCAGAAGCGAAGGGGTTGCTACGTAGACGATGTTCGTAACATGTGAAAATTCAACGGTGAGCTCCTAAGGTCCTGAGAACGTTGCTGCAGAGGAGGTGGACTTCGTAAATCACCGGGAAACTCCGGAGCCGGAGTTACCTCTTCCGTTCGGCTGCCACGTATACAGCATAGCCGCGTGATCCGAGAATCGATCGGCTAACCGGAATCACTCGCTAACCCAAGACTGGACTCTGCTTACGAGAGCAAGAGAGATTTAGAGTTCAGCGAATAGACGCTGAACCACTGAAGAGAGAGATGGACAGAGTGAGAATCGGATACGAAAAGAGACGGCCAGAGGAAGCGGAAGAGGAATAGAGAATTCATTTTTTCCCCACGGCTATAACCCCCAAACATCGTAAAACAAGAAGCGAGCACTGAAAGTAAACATTTTTGAAATTATCTAAAAAAAATTTACAAGGCGGAACACCACCTTACGAGGTAAGGATCGATGGATCCTAATGGGCCGAGAGAGAAGATCCTTACGAAAACTTTGCTCCTAACGTCTCTATTTACTTTCCCGAATGAACCTAGAGGTTAAGTATGCACGCTTCGAGAGTGGACTTCCTAGTGGGTAGCTTGCTTCCGGGATATTTTGACTGCTCGTGTTTCTTCCTGAAGAGGAAACAGGAGAGCCGGAACAACCGGAGCAAGAGCGAGGAAGAGAAGCCCACATAGTGGAGAATGAGAATTTGGTCCGGATCGAGTAGTACGATGAGCTCTGGCTTAGGAGGCCACTAGGCGTGACATACAACGTTAATTATCCCAGCCTCCTGGCCCCCATATCTGGAACTATAAGATCCCGCATCTAATTTGCATGCCGGTTAAGCTAAGCCAACCGGAGGAGGCAGCCACGGCTGGCTAAGATCGTGGAAAGGACTGTCGCCATGGGGGATGGTCTCCACACTAGCCCGACGCGCCCCCCACAACCCTTACAGCCCCCATGGCTTGAGTAGCCAAGAGGGCCTGGAGAGATGAGCTACGGGCAGTTCTGACCCCCACGCCTAGAAATTATCCCTTATCTTCGCGAAGCAAGGCCGGCAGCATACTGAATCCTAATGCCCAATCTCAAGATAAACGCTCCCAGGATATTAGAGCCGAGCCGTTCTAGTATACATATGGGGAAACCAGGTCATTTTCACGAACCACCCTTAACCGTCGAAATCATCCACTATACGCTCTAAGCCGTGAATCTTCTTGGTTCGCGACGTCTCTCGACCAGGTACGCTTCTTGTGTTTCTCTTGACTGAACAAGAGTGGGACCGAGATCACACGTGGATTTGAGATCCTTGCGAAAGCAGCCCCTGCGACTCGAATTCAGAAACCCATGGGAGTTTAACAGTCGTTTGCGAATCGCAAATCAATTGAGACCCCGTGAAGATCCAAGCGTGCCCGGCAAAGGGACGTGGAGGTCCTAGTGGTCTTAGCAATTCGCGGATATTTCCCAGCGTAGAGATTAAACCGCACGTACGTACGTCTGTGGCTCAGGCATATACCACCACGCGTTCACGTACGCACGTAGAATGTAATTAAGATAAATTAGCGTAAAGGGGAATTGGGCTAAAGCTCCAGGGTGGTGGTGGTGGTGCCACTGGTGGTACGTAGTAGCGGCAACGGACTGAGAAAGAAGATGAGAGAGTGAGAGAGAGAGAGGGAAAGAGAAAGTTCCTACAAGGGATGAGGATGACGCTTGCTGGGCCAGTGGAGGCTGCCAAAGTACCGGGATAGCGTAGGTGGATACTGCTGGATGGTACGGGGGCTGCCAAGGGGGGCTGGAGCGAGGACTGGCTAGGGGACTGGAAGGCGCTTCGGAGAGAGGGAGCACGAGGATGAGGTGGTTCCTGGCAGCGGTGGGCGCGCAAGTAAGCTCAGAACGTTAGCAAACGCTGGGCCTAATGATGCATGCCGGACTCGGCGTCTACCGGCGCCGAGCGTACACTAACTAACCAAATAATGACCAGGGGGTGGCGGTCCAAGTGATGGTGGTGCCAGTACTGCCGAAACGAGAGAGGGGTGAGTTTTAGAGGCGGATAGCCTTAGCGGCCAAGTGAAACGATCAATAACGAATGCGTCGATCTTCTCCGTGCGACGCTCCTAGCCACTGCGACGTCGACGGGCACCTTGACGTATTCGCCAGGAGACGAACCCTCTCGCTCGATTTCTATCTCTCTCTCTCTCTTTCTCCCTCTTCCTCTACCTCTCTTCCTTCCTGATCCTCTCTCGGCCTATATCCTCCAACGAGAATAACCTCCGTCACTTTCTCCAGGGTATCGAGTACCTTCCCGTTCGTTACTAAGGCTCCAGGCGATCTGGTCCTTACCACTCTAACCCTAGCCCCAGCACCCCTTCAGGTGTAGCTCCTAACTTATTCCGATCCTTCGCTCAGGAGCAGACTGCCTGATCGAACCGCTTTGGCATCCTGGAGGCTTCTCCTTTCTGGGAAATGCCGCGGGGTCATCTCCTTCGGGAGTTTCCCGAAGGACCTTCAAACTCGAGATCAGCTGGCCTATCGTTAAATTCACCATAAGCGTTTTAATTCTTCAGGAAGAAATGTACTCGTCGCAAGATCCACAGCTCGATACGTGTATATTTAGATAAAATTCCCCCAAAAAATGGAAATAAAGAATTTTAAAACCATTTCTCAAAAACGTTATCTGTATTATTTCTACCATCATTCCCGATATACTGAGGTGTTCATAATGCTTGTTCCCTATTCCTGTCAATATATTGGGCCAATATATAATAAGAGGGGGAAGGTAGGAAGCGTAAGAGTATAGATATATATGCAAAGGAAAGGCTACGAGGATGGCTCGTACGTGCGTAACGGCATTACGTCCTGGTGCGTTGGCTAACGATATCTTATGCGTTCGCCAGGAGGTTTGGATGGCGAAGTGAAACAATGCCTCGGGGAGTCTGCGGCTGATGGACGCTTCCGATAGGCGAGAGCACCCTCCCCTCTAACCCTCTGCCACCCCCTACCACTGGCCATTATATTATTTAATTAATTAAGTTCGTAAGACCCCCCCCCCCCTCCTCCCACCTCTGGAGCCTGCGTGATTAATAACATTGTATGGCCAGAGCACTACTCACTCGCCCTCTCTCTCTCTCTCTCTCTCCCTCTCTCCCTCTCTCCTTCTCTCATACCCTATCCCTACCCTTCTATTCTCTTCTCTTTCCCTCTGAGTATATAGTAGTTAGCCACATCAGCTACGTATATCTAGGACCATGCCATATCAAACCCAAAGCCAGCAGCCCAAGTGAGTTTTTGCTTAGGTCCACCACAAACTGTATATAGATACTTCCCGATGAAACCTCAGAACCCTTATACGTACGTATTGATACAGCACCCTGAAAGCGGCATCTAGCGCCACCTACAACCCCCATTACGCGAAGCTGTTTCTGAGATTTCAGATCTTTTTTTTTATTTCACGCCCATAATGATTAACCCGTTCGAGCGGAGCGGGTGAAAAGTTCAGGGGAACTCGGTAATGAGCGTCCGGAGTTCTTAAGACTCCCGATGCAATCCGGTAATAAAATTCTTCCGTTGAACGAGAGCTGAGCGATATTTTCGTTTATTGAGAAGGGCCAGTTAAGTGCTCGTTAAAAAATAGTCTCCTTTTATCTTAGGCCCTTTTCAAAAATCCTGCTGACTCGGGTGTATCTGGACGCGTGGGAAAATCGTATAAGTGTCCTTTGTGCTAGCGTTCGCTGTAACCTTAGTGCTAGTTTTCACGTTGAACGTCACAACTTTCTAGGTAAACAAAGTTCCGAGTAATTTCAAGTTGGACCTTGATTGCTTAGGTTGTTATCGGTAATACGTATTAGAACGATCTTGATTTTAAACACGATCGTTATTATTACTCTTTCACTATGTTGACACGCGTCTCCGTCTCTTTACATCGTTCGGTAAGTAAATCGTCGACTGTTCTGAGAGTCCAATCGACGGCGCCATTAAACACTCATAATTCTTCAAGTGACGTTTACCTAGACGCGCGCAGTACGTTACTCCAGACTTACGTTGGCGCCTTTCTACTAACATTTATTAAAGCCGGAAGACAATGCAGAACGTTGACTCAGACGGAGAATCTCAGAGGGCGAGAGAGCGAGAGAGCGAGAGAGATGAACAGTAGTAAGAGAGCGAGTGAGAGAAGGAGAGCGAGAGCTAAGCATTGTTTCCCTATGCGACTACAGCCACGGTATCCTGTGTTTCGTGGGCCTCCAGGCGCCAGCCGGTGAGATTAGATATTGCAAATGGACGTCGACTATTTCGAAACGAGCAAGCGACTATGACGACCGAGTCGCCCAGCGACTGAACGACCGGACGGCCGGAGCGAGTCCTACTGTCCAAGATTTCATTCGTACGACGGTTCGCTAGCGACAACGATAAGCCGACGGCTTGGGTTGGCTACAGTGAATTTCGCACCATTGCCGACGCCTCTTTGCAATCTCCTCGTATTTCATTTTCGCGAAAGCGATCTTGATCTTCCTGATTCCTCGGGTATCATCCAGGTTTCCCGGTACTCTTTCTACGTAGATGGAAGGAGACGTCGACAGGACCGGCAGTGACTGGGACTGACTGAGCTTATCTCTCGTGGCAATTAAAGGCCGTGTCGCACGGTCGACACTCTCAGCGATTTCTCAGATTTTGTTGTCACCTTCTTGCTAAGGGGATGAGAGGTTGGAAAAGGGGATGAAAGAAAAAGGTTAGGAGTGCAGGAGACGATACGGTAGATGCTTATATTGCCTTGTGTTAGGATATATCGTATTTTACGTAATATTCTTGAAAATTCTGAAAACTCTCGAAGATCAATCCTTGTTGAACGAAAAGGATCCGGATAACTGGTCGAACTTCCCGACCAGGACGAATGCCAGGATCACGTGCGACATCCGTAGCGTTTTTTTGTCCGACTCACCCCGTAACGCTCTGACTCGGTGTGCCGACCTAGGCCAACCTCGGGAAGCGGCAACCGCGCGCACCCCAAAGCCAGAAAAATGCCGAAACATACCCAAACATCGCCCACCCCCGTCAAAACCAACCCCGTCAACCCTTGGGAAGCTTCGGGTCATTGACATACGTTTTACAAAGAGGTTAACGTGCATATATTCCTCTCTTTTCGAGTCTCCAAAACATTTCGCAACTCTCTCCTATATTTTACCCAATATTCATTGTTTTTTTTTTCATTTGTCTTCCTCTACCCCTCTTCCTCCATCCCTCTGTAGCTCGACCTAAATATTTCTCTGAATCCTTCTCCCTCTCGTTCCTCCCACAGCATCCGGTATATATGATACAGTGTTCCAGTATTCTCAATCTCAGACACATTTCTAATAAAATTTTCTAATATCTAAATTCTAACCAGTGGACCACCTGCCAAAATAGCTCGATCATTCTTCCACATTGTACCTTCCGCAGGAGCACGGCAGTCTAGTAACGCAGATTCCGAATAGCAATGATCATTCTCCATTGGCAAAGCGAGAGATCATACCGTTCGCGCTGAGGCAGAAAGGAAAAACGTCATTGCGATAAATCATTTCGGAGACAGGCATTGAGGAGACGCCGCGCACCGCGTCGGGACGCACAGAGCATTCTCGGATTTTCTCACACTCGGCACGACCAATCACAGCCAGGTATTTCGGCTTCCCTCTGACGGGACAACCAATCCGCTCCTCGGCATCCACTCGCAGCCTGCAGTGATTGATGACTTACCAAAAATTACTGATTGTTAACTTAAACGTTCTCACTAATAATTATTTGCGCTTACATGCATCAGGCACTGGTTCACGTTTAACGCTGTAATTTCCATCAAGGTTAATCTATGTATTTTTTAATATTTTTCATAATGACGTCATTTACATTCAGAATTACGCCCGTGGAAAATTTTCCAGGAACATGTGATACCGTCGATTAAAATTTCTACAAGAATTATATAATTCACTCGTTCAATACAATTTCACATTTCCATTGTCGCGTCATGTTATGAATATTTCCATCAAAGGTATTAATATCGTATAGCTCGCCACGCTCTGCCAATAAATCGATTTCGGTTTCCGGGTAAATAAGCTTCGGAATTATGAACAATGCCAATTTTGATGAGGTTGCGCGTCGAGGAACCGTTCGAGCAATAAAAGATGCTGCGGTCGTAAATTAATAAAGCTAGACTGGACCGAGTGTCTTATTATATATACGAAACGAAGTAAAGTGAAATGGAAAGTGAAGCAAGATAATTCCGGGAATACCACCCATCGTGTTATTCGACAAATGCCTTAATACCGATGTCTACAAATTAATCCGTAAATTACCGCAATAAAGTAATACCGCATAACGGTATCACCTTGAGGGGGGTCCTTACGCGTTAGTCCTCTTACCTGAAGTTTCGCACAATGCCAGACAATATAATTGTTTCCTAGCAAAACCTAGATGCCCACAATGTGTCGGAAACACCCGGTATTGGTTATTACAGAGACAATGCCAAATCTCCTGGCAAGCGAACAGCTCATTCTTACTTCGGCTATTTGAACATAAATTTCAATTGCCCTAGTTTCTAATCCGTTTTCAGAAGACAAAGTTTTACTTCAGGCTCAACGGTACTTGCGTGGCTGTGATAAATTATTTATTTTATATTCATACTTTCTAATTGCCATATCAACGGCTTATTTATAAGGCGTATGGTTAATACGAAGTTTATTAATTATTATAACATCGTTACTCCTATACAAGTTCCAATTTCTAAACACCAATAGAATTACTATTGTTGGTGTGAACAAAATATATATATATTATCCAGTCCAAATTTCCTGTTAGAATTCGATTATAGTAGATTACTATAGATGGCTATACGAGTCCGGAAGTCAGTAATTTTCTTCTGCCGACCAGTGTTTAGTCATCTTCGATACCTGATTACACCATAGATTAGAGTCATCTGATCACAGGATAAACGCCTGGTATAATAATTGACATTGAAAATATTATGCTTGTATGAGAAATGAAAATTTTATTCTCCCACAGAAATAACTGCACGATTCTTTGATCGAAATTATGACTGCTATGATAGTTTGCGATAAATTCATACACTGCGTACATGCATGATTATTCAGGTCAGACGTACCAACCGAAGTTAGCTCCTCCATTCGATTCTTATTGCACAACCAACTTCAGTTGGTGCGTTAGAACTGAATAGCCCTGGTACAATTAGTTACCTGTATGGAATTGGATGGTACTTGAATGTCATATATGAGATATGTATTTAAAATCTTCTCTATTGCATTTGATGAAAGCAAACAGACGGTTCGATGGTATAGAAATAGGATCCCAAATCCCTGCCCTCTGTTGTGGCTCCTCTTTTGGTTGATAAATACCGCATAAACCCCAGTGAACTTAACCCCCTTTGCACGTTTCCTCAACCCCGATGCACCGTAGTCAATTATGCATTGAAAATCTGCATGTGAAATGCACTGTTAAAACTACACAAAGGACATCTAAACTGAAATTGATACCACATTGTCCTTTGTAGGAAAAGGATTACGTATTTACAAATCAAGGCCCCTTTCACAGATGCCTAAACATACCGATGCCTAATATCGACTACAATAACGGGGATTTGGTATTTATAATAGTTAAACAAAATTTTTCTCAAATTTCCAATACTGTTTTTACGAGAATTGTCAGTTTCTGGGGATATATATATATAGTCTGATATCCTGTTGAATAAAAGTCAAAAAGTGTCTGACGCGGTTATAAATAATCATAGGTTAACTGTCGTGAATTTGTAAAAGGGTTAACCGAGTATATTGATAACAAGATCGATATGGATTAGTGAGAAGTGGCGAGGGATATTTCTTCCTGAAATCGAAAGGCTTATCTCTATTGGTTTAAACGCGACGATAATCTCCACGTAGCCTTCCTTCCGTTTCGACGAGAGGCGTCGGGACGTGGATGAACGCAGACAGAAAGCCGGAGGGGATTACATGTAAAAAGAGACGCCATAATAGGTGCATCCCAGGAAAAGGGAAAATAAAATACAAATATACTACCAAAAAGTTATTAAGAATAATCAACTCAATAGCATAAGATTACTGTTTGGTGAATTTCGTATATTTCAACTCGATTGCAGATTTATGTGAAAAGAGGTTGAAAAAAAAAATGTCCAAATACAAGACGAGGGAAAAAAAGAAGAAAGACGCCCTAGGGTACTTTATGAGCGAATGCATGATCGTGCGCCCGTGACGCTCGTTAAAAAAGAATTCTCGAGTATCGAGCGACGTATTGGAAATTAATGTGAATACCACCAAACTGGTCGGCGGGTTTCGCCCGCGGGAATGGTATTTCTGTATTTACCAATAGTATCGATGATATTTCTTCGTTTTCGCCGATAAGATCTCCGCTGGGCCCGTAGCCGAAAATTATAGGTTTTCGCGGTTTGAATTATTCCTTTCTCGACGCTCCCGACGCTCACGACGCCCGACAGGGTTAGTCGTCGTGTTGTCTCTTTACGTAGATACACATAGGCTAGAAGCAATACCAACCCAAGGACTATTTCACCACCGACAAAGAGAAGCTGGAATCTCGCAATCAGAGATTGAAGACTGTGAGATTGAAAAAAAAAATATATAAAAATTTATCGATTAATAAATCTGTCTATTGATCGTGCCTAGTTCTGTTTCTTCTGCGAAGCCACTCTGGGTCGTTGGTTGTGTACTGATAATTTTTTTTGTTTAGGGATGAGTAGTTGAAAAAATGAAAATTAAGTGCAAGGGAAAAAAATGGATTTTATTTCAAGTGACGCTTGAAGGGTGGTTGGGGGGGGGGGGGGAGGTAAAGGTTTGACGATACGAAACGACGCTTCTTGATTAATTTGGCAAATTCGTGCGAGACGTGCACGCGTTGCCGCGTGAGCGAACTTTAATTGCCAAACTGCTCGAAACAAAAGGAGCTCCCAAGGTTAAGGCAAATCGCGCTGTGGATGACGTCAGGATGCAGTTAGACTAGTTTTAGTTTTAGTTCGTGGTCCAGCCTCCTCGGCGAGCGGACAAAGGATGCTGTGCGAAGGAGCGCGGAGGAGTCGCGAGATTCGCTCCTACTACGACCTTCGACCTTTTACCTTTTGCCTTGTAACATTGACCGTGCGAGATTGTGTATGTAGAATGGATTATTTTTTGAAAAAAAAAAAAAATGATTCAAGTAATGAGGTTCTTAATCGAATCTGTTTACTCGCCTGTAATAACTTCTCGTCTCTGGACGGGATCGCAAAAAAGATGAAAGAAGATCGGTTGAAATTAGCTGAAAAGTGATTCGGCGGTGATCCTTTTGAGAGTTCTCATCGCAGAAAGGATTCGTAACCGTTTACAACGAGCGACAACATAAAAAAAAGAAGAAAAGGCTCCGTGAAAACAGGTTTAAAATCGGTTCTACAGACGCCGTCGAAAAGTAAGAAATTTTCACGATAAGCCCCGCACGTTGAGTTTACCCTTTGACCTGCTGGCCCGTTACGTGTCACGACTACACGATTTGAAACGAGATGAAATTTTAGACAGTCCCGATATAGTTATTCATGAAATCAAACAAGTAGTCGTTTCCGAATTCCTATTTGCATAAAGGAATCCCGTTCGACGTTAAGGCAAAAGCTGAAAAGCCTGTACAGTCGTCGTCGAGAAGCAGCCTCAAACCTTAAAAGACGAAGTCTAGTCGCAGGGTAAGCCTGGCGATCATGCTGGTAATCCAATTACCATAAGAAGGGTTCTAATTGCGCACAATGCCCCCTTTTCACTCTTCCCGATGATCTACACGTGTAAAAAGTACCTAGACCTGCGTAGAGACATCCACGACTGTACACGTGGCCAGAGCCCGATCAACTTTCACGATTTCTCAATAAATCTTCAATGGCTTTGGCTCTCTTGAGTTCCTCCCAGCCTCCCGGCCAGAGACTTCTTTCAAATGCGAACACCGGGTACACCGGGTACACTCGACACCAGGATCCCTTCGGAATCAGATCACCTCTCGAGTCGTCCAATCTTTAATTTACACGCGTCCGGTAATACCGCGTGACTGAAGTTCCAAAAAAAAAAGAAAAAACAAGAAAAACGTGAGAAAAGAAAAGTTTTCGTGTTTCCGCGAAGCGAACTTGTTATATCTTAGTGCTCGTCCTTTTTCTTTCCATTTTTCTTCTGTAATTCTACCGAACCCACTGTGGTATGAGTTTGGGGTGAATTTTGATTGAAAATCCTGACGAAGAGACTCGCCAGTTGGACCGCGGTCGAAATCATGTGGTCCAGATGAAAAGCACTGGGGATGATGGAGGTAAAGGGAAGAGAACAACGTTTGGACGGGGAATGATTAAAATTTCAATTCATTTTCCGCGTCGATTAACTCGGCTCTTCCTCATCTACCGTTGCTGCAATTACTACCAGGAGCAACATCAGCATCGCCAGGAGCCAACAGCAACACTGATGGAGATAGGTGCTACTACTAGAGGATCTTCAGTAACCGTTACCTCCCACCCTCGACCTCATCCTCGTCCCATTTCACTCTCTTCTTCATTCTCCATAACCGTTCTCCAGTTGGCACCACTTTCTTATAATTTTCACTAATAAAACATCCCTTCTTCTTCCCATCCTAACTGAGTGCCAAATATTTTCATTACTCTCGCCAGCAAGCTACTTTGAGTCGTCACCGCCAATAATACGGATGATTCCTCCATATTGGAGTATTCGAAAAATTAACGAGCATCCACCTAGCCGAACGTCCGTTTTTCTAAAGATTAATTGAACGGAAAAGAAAGCAGGCGCCAGAACGTCGAATCGCATTGTCCGACAATGAAGAAGCAAGGGAGTCCATGACGTTTCAAAATTTCAGAATTTTTCGAAGAATACCTTTTTTTTCTACTCTAAAATACTTTTTACTCTTCGCAACTCCCGTTTCTCTAAGCATTGTCCAGGTGACAAAGGACAGGTGGAAAATGTGGAATTCTACGTCGAGGGGTCAGAGGGTAAAACTCGTGTCCCTTCCAAAGACTAAGAATCCTTATCTCTCACTCTGTATCTCATTCCCTCTCTCTCTCACTCTTTTTTACAATTTCATGTATCCAAGTGAAATTGATTTTGATCTTGAAAATCGCGAAAATTCATGACGTTAAACGAGGTTGGAATTCAAGGAAGAGTCGGTTGTCACGTGTCTGACTTTATTCGAACGTTCAGCTGGCATCCTGACCATTCTGTTCCAGCATCCCTCACCACCTCACGTAAGGGATGTTAGAATTTTCTTTAATAAAATGGGGCGCAAACGCCACGCAAGCGAATATCTAGCTGATAGTAGTTTGGTCAGCTCTGTGTCCGGCTCGAGATGCTACTAGGTGGGGTTGCTAGGGAAAATCTAGAGGAGGGAGCGTGTTGCTTAGGCTGATTCAATCTGACATGAGCCACCCCAGAGCTTACACCCGAATGGGATGAACTATATTCCCATAGAACTTCGTTCCCATTGGCTGAAATCTTACCTAACGTTTCCTCCGTGTCTTCAAGCATCCTTCAGAATCATCCCTGAAAAAAAAAGCTATCAAAATAATTCCAACCCCCACCCCAACCTCCAATCATAATGAAATTCCTAATACAATCCAACAAGAGGAACTGTCGAATTTTCAAGTTAAAGAATATACAACGTTCATCCGGTTCCATGAGAAATTCAAGATGACTTCCGCTACCTAAACTCCTAGTGGCTTTAGATTCGCATTCTGGATAAAATGGTATGGGGTAAAGGTGGTTGGCCCCCCTCCTGCCAAGTTAGCGTTATCCTAGTCCAACACGTAGAACAACGGGTGGTCCATGGGGCTATGATAACGTTAATATGGAAATTATTATCCACCGAATATATCGTCACTATAGAAACATCCCCTGCTGTCCATTTAACAATCAATATTATCAATTCGAAGTTTAACGAACTGTATCTATTCCACGTTCTTTCCTTCGTTTCCCGTATACGTTCACGTATAGCTGTATACATAAACTCACAGAGGAGGTTTACGGGGTTTCAGCAATATTTACTTTACCTCACCAGTCCCGTGGCACATGCTCTACGTGCGACATGCGATCGGGAAATGTATTATTCAAATCGTTCCCCCTCACCCTTTTTTATAAGCCGCGCGCGACGAACAATTCCCGAGGAAGGCCGAGGTGAACCGAACGAATTCGCGTACGGGGTTCTGCTTTGGAAAATGGTTAAAAAAAATATACATAACTACAGACAGGAATATGGGGAAGGAGGGCGTCGCCCTGATTTATGCCCTTTTGTACGTTGAAGCACTTGTCTCCCCGGGAATTAGGGGGGTCACGTTTTTTTTATTGAGCATAAGACGTAGGTATACAATTTTTTTTCAGTCTCTTTTTTTTTTTAATAAAATCACCCCTCTTGGACACGACAGAGCCTTTCTCGTGTCGAGGGTTCGTTAAGTCAAAAGTTACACGCAACAGTATAAAGCGTACGGCAGTACGATCGGATTTGACTTAACAAGCAGGTAAGGTTGTAAAATTTTTTTTTTAAATTTTGAGGTTTGAGATTGAATGAAAAGCGGAAAGTCTAGGAAGGACGAAGGAACGATTGAACGAAGGTGGGAGAGCCTGTGGGCCAATAACGATTTGGTAAAAATTGTCCCATGGCAGAAAAAAAAAAGAACGGCTCGTAAGAGGCCGTGAGCGTCCCTGTTATCGAAATAAATAAACTGCCACTAAAACCATGTAATAGGGCGATTCGTACGCAAAAAGTGGCCGTAACGTCCCGGCTTTGGGAAAGTTTACCGTCATGTTTATGACATTCCGCTTTCCTTTTAGATTCAATAAAAGCATCGATTGAATATTTGATTCAATTTCCCAGACCGTGGCCACGCATAAGCTACACCGTTCTGTGCCCCCATAGTTTCGTCCTGGAAAACGTGCCTTTGCGAGAAATCTCATAACCTAATTCGCACTTTATGCGACTATCCCGCGTGACCTCGGACTCATGAATACTGTATAGATTTGTCGATGAGCAGTAAGCAGAGAAGAAAACGAGAAAAGCGAAGGATGATCATTGTGGGAGAAAAAGGGAAAAAAAAGAATTTTATTTCCAATCGAACGACGCTGCAATCGATGAGAACGAAAGAGAAAGTATATATAGAGCAATGAGGAGAAATAAGAGATTGCACGCTCGAACGAACCGATAATAAACAAACCTGTAGAAGGTATAGAGGTAGATGCAGTAGCAAGGATATGGAAGTATAAGAAAAGACGAAGAAACGTAATAGAAAGGAGAAGGAGGAATGGCGAAGTGGTAGAGGTGAAAAAAATGTAAAAAAAATCCTTTGGCAGGTAACCCAGCCTGTTTTACGTGCATTAACCCTCTCCCTTTGGGAATTCGTGGATATTACAGTAGACGTTGACACACACCACGTGGTGAAAATCCTGGCCACACATGCGCCATTTTTTTTATTAGGTGGCTACAGTGCAATATGATAAACATATTCATGGGGGTGACGCATTCCGTATGCAAAGTGCACGAGACCTCGAGCCTTCGGGGTTCTTCGTTTCACCTTCGGTAAGGGAGTCGAAGGGAAGAAAAAGAGGTATCAGAAAAAATGCAAGGTTACCCACATTTTTTATTCGCGAACCGCTCCGAGGTTAAGGCTCGGGTTTATAAGGACTTCGCTTATGATAATACATTCAGTTTTTCGCAGACACTTGCCTGCGCATTCACGTCGAACCTTCCTGCCAGGAGTTCGACCTAATAAAAAGTTAGGGGATCGTGGCAAGTTACGTTTATTAGCCTCGAAATCAGGTAATTTCGGGATCAGCTTGCCAAGTGGGTTTGGTGCCCTGTTGGACGAGGAGGAAGTAGGGTGAAGAAAAAAGAAAGAGGAAAAATGCATGACCTCGTAGATTTCGCTCGTGGCTTATCCCTTGCGCATTGAACCTAATGTCGAAATGCCACCGGCATTACGGATGCTTCAAATTTGACCATAAATTTTTACAGGAACGTGTAAACTTTCTGCGTTAAAACAGGTGCTCGTATGTACAATAGCATAAGATGGTTTATTACCTAACCTAACGGTTGATCATACTGACTTCTGAATACTGTAACCAATGAATGGTTGACGGTTTAAAATTATCGATACAATATTTACCTTTGAAAACTCATATGTGATGGATAGTAATTAAGAATGCTTGACCAACCAAAATGGCGAGTGGGCTTAAGGTAATGTCTACTTGTTTTAATGTGAATCAGTCAACGTGGGTTTGGTCGAGGAGTCATCTCTGGTCTGGGAGAATTGCATAAATTATTCGACTGAATGCCCGCGACGTGGATGGCAATGGCGACTTCAAACGAGGCAAAGTGGTTTAATTAGTTTCTTAAATCTTTTTAAACGAAGTTTGGAATTTTTTTGTAATATCAAAAGAGTAAGATTGCACGAGGATGTATCCAAGGTGTATTTGTTGGCTCTGATATACGCTGCCTAGGAATTCTGATTGTTTTTCCTAGAAGCATTAGCGGAGACAATGAAAAAAAGAAAAAGAGACAGTGGAAGGAACTTCCTGCGTTCCAATCAAGCCGGGCGTCAGTATCGTCCTGGTAGACGCCTGGACGGACGGAGTCGGCATTGCAGACGCGCGCGCCTTCACTCCTATCGAGTTGTTTGTGCGTGGGGCGTTGGAGCCATCGGAAGGAAAGCGAGTAGTCCGAAAAGCACGGTTATAGAGATTCGGAAGGACACACAGGGGCTATCGAGGATTCCAGTACGGCGCGCAAGGATTCTTCTGGCATGCGCGTCCCTGTCCTCCCTTGATCCCCTCGCCATCTCCCATGAAAACTCTCGATGCCGTCAAAGGACAGAGAGAGAGAGTGAGAGAGAAACAGTGAGTGCGATACCAGGAAGAAGAGAGGGTGAATCGGAAAGGGAAAGAGGACTAAGGAGAAGTTGGCAGAGGCGAAGGCGGCGGTGGTGGCGGGGGTGAAGCTTGTCGGTGGTCCAAGAGTCAGAGGGGTCGAGGGATGGAGGCGTCGAGGGGCGAGGGTCCGAGAGAAGTAAAAGGGGAAGAGACTAGCGGAGCAGAGCAGAGCAGAGCAGAAGAGAGTAGAGTAGAGCGTCCTGCAGGATTCTCCGTCGTGGTCCTCGTAGCACAAGAGGGTAGAGGGTTCACGGGGTAGGTCGGGGAGAGGGCTAAGCATCCAGGAGGGTGGTGGGGGCAAGGAGCGGAGAACATCTCAAATTTGGTTGGCTATCTCGGGCCGGTTGCTTAGCACGACGCTTCGACTGGCGGTGGGGAGAGGACTCGGCAGGACAGGGTCGGCGGGACTGCGGGGAAGAGGGGTTACGACGCCAAGTGGTAGAGGGGCGTCGGCGAGGAGCGGACAGGAGAGAGTCGTCGAGGGCACGGAGGGGGTTGTACGTGGCGTGGCGTCGTCATGGTGGGGCGCCGGGGGAAGTAGTGAGCGCCTTCTTGGCGCGAGTCGAGCCGAGGACTCCAAACTCTGGAATTCCAAGCGACAGAATAGTGCCGGCGTTCACCCGACGCGGGTCTCAAGTACGAGTTTGATTTACTAACGCGTGCGATAACCTCCCGCCGCAGAATTAGTGTTTCTCGACTCGGCGCGACGCCGAGAAGGACAAGAAAACGGACTCTCGTCGAACACGAAATTGTACAGCTTTGTGCGAAACTCGCCTCACGTGACGGAGAGAGAAGGAGAGGACTGAATATATTTTAGTCTCGACTGGAAAAGGAGTAAGAGTGGCATCTGTTGCGAAGATGCAGTCAGTGTTGGGCACAGTGAGCAGTGATACCTTGTGATAACAAGAGAGACGGGTTCGCGGGATGTCGTCGGGAAATGTGAGTGGCAGTCTCAATACTCGTTAATATGTAAATCACTCGTGGCGCGTGACGTGTTTTACTTTTCGTTCCTCCCGTTAAATGATTTGTTTTGTTTAACTTCCAACTAGCCAACGCCATTGTTGTCGTCGTGAACTTTGGTTCAGAGACGCTTTGTAAGTCATCGACACGCGTTATATATATATATATAGACTCGCGCGGGTACACACGCGTTCGAATACGCGCACGCGCTATCGCCGGCCAACGAGGAAGGATAATTGCGGTTGAAGAGAAAATATCAAAGGGGCAATAATATTAGTGACCGACCGATACGGCGAGACACGATAAATCGAAAATGTCGCAATCAACAATCGTCCCGCGTCGCCCGGTTATCTGGACTTTGGCAGTGTTCGACGCGATGCCATTAATTATATGATAAATGTAGAACACGTTGTATGTTTTTCGTTTCTTCTTGAGTTTCGAGCGTCGCGTTTTTTTCCGCGTTCCTCGAGAGGAAGAAAGAGAGGAGTCACGTACGTATCTTTAGTAAGAGGAAGTGGACGTGTGGGAGGTGGCGAAGATTTTGAAGGACTTCGGTGAAGGAGGTGGTGGAGATCGTGAAGCTCTGTTCATGAAAAACCTAAAGACTAACCGAGAAGGAATAGCTCAAAGAAGTCTGAAGGTAGAGAGAACAACTTGTTTTGTTTGTCCTACGTGTAAACAAAGGAAAGAGACTACCGTGTTGCGTGTGAATTCTAAAGACTGTTTACATCGTTTGTAATAAAGAGGAAAGAAGGAGGAAAGGGGACTTATCGCGTTCCGGACGGTGCGTAATAATTGCGTCGCTGCGTAATTATTCCGATCGTTCCATCTCTCTTGTCTCCTCACGATTTAATTGACTCTGACCGCGTTAATGAAAGTGCGATCGCGTCGGCGTGAAATCGTCTCGTGGCGGTAACTCGCCAGGCAGACCGGAAGGGCGACATCGTGAGAGAAGAGTTCAAGCGTGTGCGCGCGCGCGCGCGACCGCCGATCGGTTGGTCACCGGTCAAGATAATTCGCAAACGGAGACAATATGAGTGAAATGGCGAGTGTCGAGCAACAATACGTAGGAGGTAGCGCGAACGCCGAACATCACTGCAAGGACTGTGGCTTGTATTTCGAGAGCGACAAGAGTCTCGAGGTGCACCTGCGCTACCATCAGGACAACTTGTTGAGCCAGTGGGCGAGCCAGGCACAACAGGAGGAGAGCAACAATAACAACAGCAAGGCCGGAAATCACAACAGTCATGTGGCGACGAAGAGGGAGAGTGTGACGGCCCCGGCGGACTCGAGTGAGCCATCATCGAGGCCGCCCTCCGAGGGTCCACCAGCTAATCAACAACAAGCAGGTCAACAGCAGCAACCTGGACAACAGCAGGTGGCTCAGCCGGGTCAGCAGCAAGTTCAATCCAGTCAACCGCAGCAGGGACTACAAGGGGCTCAACAGCAGGCACCCTCCTCACAGAATTATAATCATTTTCAAACGCCGATGTTCAGCGAGACCAGCTACTTCATGCAGAACGATCAGTCCTACATGCTGCCCCATCAGTTCTCGCCGAGCCGTGAGGAGGCTCAGCCGAGCAACTACAGATATCATCCATATCAGCATCAGCAACACTTCCCTCCCGAGAGAGCCAACTCGGTCAGCTCCACCAGCCCACGGAGTCCTTTGCAGTGCGACAAGTGCGGCGCTGTTTACGACGACGCTAATCAGCTTGGCGAACATGTCAGGTCGAGTCACCCCACCTCACCCGGTGCCTATAATTCTCAGGCGCAATACCAACAACTCGGCGGAAGTCCTCCCCATCAGGCTCCGCAGCAAATGCACGCCTCGCCGCCGCAGACTAATCAGCAAGCGCAGCAAGCTTACGATTACAACGGAGCCCAGCAATCCGGCATTAAGGTCGAGGTCAAGCAGGAGCCGGAGGAACAGGCCGAGATACTCGATCTGGATTCGCACAAGGTGCAAACGCACAGATACGAGGAGGAACTGATGCGACTACATCAGCAGCAGCAGCAACAGCAGGAGATGCAGATGCAGATGCACCAGCAGCAACAGCAACACCAACAGCAGCAGCAGCAGGCGGTTCTGCAGCAACATCAGCATCAACAGCAGCAGCAACGCGGAGGATCTCATTCGGTGAGTTCTATGCTAGGGTGGCCTCCGGCACAACCCCACGAGTATCACCCCGCAGGAGTCTCGCCAATGGGTGCTGGACCCATGGTGGACAATGTCTCTCCAATTCCCGATCAAGGCCAGTTCATGAGGGCCGCACCGCACATACCTGTCGAACCACCGCGACATCCTGGCTCTCCAATAATCAGCAGTACCCAACAGATGGCGCCGCACCAGATACCGGGGTTGTTACAGCAGCCACCAAAGCCTCCGCCGATGGCCAATCAGTCCTGGAAGAGCAACGAGGCGCGGAGACCAAAGACCTATAACTGCACCGCGTGCAACAAGTGGTTCACGAGTTCCGGACATCTTAAGAGGCACTACAATACGACGCTTCATAAGAATGCCGTGAAGCAGAGCAACCAGCCTGATCCGGCTAATATGCCGATAAGCGCCCATCATCATCCGGGCAGGGATGCTGCGAGCCTCGGGGGAGGTGGAGGAGGCAGAGGATCGGCGAGGTCGCCGGAGCTATCTTCTTCTGGGAGTCCCCCAAACTTGATGGCAGGTCCCTCGGGCGAGGCGGCGAGGGGCCTGCTCCACACGCCCAGCACCCTCTACACCAGCAGCAATTCCAGCAGCAGCGAGTCTTCGGCAACCCTTCCACAGCAACCGCCTTCAACAATCCACTTGGCATCCACAATGGTCCCCCTCAATTCCCCGGCGCCATCCCCAATGGCGGCGCACCATCGAATGGGTTCGCCGTCGGCGTCGCCCCAAATGCCGGGACACCATCTACCAATGGGTTCGCCCTCACAAATGGGGGCCCACCCCATGAATTCACCCATCTCGCCCATGGGGGCGCCGCCGCCGCCGCCGTCGCACCTGAATTCGCCTTCGCCAATGGGCTCACACCCACACCACATGAGTTCGCCGTCGCCAATAATGGGGGCCCCAATGAATTCGCCCCCGATGGGGGGTACTTCGATGCCTCATCAGCCGTACCCAAACGCCTTGCCCCCCCACGTTACACCTACTACCAACATCCCGGGTCTGCTGGAGTCTATCACCAGCCAGCTAACTACTATTGGTAACGAGCTACCACCTGCTCAACAGACTCAGGAGATGTTACCCGGATTCGGGACCTTCAGCAATCATCAGAGGCCCCTACCGAGCTTCAATCAGTTCGGCATGTCCGGGTTCCTAGTAGGCCCCAACCAGCCGCAGGCCGTTAACGTGGGGGGGCTAAGTCCGGAGGAGAATCTTCCTCAAGACAGATCCTTCGATTCCCCTGGATCGAATTACGATCCATACCGCAGTTCACCGCCAAGGTACGAGTCCCTCGCAAACATGGAGGTTATGCAGCAACAACAGCAGCAACAACAATCGCATCAACATCAGCAGCAGCATCAACAACATCATCAGCAACAGCAGCAGCCGCATCAAACCGACGGAATGATCATAAAACAATTCGAGATGCCTCAACCTAGACAAAGTCTCGAGGCCAATAACAATCTACCTCACAACAAAGAGGATCAGAGAAATTTCGGAATCGGTCTGAACGCAAACATTAACACGAAACCTCCTGCCGATCAGCATGGAAACGAGAAGGACGACGCGAAGAAGATGTCGATGATCACAAAGGAGCATCAAGTGACGAGCACCAATACCGGCTCCCACTATATCTCCCAGGATGGCTTTCACAAGTGCATCGAATGCGACAAGGTCTTCAACAAGGCCTGTTACTTGACCCAACACAACAAGAGCTTCCACTCTGGCGACAAGCCGTTCAAATGCAATCAGTGCGGCAAGCGCTTCCCCCTGGAGTACTTGCACGCGGAGCACCTGCAGAAGCACGCCGGCGACAAACCCTACAAGTGCGAGATCTGTCCGAAGCAGTTCAACCACAAGACAGACCTCAGGCGGCACATGTGCCTCCATACTGGCGAAAAGCCATACGCCTGTGATAATTGTGGCAAAGGCTTTATCAGAAAGGACCACATGATGAAGCATCTGGAGACGCACAAGAAGAAGACCAACAGCCACGTACACCTGAGGGCGTAATACGAGATTCCATGGGCCACGTCGACCCCCGCAGTCCCCATTAGGTCACAGCCCTTCACGTCAGGATCCGATCAACCCCTCTTAGGTACTGTTACCGGTCCCTGTGTATTTATTGGCACCATGCGATTTTTCGTCCCCCTTTCGAAAACGTTTGCCCCCTTCTAATACCCTCAACTCGAAGCTAACATTGACCTCGTTATACGTGTACCTCTACCCTCCCAACCCTCCACCCTCAACCCCGACAAGGTGAAAGGACTCTTCGCGATCTTTGCTCCTATCATTGTTTGACCTTTATCATTCAGTTTAGTCTTATCACACATGGGTTCGTAACAAGGAAAGCGACTATCCTAGAAGAGCCTTTACCTCCTGACCTTGTGACCTCGCATGGCTTCCTAGTGACGATTAGAAGAATATTCGTTTTTTGCTCAACACTATTTATTTTATCTTGACCGGGTAAGCCGAGGATATTCGTTCCAATCAATCGAGAATCGATAAGCGCGAATATGTTTGTCGCAAGTGGCGATAAGTTGTCGTTCGAAAAACGTGAGTATCGTCTATTGGCGCGAGAGCTATGGAAACGGAGTCTTAGAAAATATTAACTTTGCCAAGATTCCAAAGGCTTCTTACCGTATACTCTTGGCTATCAGTAATGGCGAGTTCTCAATTGATTGAACGAATCCTCGACGTGTATCGATCGGTGAATCGCGGTATCCCGTGTCGATCTGAATCGTGTTGTGCTTGACAGGGGAAACCGCGAAGTGATCCGCGGGCCGCGCTCGCTCGCTCTGATTGTAAATCACTGATTAACGAGTAATAATTAATGAATTAACTAATATTAAAAAGGATATCAAACTTTGAAGCTTATCGATTGTACAAAATACGTTAAATGTATAGGCATATTATTGTAATTATTGATTTAATATTAATTAGAAATTGATTACAGCCCTCCCCTCCCTCCCTCCCCCCCTTACTCGTAATACTCGTATTTTATAGCGTATACTAATGATACTTTACTGACGATAAAAGCAACAACAACAAGAAAAATAATAATAATAATAAGACGAAGAAACGTACGATGATGCTGACGAATATTATTCATCCAATGTGAAAACGAGTGTTTACCCGTCGGAACCAAATCTAATTGTTTTTCTCTACCCAAAAATTATCTGTTAAGTTGCACGCGAGGAGAGAAATAGCTGCTAGTAAAAAATATATATAAATATATGAATAAATATATTTATATATATGTGTTATATATTATATATATACATACGTAAAAAAAAATCATACATATAGACGTATAATGGACGGGCAAGCGTTGATTTAACAAAGCGAACAAAAGAATTGTAGAAAACGCAATTTGAAAACGAATCGGATTAACGACTTCCTGTTTACGAATTATGACATTTTTTTCTACCATCCATTCTTTATCGTGTTTTACATGAAAACTTCGTTCTCCAGTACATTCCGTGTTAACGATTACATTCCAGAGAACGCGATATTCCGCACGTTTTCACTAATGGCGTCTCTTTTCTACGCTTAAGCTAGCTTAAGTTGCGAATCGCGCGTCCCTCGAGGTGAATCTCACTGTAGCCCTTGGCTAATTGACAATTAATATTTCTGCACCTTATACCGGCCCAATTAAGCCACTGTTACACTGTTGAGACTATATGTATATGTAAAATTGGCAAATATATCTAGAGGAGACTTTCGGTTCATCTCGCGGGACGTTATCCGATTAGGCCTGTCAAAGCTTAAGGTTGACCTCGCCATAACGAAATACAATTGTTTCTTTGTTGAGCATTAGTTACTTTGCGAATGAATTGTTTTCTCGAGTCTCAAGAGTGTTATCGATTGTATAGAGGTGGAATATTTGTAAAACCTCGATTCGTTGTTGTTTGAAACTCGTTGTTCCGATTATTCTCCCACGAATACTCAAAATTGAATACCGAACCGCCAATTTCTTGGTTAATTCGTTAACACGTTAATTAATTGAATCTTCTCTTCTCGCCACTCCACCCTTGAAATTCTATTAACGACTTTCTTCATCGTTCGATTCGACTGACGTGTTTTTACACGTGTTAGCCCCCTATTGTCTATATTGTTAATAATCGTCCCGATTTCTCTGTTATTGTTCTTCCCTCCCTCCCTGTGCCCCATCCACGCACACACTTTATACATGTACCTATAGCTTGATATATATATACATATTTCATTGGGACGAGGTCTGCTATTTACTATTTGTACATATTGTTTTAGTTACTCGTAAATACTATAACGAATTAGCTCTTGCCATTTTACTGCGTAAAGAGAGAAAAACAAAATATCCCAGAACAGACTACCTCAGAGTTCAGGAATTAATGAAGGAGAAGACGAAGATTTAAAGGAAAAAAAATAAAAATAATAATGAAAGACGAAAACCAATGCAATAATTATAAAATACAAAATATATCTGGCGGGCGGGACGATCCTTTGTTATACTAATGCGCGTTCAGTTGACAGTGCGCGTGCGCGCACGCGTGTATACTCTCTTATCAGAATCAAATCGACACCACGTGTCACCGTATTATCTGCGCGCGCACGCGTATATATAAATATATACACTCATAGGTATACTCGGAGCAAAGATAGATATAGATATACGCGCGTTATTGCCATATAAATATACCCTTTTTACAAGCGTACTGCCAATTTTCCGAGCAATTTTGGATTCCTCAGTTCCTCTTGTCGCCCGCCGGCTAACCATAACATAAGCGTAATAGACATATGAAAATTTAATATAAAACGAAAAAAATAGAAGAGAACGTACATTAGAGACATATCAAGCAGTATTACTGTACTCAGCTTAAAGGATAAGAGATTAAAAAAAAAATTGATACATATTCTTACTCATATCATTAGCGTACGTTTTATTGAGATCTGGGCATTCCTCGCGAAGCAATTTTTTAATTGACGGCGATTTAACTTTGGGAGATGAACACTCGGATTTTGAGTTTCTCCTCGATTAATCATTGTAGACTGTTTACTGTTTTATTCTTTTACTCGCGCATCATGCAATTTTTACATTATCTATATACATTCCATCACTTTATCGCATCCTGATATCCATTATCTCCATCGTCTACGCCATATTTGAATCTCTACCGTTATTTTTGAGTCAACGTTGTTTTTTATTTTTTTTTCAATCACTCATTGTTACTCGCAAGGATATTACGGTACCAAACTATTATCGGTTGTGCCAGACTTTATTATTATTAATACTTTTTTTAAAATAGTTTTGTCTCTTTATCTTTCTGTGTTTTTAATTTAACGCTGCGGGCATTCTAAGATAATGTTGTAAGTTCGTCTGTAAATTAATTTTCGGCCGATCGCGTCATTTGAAAATCACACGAGGAATATCGTATAAACCGGTAAACGTTCCTCTTTGTTCCGATAATGCGAATGTTCTCTCTTTTCCTCTCTTATCTATTAATTTTTGTATCATCGTTCCTCTGTCTCTATTTTTGTTTATTTCTCTTCGTTTACGTTTTAGTCTCTTGTACTCGTCTCTGTTTACTACTGTACTTGTAACTTTCAATATTCACTTGTGCCATACGACGAGAAACTGAAATAGCGACACCTACGAGTTATGTATACCGATTTTTTTCTCTTTTTCTGTTTTTTTTTTTCATACTCTAGCAGCGGACAAATAAAAGAAAAAGAATGTTGTAATTTAATGACATGTGGTTTCTGTTCCTGTATACGGCCGTTATGAAGAACTATCGAGATAAAGTATAATATTACGACTTGTATTATTTTATATGCGTTTAATTTTGTTTTTATAAATATATTTTATTTCTCAAACCTTAATACATTGTTCTTATTTGTCGTTCTCGTTACCCTTTATTCGTTTCTATTGTTTCCCTTTAGCGACCACCTGCGTAGCGAAAAACCGCGAGTTTTGAAGGGTTAAAGTTTATCGATTAATCGTCGCGAAATTATCGAGATCCTGTGAGAAAAGAAAAATGATGCTCGTCGACGCACCAATTTTGGGCATTTTATTGTAATTTAGTAAGTCGTCGCGGAATAGTCCCGTGACCGGTCGCCACGTGCTGTCGCAAAAAAATAAATTTTCACAATGATCCACGTGTTTCTGTAAATCGATAATCGCAAGGATCATAGGAAGAAAAAAAAGAAAAAGCGGCTAATAAAATCGACGTTCGTCAATCGATCGTCGTAGAGTCTGTGAGAGAAAAAAAAAGAAGTAATTACCTAATATCGTCGAGAAACATGTGAACGATTGGCGAAAGTGGCGAATTTTTAACCGATAATGAGATTTTCATCGTAATTAGGTTTAAGCAACATCTACCTGATGACGAAGCAATATTGAGCGATCTATCTACGATTACTAAGAGTAACTAAAGTTAATGAGAAAAAAAAAATGATGTTAGGTGTAGTCTACTCTACTATACTGTACGTCTCCTAGCTAAAATTTTTATGTTTTTTAATTCGTTGTGAACGAATGTTTTTTGGTATGTCTCAATTTTAGGATAATTATTAAGAGAAAACGAGAATCAACGAGCTGTGTGGCGGCTTGCGAACGTTTTCCTTTTTACTCGCGTTTCCAATTCAAAATGGCGACTGTTCTATTGCGATACGAAATATCGAGCGTAAATAATCATTGGTACAAACCCCGCCAAAAGCAATATCACCTGTAAGCGTGCACGTTACTTGTAACTTCCCAGGCATTTTTATAATGACGATATAACAGCGCCGTTAGATTGACGTTATGCGTATGAATGGAAAATTACACCTAATAGACACGTTACGTGTAATATTGTGTTTTCTGTGACGCAATATTTATTGAACCAAGCGATCGATCGTCTCTACGGGATATCAAACGTCTTGACGATTTGTTTTTTTTTTAGAAATATTGTCAAAGTTCCTTCGCGAGTGTTTACAATAGAAATAATGACGATTGATCCCTTTGGATAGGACATGAAATATATTTTGGCAATGATTGTCCGATCGATTAATGATACGACTAAGAGTTACGGAAACGGGTAACGAAAGATATAAAACGAAGGTAGATTCTTTTGGGGTAAAAAAAGAATTTCCGTAACCGTCAACCGATAAGGATGAAATAGATTTGAGGAGAAAAAAAGCGATATGACGTCATTATCCTAGGGAGAAGTTCACTGCCGCCACCGTAATGACGATAGCGAAATAACGATCGATATGAATATTATGAATTATGTATTGACGATGCCATACACAAGTACCTCATGATACAAAACACATGTACAAATGTTCATACGTTTTCAGAATAATAGCTAATTAATAAATAATTAATATCCACATTGAGAAAGCGTACAGTTCAATGTCCAATGCATTCCTGCGTCCTTGGAAAGAAAAAAATCCTGTATTTTGCAATATCCTGTTGAATCCATTTTCAGGAAGCGAAGAAAAAAATTTAGTCAGGACCGTCCAGCATCGCGACGTGCGAAAGAAATTGCTTGCAGCCTCTTCCCTTCGCTCTTCAGGATCTACGCCGGCGGTAAGGTAATTTTTTTTTTGAAAAACTTCCAGCAGCTTAAATCACAAGGACTTCTGCTCGCATATTTCTTTTGGCGTCG
Organism: Pachycephus smyrnensis; assembly: GCA_030142225.1. NCBI lineage: Eukaryota > Metazoa > Arthropoda > Insecta > Hymenoptera > Cephidae > Pachycephus > Pachycephus smyrnensis. The sequence continues at coordinate 732,466 of JARQST010000577.1, forward strand.
TGCCGCATCCTGTGATAAATAGCAAGATTACGAGTTCGTGTGAGACGGTCATGGTAGCCAATGAACGAGAGACTCTCCCGCTCCGTAACCCATGGACCATATGTTCCTCCTTCAAGGCTGTGAGAGCGCCGCGACGCAACGCGACCCCGACGACTTACACCGGATTCTCCAAAGTACCAAACACTCCAGGACGACCCGCCATTTGCTCAGCAGCAATCACAGCATCTTCCCATCCTTCGACGCTTCTTCACTTTGAGCAGAACTTTATACTCAGACACTCAGTAATTTCTCACGTTAGTCAGATTAGCATTTTAATTCCAGACTGGAAATTAGAGTTTAATTAATTAATCGCCTAAATCAAAATTCACTCTTTGATGTCTTTGAACTCGACACGGTCCCCTTCTCAAACGCCTTACGGAAACTAACGATGATTACAAAGGATCAAATTTAATACTAAAAAAATACTCTATATTAATTAGACTTATGATCATTTGAATGAGAAGATTTTTATTCCTCCTGCTGTCTCTCTGGGTCAATATCCACTCATCCTGATTCTCTTATACGTGATCCAAGTCATCGACGCCCATCCCAGGCTTTTCCCACAGCAAAGACAGCTGTCGTAATGAGTTGCATCCTCACGTCCCTTATTGGATCTTTCTTGGACGTTTCTTGGGATATACGTGACAATGCAGGTTCCTGCTTCCTTTATCCTATAGGGTTTACCGGGAGATCCCACGACTCCAGGAGTCGAGAAGGAGGAAGAGGAAATTTGAGAAACAAAAAAAAAATGAGCAGAAAGAAAGAGTTCCTCTATCTGTACTACCCTTTAACTTATAGGTTAGGATTAAAGGGCACGTATAGGTCAGAGCCTAATCCGATGGTTGATTGAAAAGATAAATGCCTCAGCTTTAGAAAAGTTGTCAAAAAATTCAAATGGACCCATCGATGAGTTTCGAGGAGACTGGGATATCGTGAGCGAACGTGGCAAGGGCGTCGCGACGCCCGCGTCGAGTTAGGGCTTCTTGGGAGTCTTCCATAACTCATAGGATGCTGACAGAAGTGAGGCAGGTCGCGCGAACGAAAGTTATGACTCCTCGAGAAGTTCCACGCTGGACCAAGAACGAGATTGAGTTCGCCGTTATATTTCTTGAGTTATTTCTTCGAGACTGGAGTTACTTCTTCTTCATTATCCCAAGAGAGGCTGAGCCAGACTGTTTTTAGGATGAAAATATCTTTGCTTTCTTATTTACATATTTTCTATCCGCTAATCGATCGTTACCTCTTCCTTTTATTCGTATCAACAGATCGTTTCGCGGCTCATCTCAATAACTCTGCCATGGAGAAATATCAAGATAAATATAATTCAAGAGATACCAAAGGTGAAAGCACTCATTCACCTGACCTCTAATCAACAACCAATATGAACATTACCAGATTTCTCTTAGACAAAAGGAATATATATGATATTGAACTCTAGGGGTATCTTCCATCTTCAGCTCTTCCATCCATCTGGACCCGTAGCGCCATTCTTAATTATCCTCTGATTAATCGAATCGACTGAGAGAGGATCTTTGATCGAAGAGACAGGTAAGAGAGAGAGGGAGAGACGGTTGTAAGGATCGAAGCAGTGTGTCAAATCGGATGTAATCGTTGTTCTGATTTATTACCTAATTAATTTAGCGATCAGTTATAATTAAACCGACACCGATAGCATCGAAGATTTCGCTTTGGCATCAAAAGGAGAAAATATTCCATTGGGAATTAGGAAGGCGATGCGTGACGTCACTATTGAAAAAAAATCCTGTGGCGTATCTATGTATCCGCAATATATATTATATATATATAATTAATAATCAATATCGTTCGCTTCTCCTTGTACATTCTAAATGGTACATTGCTTAATGGCTACAATCCGTTCCCATGCCTCGCCACATGTCACCTAATTTTCCGCAGTTTGCTTTTCGGATTCGAATCGCGCCAGATGGTTCCCGATGCCGCCACACTCGGCTCCACCGGGAAGTCGTAAGTCATACTTACGTAAGTCCTATCGTAAATAATAAGTCGATTATAGTTCTATTGTTGCCGTTATGCTCGTGCAGTGAAAGCGTTAGAAAGTCATAGATAAGAAATATTCGCAAGCCGTACTAAGCCGAGCGTGCGTTTCCTCTGGTCTGTTTAATAATAAAAATGAATTTTTAAGTAAACATTAAAATCTGTTAAAAGACGTTTGAATAAAATTTATGTAATTCACAGATCTCATTATTCGATTAAAAATTAATCGTTTAATCGATTCGCAGTACCAGCTATGTTAATGATTAAAATGTTTTTTTTTCTAATCATCTGGACCATTTATACTAACAGCATTTTTTTCTTTCTCGTGAATCTCATCTTATCCCATGAATTTTAATGCAGCATCCAAGATCAGGAGTTGGATCAAATCGATTACGTAAAATTCACTCGGCGAGTATCCCGAAGATGATCTACGTTGCACTTGGGGAATCCACGAATTCAGTAAAGCGTTGACGACATCTTGAACGGAGATAGATAAATCTCCGTTGACGATGGTCCTGACACCGCGGGGCGGCCATTGAACGCCAAGCCGAAATCCTATTCAGGTTCAGGAGAGCATATCTCGTGGAAGGAGGAGCAACTGCGCACCGAGTATCCACGCACCAGGTGCATCCAGGTGCATGGACCCTGGGAAGCGCAAACTTGCTCTTCCCAGCATCGACGGCAGATGCGATGCACTCAGGCTCACGAGAAGATTTGTTTGTCTACGTGGAATGGAGATGCGGGATCTGCCTTTAGATATTTTTTTTTCCTTTTTCGCTTTTACATTTTCGATTTACCCAAGGCCATTCACTTTTCACGGATAAGAGATTTCGTTTTTGGTTCCTTTAAGGTAAACCGGATATGGACGTCAATTACATTATTTATATTTAAATAGGATTTTCTTAAGGGTTTCCCTGTGTGTATTGTCTTCTTTTTTTTTACTTCCTCTTTGATATGGACCATTTTGGAAAATTCTCATATGACGAAATCTCATTATACGCGTCGAATGGAGACAAAAAGACCCTAAGGGCTTCCAGAGTCCAGACAAGTCATTTTCATTGTAGCAGGAGAGGAGGGCGAATTAGGTACGCGAATATTTTGATAAAATAAAGAGTTAAGCTGTCCCGAGCATTTCACGTTGGCGGGGAAACAAGGGGGTAACTGGAGTGAGGGGGGGGACTCATTCTCATCTCTTGTGTAATGCGAATAAGCCGAGATTTCATCCGTAACGGCTGGGCGTCCGTCGAAATTAAATAATCCAGGAAAATTCTTTTTCTCCCCCTCTCCCACCTCTCCCCATTACTATACGTATTATATCCATGGCTTGAGGGTACACTCTGCTCTTAACTCTTTCTACTCCAGACTCCACTCGCATTAACGGACCCGCCCATTGGCCACAGCATTCCTGATTATCATAGAGCCGAATTCATGAGAATAAAATCTAGTTCTTTAAAAATATTTAAAAAATGGAGTTTAACGATAACACAGAAAGTAAAGGTGAGAAAATTTAGAGACGATCGATTACAGCTGTTGATTACTGAAGAGGGGCAAGGGGGAGGTGGATGAAAGACAAAGGAGGAAGGATGAAGAATAAGAAGGCTTCCGTCCGATAGGATAAATCTTTCTAAAAATGTAACCAGCAATTTTCCGTGGTTTCAAGTGTTTTTCAGCCCCAGCCCCATCCCCAGAACCCAATGGCAGCGCCATCCCCAGGAGCAGCTCGTGCCGGGGCGAAGGGCATTAGTAAAAACGCGATATTGTCTGACTCAACAGGTTGCCGCCTTCCAGGCTGCTCTCTCCTGCCACCTCCCGTCCCAGTACGGCAGATCCCATCCCACGCCACCTCCACTCGTCGCTGTATTAAATAAACCTGATGATGGGGTGATTTCTCTCCCTTTGTTAGACGGGGATGGGCTGGTTGTAACTCATCAGGTACCTAATCGATTCTTCCTGAAGCGCGTAGCGCCAGAATTTACATACGGGTCAGAGGGGTCCAGAGAGCCACCAAGGGGTTGGATGCTGATTTTTATTCGTATGGAAAAAAATTACCGCACCTCATGCTTACTCGCGCCTCTACAAACACTCCCCCGCTATACGCACCGGTGCACGATATTTTCCCTACGTTTAGCCCCCCTTGCAAATTTAACCACCAACCCCTTTGAACTGTCAAAGAAATATGCAGGGAGAGAGATTTCTGTCATTTTTCTTTTATTTTTTAAATAATTTACTACTCTCAGTATATATCTTTGATTGTGAGAATATTTTCAGTCTCCACGCAATGGCTGCTTATAGTCCCTACCAAGTAAATCCCAATCAGCTGCTCGCCAGATCCTTGAGCAAACAAGAGATTCCTTGACAATAGGATTGCCAATGCCTGTATGCGTGTGTGTTCATGTGTCCGCTTGTAAATCCGTATTTTCACGGAAACAGCATGAATGAACGTTTTGCGTGTATCCGTGGGACATGTGTCTCTTCTTAGAAGCAATGGAGTGTAGGAGTCTTAGAATTTTTGAAACTCGAAGCACGTGGACACGTGATCGTATGGACGTGAATGTATACTCGGTTCTCGATGTCCGTGACCAGGAACTTCCGGAAGTCGTGTAACTTTTCGGAGCGTACGAAAAAAAAGAAAATACAACGACGTACTGAACAAGCACTTGAACCGGACGGAATCTTTTCTGAAGTCAAATACGCGGAAAATGTAACGGGAGATACGTTAAGGGATGATGGTGAGAGTGTCACTCGTACTCTCGCCGTTGGCAACCCTGATGTCTCCATGTGTCGTGAATTTTTCTAGTTTAAAAAAAATTTTGAAAGAGCGAAATCGTGTTAGCTCTTAGATTTATTTTTGAAAAATTCACTGTCGATCCTATAGGGTAGATGTTTGAGAAGAGATTGATTATCAAAATTTCAATATAATCTCAATAATTAATTATTTCTTGGATACAGATTTCGAAAGGATGCTTAGTGGACCGAAACGACTGTTGTTTCTTCTTTGCATTCTTTATTGTACTTGGGCGTCGCGGACGACTCCACATGAATTGATTGCTACGCGTTACTCTTATTCGCTCTTTTGGACGTCTCGACGCCTGGGCGTCGCGTTCAAACTCGATGGATTGCTAATACTCTAGAAAGGCTTCGTTTACGCATGGATTGCTGAACGGATCGGTATCGGTCTACTGTATGCTGTGAAATATATTTTGGTCTTTGAGACTTGTAACTGTTAGTAAAAAAAGGATTGATTGGAAAAATGGTGAGAAACGTATATTTTTGAAGATTGAATTTCCAGTAACAGGATAAATCAATTTTTAACTCTTTACCTGATGGCTAGACCCTACTCTGTAAGAGATCGGTTAATTTTGTGTTTCCTTGAAATTCAAGTAGCTTGAGATCTGTAAGAAATTCTTGTGGGGTTGCGAAAGGGTTTAAGAAGGTTAAATAGAGGAAAAAGACGTGGTTTTCTTTTTTAAGGGTTGAAAAATTCTCACGCACGAGTTACCTAGGATTTCCGAATTGAGGGAAATCTTAATCGGATTTAACCCTTCGTTTACGTCGTTACAGTCATCATCCCTCTTTCGGGTTTCTAACCCTTTACGAAATTTTTCTGTAAATCGATCGAATTCCTCTGAACCCTTTCTCGATATCATTTGACCCCGACCACGACCCCATGACCCAGAATGAATCTGTCACGAATACAGTAGAAAAGAATCCAGCAACCCTTTTCTCAATATTTTTCGTTCCACTTTTGGTTGCTGGTCATTTTGACTGTTAGGCATCTACTGACTATACTGACTATACTGACTATGCTGACTATGCTTGCTCTACTGACAATCCCCTTTCTTTTGGAAGGAATCGGTAGAGCAAGTACCGCAGTGTGACAGCATGACAGTATGACAGTGTGTTTCTCCGAAAAACCGTGAAAATCTGCAAGAAATTATAGTGCTCTGCGTGACAGCCGTTTCCCCCTTTTTTGAAATCCAACTCTTGCCTAGGATGCTCCCCTCCTTTCCCACGGAATCCTTTAGCTTTCCTGAAATACGTTTCATAGCTCGCACATGTTTGCTTCTCGAGCATCAGTACGGGGATGGGGTTGGGGGGAGGGATTGATGCTGGGGTTACGGAGCTCACGAATCCGTTTCACAAAACTACGAAAAAAAGTATTGTACCACGGGCTCTGTGAATTCACAGCAAATCTTGATGGACGTCAGAATCTCCATCGACGCAGAATCTACTACAGCATCACAGAGCAATGGACCAAAAGCCAGATGTCGAGGTTAGACAAGAATTAAAAACCAAAAAAAAGAAAGGATTTTACCCTTACGAAAAATCCAAAAATATAACCAAGAATTTTTATAATATTTCAAAATCCTCTACAATCTTTTTATCTTTTTTTTTTACATTATCCCTTCCTGCCTTTCAACCCTCTAATATTCTGGACGAGCGTCTCACGCAGAGATCATACTAAGTATTTCAGTATGCGAGCAGCAATCTTCAAGAGATAAGGGAGGAAAGGGAATAGAAGATGAAAGCATAGAAGAGAATAATAAACTAGACTATTGTCAAGTGACAGTTGCGTAGGATACGTTGTGCGTAACGCAAGCTTAAAATCATTGAACCGGAAGGGGGTGTCTCCCCGGGGCGTTCGAACGCAAGTGCAGGAACCTCGGCAGGTCTAAGCGCTCACAGTTCTCATTCATGAACACTTCATGCTCCTGTTCCTGTTACCGCTCCTGGATCTCTATAGACAGGATATCCTCGAGGTTCTTGAATCGCCGACCTACATCCTTGAAGGACTTTTCTACCATGGGAATCTACATTCCATTTCCAGAATCCTTTTTATCTCCGCTCCGACCCTCTCTCGTTTCATCCCCCCACCCCCTTAATCAAATTCTATACATAATTACCATAAGATCTCATAACGCTTCTCCGATCCTACCAGTGCTACCAATCTCAAGGAAACGTTTGTTTACAATACGATAACCAATTATCCTGTACCCTAAGCCAATGACCAAAGACCTCACCTGACCTCCAGTTCCGAAAGGACCTCAAAGGGATGAAAACCAGAAGCCAAAAGCGACAGGAGTAGCGCCAGCGTCAGTGCTAGCGCCAAGTGAGCCCTTCTTAGGTAGAGGTCCGAAGAGGTCTGAGGTTTATGTTAAGGAGGCCAGTGGCAGGCATCTCCACATACATTCACATATATGCTCGACACGAGGGACCTTTTTGTCACTCCGGTGCGGTTCTGGTCGCGTGCCGGACCGGAATCTTTTTTGTGGGCAGGTTGCACGCGGACCAACCTGCGCATAGGGTCAATCGAGGATTAACCTGGTTACCCCCTCTGTGATGCAGGAAGTGCCCACTGACCTAACGTGACCGAGAGGCAGGTGCCTTCCGGTTTCCGTAAACAATAGCGATGGGTATCAATTAAAGAAACTTTAATGACCTTGCACTAAATTCGATAAATATTAATTATACGATAATCAATATCGAGGATTATTATTATCATGATGTAATTAACGTCCGAATTAATAAATCTATAGTAGGAACGTAAAGAATGTACGAAGACGTTGATAGTTGTTGAAAAAAATTTTTTCTTCCGAGGGTAATAAATTCCGTAACGTTAAAATCGCAGGATCGAATTGGTTTTATTAAAAGTAACTCCGTAGTGGAGCGTCGTGGCGCATAAACATAAAGTTTACTAGGGGCGGGAGGCGTAAAAGCGTTTTATGGTGCCGTAGACTGAGGCTCGTCTTCGTCGAAACGGGAGGGGCAATAAAACAATTAAAATTTCGCCCGGCTGCCAACCGTACGGCAATACGATGGGTACGGGATGGCAATATGGCGTGCACCGGTAATGCGGATTTCGAAAAGGGGACGCGAGGAAAAATCATAAAGCCCGCGCTTTCGGCTTAACGGGAAATGCGTACCGACAGTCTTTCTCTCTCTCTCTCTCTCTTCCTATTAACGATTCTGGATTACGGGCTATTTCGAAAATTAAACGTTCCAGAAGAACCCTTTGAGGGACCGCATCTCTCACCAGACGGCACCTGTATCTTTCAAGATAATCATAGTCTTTTTCCAAGTGGCTCATAAGGATGACCTAACCTGTATGTACTACTTCCTTTTCCTACTCTCTAATGTGTATCTATAAGGGGAAATTTTGAAAACTAAATATTATCTGTGAGCACGTTAAATTCTAATCCAGTCGATAAAGAAGGAAGAGCACGATTAAGATGACGGCGAAAAATCTGAAATATTGGTTCACTAACTCCGTGAGAGCAGCGATCGATTCTCTTTCACGGATCGTTACGAATTTGAACCTGAACACGATACAAGGCAGGAATTATTCCGCGTTCCAGAGACCCCAGTCGATCGTGAATCAAATCGCATTAGACTCGCAGATGCATATTCATGGGAAACGTATGTGGGATTACAGGTATTTCGTTGCAGTCCCCCTCCATTACTATTTCTTATGCCTATAGTATGCAGAAGGGTCTTTTGCATCTCGGAAGGGTTCGAGGCATATTTATCAAACTGAAACGCCGCCGTAAAATGGCTCCAGCCCTTTTTCTACACGGCGTATAAGGAGATCGGTTTACAGGTCTTTCAATGTGCGACCTAGAAAACCGATTAGATTTAGATTTCAATTTTTCAATCTGCGTACGTTAACAGACTTCTCTTGTGCTTTATTATATTCAAAGTATAAAGAAGCGAGTTCGACAGTCTCACTAGAATTTTCAAATTTTTTTTTTCGAATTCAGGATTAGTAAACAGCTTTGTGGGATTTCTCGGAATTTTTCATGACTTGCATTAGAATTGCTGCGTAATTCAGAATAATAATATGTATCCGGTTTTTTTGGAAAAGTAAAAAAAATGGATATTCAAGGAAACTAATAGAAGACAGCCTATAGTCGTAGACAGTCAGTCTACAGGTAGTTTTGTGCTTTTTGAAATTATTAAGGGATCAAATCCATAATGGCGATTTGGGCATATACCATATGGCTATCTTTGTCTCTGCGTCATGATAAGACTTTCAATATGTCAGGATGTGAGGAAAATTCGTTGGTTTTCATTTTCAGCTCGGAACCCGATCTAAGCTTCGCATTAGAAAGATCCCCGTGGAGTTATTCAACGTGCGCGAGACTAACTGTGTGTTTTGTCTGATCGTGAATGCTCTCGGAGGATTATGGACCAAGATGGGCGCGAGTGTGCCGAAGAGGTCCTTGAGTCCTTGAATCCTTGAATCCTTGAATCCTCATCGAGATCCAGGAAGGCGTTCGTCCGTCTGTCGGTTACGCGAACATTGTGCCACGTATAGGATTATCCAACCCTTGGATAGAAGGGGTTGCATGATTTCGCATCGAATGCGCCATGACTCTCACGAATCATTCAAATGGAAATTTTTCTCATGGTACTTTTTCAAAAAAAAAAAATAAGCCCGAGGGACTTTTGAACGAGAGGAAAAAGAGAGAGAGAGAGACAGAGAAAAATAGACACGCCATTTTCGGAGTGCATTAATGCTCGTGATAAATTTTCGTAGGAGAGAAAGAAAAATCAAAAAGGGGAAAAAAGAAAAATACTAAAGACACACTGGGATGAAAGGTGGTAAGTATACTTCAGTAAATCAGGGGTTCTCAGGTGAATCGACGATCAATAAATGATTTCAAATTCGATTGGTCGTAATAATCATATTTGAGATAAACTTGCTGAAAAATAATTCTATTGTCTTAAAGAAAAATATCATTCGTGTATTATCAAAATTTTTTAAATTTTATTTCATTTTTAATAAATTGCTTTGCGACTACAAAGATGAAGAGGTACAAGAGATTTCGTAAATGTGCCGAAGAAATCCGTAACGGATTGAGAACCTTTTACAGAATGGAGCGGTCTCGCTTTTTGACGTCATCAAGTGAATCCTAAAATAATATTGCTGCTAAAACAATAAAAATCGTACGAGACGTCGAGGACAATGGGCCCTGTCCACTACCTGTAGAGGATTTTCGAGAATCGTATTTCGAGCTTTTAGGAAAATAGCAATGAGCTTAGTTCGCGCCCCTCTTTACCCCCCCCCCCCCTTCCCGCCAGACCATAATAACTCAAATAAACCGTTCCGAGTTGCACCGAGCACGACCGTTGCACTAGCTTAATTCTTGTACCTTAAGGAACTGCAACAGTGCATCGCCATTGCTTTATTACCTGCAGCCTGGAGTTTTTGTTTCTTTATACTTTATTACTAGATTAAGATAAGCCAGTTTACCCAATTTTTCCTTTCAACATAATGAGTTGCTATACGAATATCCGCTGTGTAAATCAGACGGAGACTAACGGGGATATCTCTGGGCATAAGAGATAATACAGGTAACTTGCGATTTTACACACTGATTGTGCGAAATGCCGGAAAGCAATCTACAGGTCTGCTACAGGTGGGTCGGGATTATCAAAATTACTGAAATTTTGGTGAAAAAATATATAACGACAGGTTTTTAAATAGTTCCTTGGGATCCGAGGGTTGTCCCACGGTCGACATAATAAGTCCGGCTAATCCCTTTACGGTCCTGTCAGGAACTTTGCATATTTTCACTGCAAACAGCCAATATTATTTCAGAACTCAGACAACACGAATAGTAAAAATTCAGTACAGGATCAAATTTTTGTGAAAATTTTTTGGGGATTTTTCGAATTTTTACCAACTTCAGTCGTTCGCGTTGATAGGATATTAAAATTTGGAGAATCCTCAGTATTTGCGAATATAATTCTTTTTCTTTTGTAAAAATTGCATAAGAACAATTGAAGAACAAGATAAATGATGCAATCTTAACCACGACAATGTCGAAAGGCAAGGTAGAAAATGACGGGTTTTCATGAAAGATCGTAAGGGAACCTTGAAGGATCGACGTAGGTCCTTGCGACTGTTGCACCTTAGAAAAGAGGGACCTCCCGATGGGAGAAGAACAATGCAATGGCTGTCAAGCATCGAGCTGAGGTATTTACGAGCGAAACTCAAGCGAACTCTTGCAACGCAAGATTATCGGAGCTTAGGTTGCCGCCATGACAGCCATGACTGACGTCACTGCCACTAGAAACACTTACCTCCCGATGCTAATGAAGCCCAACCTTAATGAATCCATTCTAAGTCGGTTCGAGATCCGCAGATAACGCTGATGGATTTTTGCGAAAAATTTCTTCGAGCAGATTACCCAGTAGGATTTTCTCCTGGAAAGTCTCCCTGGAGTTTTCAACAATTTGGAAATCCTTTATATACGTACGTTTTTTTTTCAAAAATACCCAATACACTTAACCACAATTAGTGCCAACTTAAATGTCTGCTCAAATCATAAACTCGACGAATGTGGAATCGCACGAGAATTACGTGTTTCTAAAGTTTAAAACTTTTCGCCGATCATCGATATTTAAGTGCACGCGATAAAAAGTGCATACTGGTCCAGAGGCTGCACGTCAGCGGGTCTTCCGAATTTCGGGGCCTGTTCTGCTCTCTGTTATTTGCAGTGGCAAGCTGAGATATCCCAGTGGACGTTTATAGCTGTATTTCATCTTCTGGCAAGCAATACTCCTGCTGATGCTGGATGCATCAGTGCCGGTGCATCGGCTGCTTCCTCTCGAGTAAAATTGCTAGCCTTTCCGGCGTAATTACCAAAATGAAGCAAAAGAAGAGAAAAGCCATCAGAAGGCTCCGGTGTGTTTCTGCAATTTGGCAAGGGCATTGACACACAGGGAGGAAGAATACACTTCTTGCGATTTGAGTTACCCCGAAAAAGGTTCGGCTTAGCCTTTTGGTTGGCTTACTCCTCTGCCACTCTCCCCGACGACCCCCGCGACCCGGACGACCCCCGTGACTCCCTCGGCGAATTTCCTAACGCTCACCACCCGCTGGGTTCTCTTCCTTCCTTTGGCAGGACAATGGCGTCCGACCGCTCGACGACAATCGCTTGAAAATCGTGACGGTTTTACTGTCCTTCAAAATCCATGCTAAATATACGGCTCTGGCTCTAACAGCTTGCTGGCTGCTAGTTCTCCCAAAGCTACTAGTACTTATACCAGTACTACTAGTAGTATCGATATAGAACTTTTGAGAAATGAAAAATAGTAAAACTGATAGATATAGGACATAAGGGAATATTACTAGGAATATAGGGAATAATAATGTTCTCATGTTTTTTTAAATGTCATATCATGTATTCTCCAACTGCATAAAAACTGTATGATCCACCAAATTGATACAGTTCAAAATCGATTATGATAATCAGAGAAAAAAGGATCTAGTGAAGTTGTAACAATCAGAGGAATTTAAATTAGCACTTGCAATAATTAAAAGTGGAAAACAAATTTATCAGTGATACCCTGGCAATCCGTGGGAATGCGGAGTTTACAATGAATGAATGAGAAGGAATGCGCGATTGTGCGAGGACTCCTCTAGGTAATCCGTCTGATGGCGTCATCGATGATGCCGTCCAAGGTGTCGCCCGTGATGGCGGAGGTGAAGAAGGTTGTTTCTGGCTCGTTACTCGGACCACCAAAGGAAGCTGCGTCTGTTCGTGGACGCAAACAAATCCCCGGCACTTGGCCCTCCAGGGATTTTGATCCCTTAGCCTTGGCGACGACCTCGAATGCGAGGATCCAGGATCCCTCGAAACCATCCCCAAGGGCTTCGAGCTTCTTCGTATCTATCTTTTTCCACGTATAGATTCTCGCGAATCGTGTCGCGCAGAGGAAGACATGAATAATTTCCTCGACTTCGCTTTGCGAGAGATCATGCCAAGAGGGTATGAGGGAGACGCAGGGCGTCGCGACGCCTCGCTACCATAATCCCGAGACTTCTTTTCTATGCCCTGAAGAAGACGACCGTCGAGATAGCCCAGTAGGCGATTTCAGCCCTAACGTCGATGAGGGCTTTCCGTCCTTCGCGTCGTTTCCGTCCGACGCACTACGTTGCGTCGCGACGTCGAACCGACGCCTCGCCTATTGTCATACAAACAGGGTAATTTATCCAAAACGCTGGAAAAAATCCGTCCTGTTTATCTCCAGGAAAGAGTCATCTCCTGGTTCACCCTTGGATTTCGCTATTGGCCACCCTTGGTCGATCCGTCCCGATGTCATCGGGATCCATGAACCCGTGTACGTCGGTTTGTCCGACTTACGTGACGTCATCCACTACCCAATGAAAACCTCGCCCTATAGAATGCTCCCTTTCCTCGTCGTATCCTCTTACCTCTGCTTCTTAAGGAAGTTTCTAGCGAACGTCGACGCCCTCCCTGTTCACGACTCCACTCTACGTATGCAGGTCTAGGTACATGCATAGTTTATGCCGGAAGCCCTGGCCGTGAAGGATAGCAATTTTGAGATGCGTGCTCCCCGCGTTCGTGAGCGGCTCAGTCGAGACTGTTTGATAATTCATGCCAAGAGCCTAGAGCAGCAGAGAGGTCGCCGATGACAGCTCAATAAGTCCCGCAGCCACCATTTTCGAGAGGGAGCTTCTACACCAGGAGTCAACCTGATCCTCTCCTCGTCTCACCTCTCCTCGCCTTGCTCCTACCTGCCACCTTGTTCACAGCACTCACTGTACAGCTTCCGGTTTCCGGTCTTCGAAATTCAGGTCGGTGCATCGAATCCTTGGTTGACACTGAATTTGACCTCTTTGCCAAGTGACAAAATGGCGACGTCGCTGCCAGCAGTAGACGAGGAAGGATTGGGTGAGTCGAGGCTGGCAATTTTGTCCGGGGTCGCCATAATAAAACATGCTGACACCACGTGTCTCGAAATGCCACTCAAACGGCGCTCGCACAATATTTTTTACGACTCCTATACGACTCTGTAAAAGGGACTATGGCATTTTTCCATGGGCCTCACTCCTACTCGGATCTCACGCATCCAGTCCACCCCACTGGCCCCTTTGCCAAGGGCGTGGAGTGGCGGGGAAGAGAAATAACCTGGCATTGTCGCAATTAGTTGTACCAGTGAAAACTCCAAATGGCCACCATACGCTGACCAGCGTTAATCTTCTCGCGGTCCCATTTACAACAATGTAACTCTTACTCTCTTACGTCTCTGGCACATTTCTCGAAACCGCAGGACGTCGCTTCCAAACCTCTCGGGAAACCGTTGGGATTCTTACCACAACGGAATGACGTGTCCATTCTTCATTCGAGGGCGAGCTTAATTTAGTTGGAGGACTAGGACGAACGTTTCGCTGGGCTAAATAAAACTTTGAAAAGCCAATAGCAAAATCAATGGATCTAATCACGACGTTCTTTTTCGTTTGGCCATGATACCAGTGAAGGACAATGAAGATGCGAGAGGACAAGAGTAAAAGAGAGGGTAAAGGTGGATGCCGAGGATCCCCAAAGGCAGGACGAGAAACTTTCAGCCGAAAAAAAGAATCTATTACGGAAGTTCGGCAATTACCCTCCTCTAGAGAGGAAGCACTGGGGCTTTTGGCTATTTCAGGGGGAGCTTACGCGTAAGGTGTTGCATAGTGTACTGGTAGTGTTGAGGTTAAGGGGGCGGGGTGAGGGGGAAGCACAGCAGGAGGAAAGGACATTCCGTTCTCGCAATGTGCCCACAGAGACCCCCTTATAGCCTGCGGGAAGGCCCAATTACCCTCGACTCGTCTGAAGTCGACTCGACCCGAATCGACTTGGCTGTACTCGGCTGACTTTGCCACCTTGCTAATGTCGTCGACTTTGAGAACGCAGTTTTACTATCAGTCACGCGTTCCCGTGATCATCGCCCGCATGAAAATCTCGAACGGAGCCGCACTACGTGGAATTAACTGTTAATCCTTGGTAAGGCCTAAGTAAATAAGAAGGAACTTCCTGGTTCCTTGAACCTTTTCCTGCACCAACCTCGTCTTCGTCTGATCCGACTACATTCGGTTCTGCAGTTCTGTTTCGCCAGACATGATGAAGAGAAATGAGATGTCCACGAGCGCGTACCGTGTTCCCGCTCAAGAATGCAGAAGATTAGGTCGTCACGACCCCGATGACCTTGACCAGTGAACGGCGCCGAAGGTAACTAGAGAGAGAAGATGCGAGAGAGTAGGATATATGTATATATCACTGTGTTACGAGCATACTGGACCAGGCGAGTGGGAGAAGGAAAACACAACCGGACAGTACCGCGAGAATGTGAACCGGTTCGATTTCTGAAGGCACAGAGGGAAAGTGCCAAGGGTGAGTCCAGAGGGTGAAGAAGAGGGTGGACGCGTGTGTGGACGCGATCGATCACTGGTCCACCCTCGGTGGGGTCCACGTGGGGATGCTGTGAAGCTGGGCTGCTCAGGAGGCCGAGGAGATCGAGGAGACCGCTCCTCCGAAACTCTCTCTCTCATCCCCTTACGTTACACCGAATTTACCTAACGTAGGCGCAGCACTAGGCTCCGGCACTCTCACTCTCACTCTCACTCTCTATCCGTCTTCCTCTCTTGCGCCAACACTTTCATTCTCTCATTCCCTCTCCTTCGCTTCATCTCGCCCTTCGGCCCGATCTCTCTCTCTCTCCTCCCGTATCTCCGTCTATCCAACTCCCTTACACCGGCCCCTCTGTCTGTTTGGGCAACCAAGCCAGCCAGCCATCCAGCCAGCCAACCAGCCAGTCTTCCCATCAGCGTTCCAGCAGCGAGGGTGAATTCGAGGCTGGTCGTGGGGCAGCCCTCGGCCACGAGGAACGTCGTCGTCTCCGAGCCCCTCGAAGAGGCCTAGGATAGAGAGAGCTTGTTATGGACGTGATGGACCCTCCCTCTGTGTAACCTAACGGCAAGGAGGGAAGCAAAAGGGGAGAAGCTTTTAGAGCTTAGAATATTCACGAGGCAAGCAACCTTGGACAAGCGAAACAGATCCGCTCTACCGCGTGCCCCGATATCTGCTCTTTTGACATCAGCTGTCACGTTTCAAAATCAAATGGAAAAATCGAGCCGTCTCTACCATCCTCTCCATCCTCTCGTTCATTTTATTTATATATTTATCGCAGTACGGTGCTCCTCGTTGAAAAAGACGAAAATCGCGAGAATTTTGAAAAAAAAAAAGAAAACTCACTAGAGCCTATAGGGGCATCGCGAGTTACCTCAGGAAGCCTCAGCTGGAATTTATGGTCTGAAAAAGAAAACGGGGAGAACTCAATTATCCTGGGTCCAACTCGCACGCCATGCCGTACCATGCCACATACTGGCGCACGTATCAACACGCCATGGCGCGCGTATATTCCTCCCGGTGGGGCAACTCTTTAATATCGTGTCGACTCGACGGGATTTCCAAATAAGCTGACCATTTTCATAGGTGGTTTCGATAGGAGGCCTGCTGCCTGCCAGAATGGAGGACACGTCTTTGATTTGGTATTCCGCGAACGTCAGCAACTCGAGAGCACACGCCGCTGACTAGTAAGGACCAGGCCCTGCCCAACCAGAAGGACTTCTTCTTCTTCTTCTTCTTCTTCTTCTACTTTTACTTTTACTTCTACTTCCACTTTTCCAATCGTACGTACATCTGCCTCTTGCTCCCACCTCCATCTCCTCCTTCTCCTCCACCTTCACCTCCTGGGCAATCAGCGCTTCGCAGACTTTGTGTTTGTCTTTGCGCGTGATTGGCGCCTCCGCTTCTTCTGGGCTTCATCGCGCGTGTGTGTGATTTCGTTCGCGTCTGTGAAAATGCGTGCACGGATTGCATAGACGTAAAACGTACACACGTCCATCGTCCTGACTACAGTTCCATTCAAAAGGTCATTAGAAGATATTTTTGTTTTTGTTTACTCGAAAAATAAGGAATAAACATTCGTGATAACGATTGTGATAAAAATTTCGCATTTTTCAGGTAAACGGATATAAGGAATCGTCCAAGTGACAGAGTGAGAAAAAGATTTGTTGAATATACGATCATCGGATTCGCGGAGAATATCCGTGGACCAGTTTCGCTGAACGACCCTGTATCTTTGAGAACGTGTGAGAATTTTGGAAGCGTGCGTAGACATGTGTGAGTGTGTGATATGAGGCCCGGTAGGAATTCACTGCCAGGCGTAAATTCTCCCTTGCTCTCTCCGTAGCTGTAGCTCTCCCCTTCGGTGGACTTTAGAGTCCACCCTAGCTCACCCTAACTCAGCCTAGGGCCACCCTAGGCCACCCCATTTCTGCCCACCGCCGCCTCCAGCGACAACATTCTGCAGACCAACTAGGGGTGACCACCCCTCCGCGCCTCAACCAAGTCCAGTGATCCTCAAGTTTATTGCTCCTTCCTAGACCCCCACTGAATCATCACGAACACGTCAAGAATGTTCAGAGACAGAAAAGATGATTACTAATAATCACATCCATCGCGTATCTCGCGCCTCGAGAAGTATTTCGAAACTTTTCCAAAACATCAGACGAGGACGAAGAAGTTGAGCAAAGAATTTCTAAGCGAGCTCCCAAATAACAAAACTTTCTCTTGAAAATAACTCACCAGTCTCTCTCGTCCCATCGGTTACAATCAACAAGGGTTCGATACCCTTAGAAACTATACAAAAATTTTATTCTCGAAGATCGCAACAAAAATATTTAAAAAAATTTTTACTCTATTCTAATAATCTAGTCAATCTATTGCGCCATTTAAAGAAATAATCTATGGATCCAGAAGATAACGAAAGAAGAAAGTAAAATCAGCAGCGAAAGAGACCTGGACGTCGATTGAGAATGCAACCGAGCGGAGAACACCCTGAGCTCAGTAAGTGGCGTATGGAGATATCTAGCGCGGGTTGGATAGCTCGGATGGTTCGCGAGGGTCCTACCAAGAGTAAGAGCCCCGGCTATACAGGCATCACCGTAGTAGAGTGAGTAAGACTCTGTATACAACGAAGAACATGAGAGGAAGAGAGAGAAGGAGAGAGAGAGAGACGTTGAGATCCACATATATATTCCAATACACATATATATATGCTTCTGTATAGACACGTATACCTAGAAAGAGAGTGCGTGGAGAAGAGAGAAGATGCTGGGGGATGAACCGTGAGTGAGAGAGATAGAGAGAGAAAGATAGGAGGATGGTGAGTGTGCGTGTAACGGAGAAGAAGATATCTTATATATATATATATATATATATATAATAGAGAGAGAGAAAGAGAGAGGGTGAAAGTAGAGACAGGAGGGGTTGTAGGTAAAGGTGGACGAGGGCGAGATGGTTCTCCTCTGGGCTATCTGGCCTCTCTCACTCGGGGCTGTATTCAAAATACGTCAATACTGCAGAGAATTCGGGTGTCGCGAGGAGACCTCGGGGCGAGGGGGTTCCAAGAGTCCATGAGTCGAGTGGAAGGATGGGGTGGTTGAGGGTGGCTGGGAAGAGGAGGAGGAGGAGGAGGTGGAAGAGGTGGAGGAGGACCTTAAGATCTACCGACAGGGGACTCCCCTTACGTGGACTATCTTGACGACCTACGCTCTGCAGCATTCATGTGACTTCGCGGGGCCACCGAAATATTGCCTGGGGGGGGGGGGTCAAGCGCCCCCTCCGATCCCCCCCAAACCTCGTTGACGTTACCCCAGGAATCTCAAGGAATGCTTGACGCGAGAAGAAGCACGAGGGGTGAGAGGAAATTGACATTTCATCCCTGTCCATTTCCACTCTTCATCCCTCCCCCCACCCTCTGCGGTACCCTGTGCACTTGCAACCCCCTGTTATTCATTTTTTTTCTTTTTTTGAAAATTCCACTTATTTTCTCGTCCTCGATAACAAGTAACCATAGATAATTCGAATCGTCCAGAATGTCCTACAGATAAATAAGGGACTACGTCAGTCGCTCGAAAAGTTAGTTTCTAACGAACCGCGACGACGGCGTCTTCGTCGGGGTGAAAGTTACGTCGACGTCAGCGACGGTCGGCCGTAGGAATATCTGCGTTTCGCGCAAACTTTGTCATTCCGTCCAAAGCGTTTAAGCGATGCCGAGCGTCGCGGCGGCTTCTTGAATTGTTGATTGGTGCCGTCGCGCCGAAGCCGTCGTTCTGAGTTATATGAGAATAGAGATAAAACGAGGCCGTAAAGAGAGAGAGAGAGAGAGAGAGAGAGAGAGAGAGAGAGACGCCAATAACGAATACAGATATAGAAGTAACAAGAGCGAGGCAAGATTTGAAAGTATGGAAGGGTTGAAAATGGCGGGAGGGTTTTTGAAGTCGGTATAAGTTTGCGATATCTCAAGGATCGCAAAACGATTTCGCTAATTCTGCGGCTGAGCGACAGCCGGCTAATTTTTGCCTGAGGTCTAATTCGCGAAAGGCGTCCTTGACTGTCGTGAATATTACAAGCGCTAGTGTGTCAGTGTGCCAGTATACCCAGTGTACCCGGTTTGACTGGCTGACAGCTCGAAAGCGCGCGCTATCTGACGGATGATAAAAATTTCATACCCTGAAGTATTCACGAGCGGGGTCTTCTATCTATTTTCAATACACGGGAATTCGATATTACCTGCCGCAGCAAGCCCTAAATACTTTATCACCGACGCCAGTAATGATCCGACCGGCTGAGCGTCGTTCAGTGTATACGCCCGTCAACGTCGACGCCAGCATCCACGTCGAGATTCCCGTCAGGATTTCCTACGATCCATACCAGCTTCCCAGAAACCGTCGAAATCTACGACTTTTCAATTTACAATATTTTTTACCTCGTCCTACCACTGTCCTCCTTACGTACGTCTCACGACGGAGCGATCTGCAAGGTTCAAGATTTTGGTCCAGCTATCTTGCAAGAGCGAAGAGCTTGAGAAAAATTCGTTACAGGGATTTTATATGGACAGGAAATTGCATCTTGACATTGTTAATAGGTGCAGTAAATACGTGTATATATATATATATATATAAGTGTCTCATAAGATAAACGTTATGGTGCATTTATACAGACGCTTAACGGAATTCACTGTATCAGTCTCCATTTCTTCTTCTCCTTCTTCTTGCTCCTCTTCTACCCGACAGACCCGAAGTACACGATCTTCCCATAATTTACGACATCGGCGCAGCAAGGACTTATCAGTCGATTCCGATCTGGTGTTCGCAGGAGGACCGAGAAGTTCGCGATGCAAAAAAGTATCGCGAGGGCGAGGAGTAATGGCTGAACAAAGTAATGGGAAAATATCGAAGGAGTAGAGAAAGAGATGAAAAGAGAGAACGTAGCTTAAATATATATATATATACAAACCTACAGAGTAACATGCTCTAGATATTACTCAGTCGATCGTGAGAAATGGCGGCATATTGACCAGTCGGAGAAGAGAGAGAAAAGACGAAGTGAAAGATACCCGCCATGCGTGTGAGTAATAAGGAGGGAAAGAGAGTAGAATAGAGAGAGAGAAAAAAAGACAGCAATTGGCAGGAATGATAACCCGGAACTACGAGGAAAGAAGCCCCCGACAGTTTTGAAGGAAAGATGGCGAGGATGTTGTGAGAATATCGCCCTTCAATTTGTCCAATGGTAGAATAACAGTTGACCCCAGTTTTGAGATATCAATTTAAGGGGTCCGTCCACTCTTTCGTATCGTTGACCCTCCGGCTACCAGCACACACATACCTTGGCTCGATTCCACCACATGGTCAATGTCTATATATAGGTATACAGACACGTATGACGACATTTTTTTCTATATCTATGCATATATACATACGATATAGAGGGCGTTTCATTCTTGACCCTTATTTCATATTTGTCTTCATCTTCGTCTTTGCCAACGTTATTTACCCTTGGTGTCCTTTTTTTTTTATAAGTTCATTTGCATTTCTCATTTTTGAACTTTACGTGGCGTCTATTAGAGGGCCGGGACGCCCTGGCGTCTCGCGGAAAAGATTTTTCCCCGGAGGGGGATGGGGGGAAATCTATTCTTGAAATAGGTCTGGTGCTCTCGAGAAAGGAAGATCGGCAAAAGGGATGTCAGGATCGGTGGAGCATGAATTTCCATCATACCTGTCGGTCCAGGAACAAAAGCTCTTTTCCAAAATAATTTGGTAAAACTATGAGCTCACAGCGGGGGTGCCACTGGCTGCTCTTGGCCTTCTCGAGTAATGCAAGCAGCGGACACGCCTCCGTCTTTTGAAACTCCCAAGAGAGAGCGAGAAACACGCACAGATTCTGATTCCGGGTAAAAGCGAAGAAGAGGGAATAGGAGTGATCTAAGTGAGGCGCCGGGGGACTGTAGGAACGAAGCAAGCTGACTGGCTGACTGGTAGTGGACTGGCTAGATGGCTGAGCGGGCCCCGGTCCGTCGAGTTCGTCCTCCCAGAAATATGCCGTAATTAAGTCCAACCTAGTGAACTGGTTCCACGCGGCCATTGTCGGTCTAGGATTATGGCAAGGATAGATAATTTTGTTATTTTGTTACGCGTTCGCGGCTTCTCTGCGGTCCAGCAAGGAAACAAGAGGCGTGGCCCCCGTCTTCTCTGGACATCTGACGGACATACGGACATTGTGACTTAGAGACGTAGAGACGTACCGAAGTAGTAGACGCTGAGACGTCGGGACGTCTGACGGACGTTTCCAATTACTTTTTAATACCGGAAAATTAAAGGAGTCACGTAGATTGCGTTAGGGTCATCCGAACGTCCTGAACATGTCCCATTCGTGTCTTTCTCGGTGCATGCATACGTTACTACCTATCCATACCTTATTGCGTCACTGGTACGAACAGATTGCACAGATCAGATAATGAAATTTATTGATCAACCAAGTACCCGCTCGAATTGCGTAAATTGTGGGTTCGGTCCCAGCTTCCGTGTCACGCTGGACCCCGAACAATGTGCGTAGGATTTTTTTTTGTTTCTCGAACAAACGTAAAATACGCTTCCGTCTACGGCGCGTAGAACTAGGCAGTATATTTCTTCTATTGTCTAGCAACAGAGTTTCCTATTGTTTCTAGAATTTATCGCTTCACGGGAAGTTTTGGCCGGGCAGAAGCGGGGCGGGGGGAGGGGGGACTTTCATCTCGCGGAGGGAAGAGATAGATCCTCATTCTCTCGTTCTCTCCTCCTTCCTCTCTCCTTCACCTTCTTCTCCTCCCCCCACCCTCCTTCCACTCTCATTCTCGCATTCTCAAAGCCTCAGCAATAATTAGTACATCTCCAAATTATTTATGTCTGAGATAAATCACTGGGAAATCTTAATTGCTTCGTCGAACTGATATATACGATGCGCCCGGTATTATCAAACTTTCACCGACAAATTGCATCTTGCATATTAGATATATATACACGTTACGTCTTTCTTATTCATCGATAATCTTCATCGTAGCAGCTTGATTGAGCATTTTATTATTATTTTTTTTCTTCTTCTTCGTCAAGTCGATCTTAGATACAAATTGATAAAGTATCTGGTACAAATATAGATATGGGAAATCTAAGGACCGTGCAGCTATCCATATAAGAATTTGATCGTAGATAAAGAAGACGGACGAATGTAAGAGTGGCTAATTGTAAGAATAAGGAGATTCCCAAGGGTCTCGTTTCGATTTCAGATACTAATAAGACTTTTCTATTATTGCCAAGCGTATAATCATTGGTCGTAAAGAGCACTCAGGAGCGTAGATATCTATACAGGGACCCGAGCGGTAATTATCTTCCTCGCTCAATTTACATTCCACGGGGATGATTTTATTTCTCCAAACTAAAAGGAAGATAAAAGTTTCTTTTGGAGTCTCGGGGGATGAGGCAGAGCCAGAAGACGATGAAGAAGAGGGAGAAGGGTAGCTTTGGCAACAGGTTTCACCCCTCTCAAGCTGCTCTCTTTCTCTCTCTCTCTCTCTCTCTCTCTCTCTCTCTCTCTCTCTCTCTCTCTCTCTCTCTCTCTCTTTCACTGTCTCTCTTTCACTGTCTCTCTCTCTTTCACACACCCCACCCAAGCACCGAGCACTGAACACCCTTACTATGAACTTTTCGGAAAACGTCGACTTTTCCAACATCAGATCTAGCGAGAGCATCCACTATGGTCCAGCTAGGTTCCATCCACGCATAGTTATCTGTGTATCTACGTAATGGCCTCTCCCTTTGTGTATCCCTTTATACCACCCTCTCGTTCTTTGTGTACGTACATCCTTCCGTGTATAGTTGTGTGTATATATATGTGCGTATACATATTTTGCGGGAAACCGGTTTCTTCTAAAAAAAAACAGTGCGACCTCACGTTTCCTCCGCATTTTACACTTCGGAATTTACGCCGTTCCCATTCCCTCGTATTTTCGCCCCTTTTCCTCCATTGTCCGATTCGCCCCCGCGTCCCTTCGCACAATCACCCCAAAATAATTTTCACTCCCGTAAGCGGAAGTGAAAATTACGCATTCGCGCACGGCACCCACACAGACGTCCATAGTCAGGGGCTCATTAATACTAACCCTGCGAACGAGACGCTAATGTAGGACGAAGTACTAATCATCATAAAATTTCATATAAAGGGTTTAGTATAAAATTGTGTGTTTTACGTAAGAAAAAAAAAAAGTTTAAGGGAAACGAGTAAAGGGAATAGAGAGAAAGAGCATCGAGCGATCGATCTCGTAAAGTCTGTGTAGTATCGATGAGGAGAAGATATGCATTGGGGGGTGGAGGAAGGGTGAGGCGTAAATCGTGAAGGAAAGAAGGAAAGATAGTAAAGAAAAAAAAGAAAGAAATAGAGAAGGAGGGAAAGTGTCCCTTGCAGGGACGTAACTCAGCTATTTTAGAAGACACGGGGTTGGAACTCGAGGCGAGTCCTAGACGCGCCATTAGAGTCTCTTCAGAAAAATAAATCTCCTCTTCTCGGAATTCTCATGTCAGCTTCGAAAGAAGAGTCGACTGGAGTCGCGCTGGTAGCTACGAGCCAAGAAACGCACCCCCTGTACGAGTCTTTGGAACTGCTGGACTCCTGGTTCAGCGATGGTGGTTGGGGGGGGGGGGGGTGGACGGTAGAGGGACGTGGGGTGAGGAACAAGTGGGGGTGGCTTAGCCAAACCTCCCCTTATAGGACTCTCTTCTCCTTCCCCTCCCCGTCCCTTTGTAGGCCTGCAGGGTACTGCGAGAACCCTTAGAAAATTTTCGAAATCTTTACAACGGCGCTCACTTCGCTCAGGGTTGTTAGCCCGCTCGTATATTTCCGCCCTGAAATTTATGCCGCATAACTGTTCGACAATGGACACCCCGTAGGCGACTGCGCGAAAAGTATCGTTTATGCTGCAGGTGTTATTTCGCCCTTACGAAGTCTCCCGAGCGTCGTCTTCGGTCTCTCTTTCGGGATCGGCGATCTAACGAAATTACAATGAATTCCAAAACGGAGAATTCGTCGTTATACTTCGAAATATTTGCATTCTCTTATTCATTGTACTTTTTTCTTTTCAACTTCTCCTTTACCTGGAACACACGTCGACGTCGATGTTTTACTTGGAGAATCGTGAGAACTAAGTCAAGACGGAGCGCCATCTATCAAATGAAGTTTCCCCAAAGACTTTTTTGTCGAATCATTCGAATCCTTGGAATTCGTATCGTTAGTAAGATAGCGGTAAAAGGAATTCCTTGTGGGGCAGTGCCGAATTTCTGGGACATTTTGAAAAATTGACATTCTCGCAAGGACTGAAATAATAAATGTGAATGCACGTGCGTGCGGTACGCATTGGGACTCTTTGGGCCTTACTGAATGGAACTGTACTCGGACAATCGTCTCATTGTCGTACAGTCGTGCGAGGGGTGGGTAGAGAGCGGTAACACTTCGTTGCACTCGGTGCACCGGGGGGAATAATATTTACTTCCGGTAGCGAACTGTATCCGGTTTTGTAACTTCTTTGTAACCGGATATCCATGAATTTAACAGTGCGACGCCCTCGTACAGTCTCCAATAACCCAACTGTGTAGCATTGTAACTCTTTTTCATTTAGCCTTCCGCTATTTTTTTTTTCTTCCCTCCTGGAAGGTTGTCGCGAGTGCGACCTCGTCAATGCTAGGGCGCCGGGGGTGCGAATACGGAATAAAAAAAGGAGAGAGAGAGAGAGAGAGAGGAGAAAACGAATCACACGACCCACCGGCAGGCGGCGCCCACAATAAAAAGGAAAAAATTACACGTTCTCTTTAATGTGATTTATGTGAATTCCATGGCACGACCCCAACAAGCACGTCGCAGCCGCAAATTACAGTGGTGGCCTCTTTCCATGTGTCGCTATACGCACCACCGACGACTAAATGTCGCACAGTCGCGTCGCGGCGCCCTCGTTCTCTCCAGCGTCTTTCATTTTACCTACCAGGTTGCAACTATTGCATTCCAACCCTTGCTAGGTCCCAAGTATTCAGCACGTGAAATATTCAAGTGCAACGTGCATGCTAAAGGGATTCCCTGCCTACTGGTTAAAACGTGTGAAAATATGAACTCGCCCTAAATTCGTTTATTCATAATATATTTTTTTATCTATTCTACATATCGGATATGTAACATCTTTTTTTTGTAGCTGATAGACACTTTTCAAATTTTTTTAATTTGATCCAGCTAATCGTGACTATGGAAGATTATTAATTGTCCACTATCATCGTGACATTCTAATGAACACGATGCACTAGGGCCCTCAAACTTGAATGAGACTTATAGTCCCACTATTGGTTGTTATGATTATTGTAAGTATTGTGGTCGAACTGGCCGCCACGTGTGAGCGAAATTGGAGTCCACGTGACGGTAGGAAGCAAACAGTATCGGAGAAGCTAAGGGATGAAAATTGTGTGATTTTTGAAAAAAAAACTAGAGAAAAGCGTAGCTTAAGGAAGTTTTAAGGAAATTACAAAGCTACGATGTAGTAAACGAGTGAACGATGGCATCTTTGGTCTGGTCTAGTACAACCACGTGTTGTTTTGGACCGATATTTTCAGGGAAGCTAGTATAGCAGCTCCGAGAGCTGAGATGAAAGGTTTGTCGGCTACGAGGGAGCGAGCGAGACGGAGAGAAGGAAAAAAGGTGGAGGGCAAGGAAGAAAGAAGAAAGAAAGAAAGAAAGAAAGAAAAAAGGGAAAAAAGAAGCAGAGACCTTGGGGCTTCGTGCACCTATACAAACAGACCAGACCGAAAGCAAATATTTTGTTGTGATGCAAGAATTCACAACATTAATAGGGTCCTAGGGAGTACCAGTAATAGTACCAGTGGGTAGTATGCGTGCAAGCAAAAATTCCTAAAGATCTCTTCTCGATAGTCAAGAGAGAAAAAAGCAAAAGAAAAAGTTCCCTCTTATCTTTTACTCTCTTCAGAATATTTTCAATATCCAGAACGCTATACGTCTATTATTAATATATAGTCTAGTTGAACGTACCAAGAAAAGTAAAGTCGTGCAATTTTTTAGCGTTGGAAAAACCAAGAGAGCAAGAAAGAAAGAAAGAGAAAGAAGAACACGTGTCGCGCGGTCTGATGCGCGTCGGCATTGTGTCCCAGATCAAACACTCCGACTGTGTAGCATCGTCCTTTGAATGGTCGAGTAACGTAGATCGGTTTCTGCGAGGCTTCGTCCTGGCACAATGGCCGCCCGGTGCACTCCGTAACGTCAACAATGGACGAGCCAACGAGTAGACGCCTGAAACTTCGATGGAAGCCACCCGCGTCGCGGCGCCACTATTCTGCCAAAAACTTGGAAAAAGCCCTTCTGTACGAGTAGCCATTGCGATGACGCTTGCGATGCACTTGCACAAGGTAATAAATATTTCATCTTCAAGGACCTACGAGTCCTCTTAAAAGGACGACGTCTCACCGGCCTCATTACATCCCAGTGAGCACTTCCGTTTATTTATTTTTTTAAATTACGTCACTGGAAAATAATTCTATTAATTTCTAGACAGTCCAATCACATATATATATAGTACAGCAATCATTGTTAGGAAATAGACATGTGTATATGTATGAAGTGTATATATCAATATAGCTGTACCTTCGTAATAAATAATGAAAGTCTGTGCGAGAGAGAAAGAGAGAGAATGTGTGTGTGTGAGAGAGAGAGAGAGAGAGAGAGAGAGAGAGAGAGAGAGAGAGAGAGAGAGGAGAGACGGTCCAACGATCGCTGATGGTTTTTGCGCGGCATAGTATTCTTCGCTGCATTCCAAGAAAACGCAGGAGATGACGAAGCCCGATACACTTTAATCGTGTAAGGAATGCGCTTAGCGGCATCAGGATTGGAATATTCATTAGACGGGCGCTGATTCGAAGGCTATTTAATTACTGGCTCCGCTCATCTGCCGTTAATTAATTTGCCCGGTAGTTTAGGTGTGATTAAGGTCCAGTGCTTTTTCTGGACCGCTGCGTTTTCCACGAGTCTGGACCGAGATATGGAAAAGAGAAATGACGAAAGACGAAGCTAAGAAGGGGTGCGAAGTAGGGGATGGGTGGGGGAGAAAGAATAAGTTTTACCTACTCGCTAAGAATATTCGTACGTGTCGCAGGGACAATTCCGCTCGCCCGACGAACTTTGTCCTTCTCGAGACATTCGAAAGTACTTTAGCTCTTGGCGAAAAGATAAAAAGAAGTAAAGCGAATGAAGCGGCATAAACTGGAGTGAACGAAAGAGAGAGAGAGAGAAAGGGAGAGAGAGAAAGAGAGAGAAATGAAAGGAGAAAGATTGTCAGGGCTGTCAAACTACGTTTCGCGAGATTCTTTAGCAAATCAAGTATTTGAATTTGAAATAAAATTGAAAAAAGGGAAACGATTACGTGTTTAGATAAAAATTGCGAAAAATTAATATTTATTATAAATATTGCCAATCGATATAAAGCATGCTTTCTAAGCGTATAATCAATATAATAAATTTTACTACAATCGAATAATCAATAAGCAGGAAACTATTTTTTTTAAAATAAATTCCTAAGAGATTTTAATCAAAGAGATAAAAGTCTCGTAGCTTCTTCTCGTCCCGTTTTAATAACTGACTCACCGAAATGGAACTTGGTCCAGCGAGTAAAATATCCGAACGCTCAAGATCGAGAGCCACTCAGATATAAGAAGAAGCACGGTTAAAGGTGCCGCATATATGTAGGCATACATCATATAGAGCCGATCAAAGAGAGCAACAGCCCAGAGTACACGGGAGAACATGTGGGACAATAGCTGTCACCTCATTCACGTCAAGAACTCAACGACTACCAACTTTACGAAGCATACGAACCAAGCAACCAAAAGGATCAAATTGCATCTTGATCCGTGCATCGACTTCTTTTTAACACCGCCTTCTTCAGGTTAACGATCAACCCTTTCAATATTTAATCTGAATTGCTTCTGTCTTTACCCGAGAGTAATTTTTAACAGTTGCATACGAAAAGAACTGAAATCGCGTGGCTGGATTTGAATGACGGTTTAATGATTTTCTCAAAAAATGTAAAAAAAAACAATTTTGCATTATATTTACATCTTGGTACGCGTTCAGATATTTTTTTTGGGAAATTTCTCACGAGTTTATGATATTCGAAATTTTTTGTACACCTTGTATACACGGTAACGATACATATCCTGGGGTAGAAAATTGTGCAGTGCAAGATGCATTGTGAAAGCGAGGGTTCCCACCCCCAAAAACATAATTCCTTCATTCAGTGTATTTTCGAAAAATCCCAAAGACGGAAGGCGTCGCTTTTGCCCCAAAAGATTTGCTAGTTTCACGCATAATGCGAGCTGTCCCGATTTTTCGACATGGACCACATAGAGTAAGAGTGAGTGAGCAAGTGAGAAAATGTGTACGTGACAGAGAGAGAGAGAGAGAGAGAGAGTGAAAGAGAGAGAGAGAGGACGAAGAATAAAGGAAAAGGCACAGTGAGGAATTGAACAAATTTCCAGGAATAGAAGGGCCTATTCATTCGCAGCAGAGTTCTCGACCTCCAAAGCAAATAATACAAAATTCACCAATCAAGGCCGATTCAAATTTTCAGTCTGGTTGCTTACTTTTCCAGTCGATACAGGCCCCGACTCTTCATTAATAAAGATCTCCCGCATGAAATTGACGCTAGATGGCTACCAACCGCAAGGGAATATCTCGTAGGAGACTATCAAATTTCCCGAGGGTTTGGACGATCCTGAAATCCTCTGATCCTGGAGTAATAGAGGAAGCCTAAATATTTCGAAAATAACTGGAAACTCGAAAGAACCCAAAGGTGTAGAAAATCGTTTTCCAACCGTAATAACAATACTGTACTATCGCTAACAGTAAAGGATCGACAAGACACCGTATATATCATAACGCACGGCGAACGGCAGAATGAAAAGGATGCGAAACTGGTTTTCGTCTCTGAGTCACTGTCTGTAATGACGAAGCAGAGAGAGAAACGTGCGATCGCGCGGCGTCCCGACGCTCGAAAACTCAGCGAAGAAAACGTCTACGAGAAATGGCAATGATTTCCGCTGGCTGAATGCACTTTCTAAGAACGTCCGCGCGCGATGCACTCGAGACTTTCAAGTGCAGCAAAAGATCACTCGGGGATAGATCGTCAAGATATCCTGCACGATCAAGGAGCGTCGATCCTCGCGAGTTCTATTTCGGCTGGAGATTCCCCCTTTTCTTTCGTCTCTCCTTTTTCCTTTTTCTATTCTCGTCTTATTCGCTCCCACTCTCCCCCCCCCCCCCTTTCTTTTCTCTGGCCTCCTCCTGGAGCTGCTCCATTCTCAGCGTGCGGGATACGTTATACCCGGTGCGTTTCCAACGAAGATCCTGATCCTGATCCTGAATCGTGGGAGTGAGGCCAAGGCTAAGCAGGAGTCCCGTTATTTCTCTTCAACCCTTCTCTCTCTCTCCCCTTCCCATCCCCTTGGCCTCTCCTCTCCTCACCCTTGACTCCTCTCTCCAAGAGCAACGTGTCTCCTCGAATATTCTCATGGTGTTCCTCAGGGCCATTAATTCAGGAAGGCTCAAGGAGCAAGTCATACCATGACAATCAGTCGAAGATCCTATATATACATATATACACACACCTACACATAAACCATACGTATATATATACCTGTACACGATATAAGGTATACACAACTATTTTCCATCAGATTACCTGTATATCCCATCGAGTATAGAAATCCTCTAATTAACTTAATTGTAACTAATCTAGATACAGCCATACGGATGTTACGGATATTACGAATGTCGAAAATTAGATGGTCGATTAGACGCGGGTACTCGGCACGTAGGGGTAAGTAGGGTTTTGCTCTGCGCTTTAGAAGGGATGAAGATGAGAATTGAAAGAGGAAGTCGTTCCTGGTTGTATGTATGAGTAAGACTGGCGTGTATATACGAGCAAGGGATCGACTGTATTAGAGGGTGAAATAAGGTAGAGGGGATAATGACGGCCCGATCCGGTTTTTCACAAGAGTCAGGGGGTAGCGTTGTTGTACGATGCTAGAAGAGGGGTGGAGTGGGAGGTAGAGAGGGGGAGGTCTATGCCACCGAAATCAAATACTCTTTACGATTTCATGAATAAAATATAGCGCTAACGACATGACGGGCGCGACGCCCGGCGTCGCTACGCAAAGACTATTAACTGATACATCATAAACTGTCTGTTAACGGATGACATTATTATTCATGGCGGTACCATAGCTTGTGCGTTACGATGCATCCCTCTCTCTCTCTCTCTCTCTCTCTTACACGCTCGATATGCCTGTCTCACTCGCTCTCGTTCGTTTCATAGGCTTCTTATCCAATTCGGCCACTAATGAATTCCGTGTAATGAGATACCAACATGTTAGGTACACAAGATGGCTATAGTGTAATGCCGTGTTCACTCACCTTCGATATGTACAATATGGCGATAATGACTAGGGTAACGTAAGTACGGTACCTGTGTTTATCGATAATCGGTCGCGTTTGTGGGAGGTGGTATATAGGGAGTCGTATGGTACAAGGAGCTATAGTGATAAGCAGGATATCAATTAGTTATTGAATTTGAATATGGTTTAGTGAAATTTTAAGAAAAATTGCAAATCGGGGTAAAGGGAATTGTTGAGTAAGGCAAAGTTGAGTAGTACGTTCCGCGAAAAGGAAATATTGAAAATATTTTCTAATTCCACGTAATCTTCGGTTTGGGATGCGTAATCAATATTTGCACGTTCGATAAAGCCAGAGCGCTATCGTTCACGGTTATCGGTCGAGATAGCGCAAATAGGAGAAAGAGCGCCGACCGTTAATTCAATATTTACTTTGTACAATGTGTTGATCAACGGAGCTGCGAATTTATTTGTTATTCACGCTTTTGGAAACGCCGACTGATTCCTGCTGTATCGTTTAGGCAGAACGTCTTAAGATGTTTTATCGTAAAAAAAAGAAAGTGATTAGAAAAATCAACAAGTTAGTATCTGGGTTTCTTTTTAATAATGACCAGTGAACAGTGTGACCTGATCTGAACTAATCTGGAATAGTTATGCGAACTGTTATTAAATCGTTCACTTACTTAACTACCAAGCTATTCAATCATTCAGGTGTTTAGAGCGTCTCTAAATTTCCAAAGATTTTCTATTCAAATAATGTTTAATCGTGGAAAAGACGAAGACACAAATTTTGTTTACAGTCTAGGTGGACCCAATGGACTTCGATGGGCCCGTTTATCTCTGATCAAAGTACGATTATCAGGAACGGCCCGGGGCGTCGCTGGGTGCGTTCAAATATCTTGCGCAATAAGAGTTAACGCTTTTGGAAGCGTCCTTTCAACGAATCGTAATATTTGAATATCTCGCAAACACCACAATTACCGTGTCACGCTGTACGCGTCTAATCGAACGTTCCTGCCATAGGAAAACATTGGTAAATATTACGTCAGATACGTTAAAATGAACACGGAGAAGGGTGGGTCAGTTAACTTTTTTTCTCGAGGGTCAAATAAAAGGATTCGAAAAAGACACCCTTAAAGTCCGCCCATGGTTGGCACGTGGCACACGCATTTCAATAATAGCAGGAATTAATGGAGGCCTGCTCCGTTTTCCCTCTTCTCTCTTCTTTCTCGCCATATTCCTTTTCTTTCCTCCCTTTTTCACCTTTTTTCGAAACACAATCGAGAGTGCGGCGAACGCGTGTGCGCGCGTGCCCAATGCCCACCCGGACCCCATCAGGCCCCTTCGCGACACCTTTGCTCACTTTCTTACCAGACACTCGCTCATTCACTCTCTTGCCTCCTTCCTCCTTCCAGCATCCAGCATCCATCCAGGTATAGCCTTTACTCTCCATCCTGCCATATATATCCGTCTCTCATTCTCTCTGATTATGCTAGCTGCGAGAGACGTAAACCCGAGCAGGTATAGTCCCCAGGAATTTTATTGCAACAGGTTGCCTCCTTGGCCTCCACCAACTTCCCCGACTTGGTTGGCTTATTGCCCTATCACACCCCTCCCTCACTCCCCCTTCCTATTCACTGTCAAAACAAATACGATCAGGTATCGTCCTCGTTATCGAACCCCAACCCCTTCGCTCCTGGAACGTCGTCGTGTTACAGTTTCGCAGCATCCTCACCTCATGGACCAAAATCCTCCAGGGACTTTAGAAACTTCAGCATCGTCCTCGCGAACAACTCGCCTTCATCACTTTTACTATAAACAACGTTAACCCGGAAGAGAACACTTGATACTCGGGAGATAAAAATATCAGGAGAACGAGAGCGGGGAATCTCGAACCGGATACTGGATTTTATAAGGATCAGTATCAGGATGAGGATAAGACACAAGATGTTCCTCGCGGTCGTTCCGACTGTTTTCGGTTACGAGTCACGAGTCGGTAATGACTCCGAATTGGTATCATAAGGCGCTGCAGATATAAATCAGGGCTCGCTTCTAAAGGAGAAAAATTGAGCGAACGTCGAGCAGCGTGTTCTCGGAATTGAATCAAACAAGTGTTACCAACCCTCCAAGTATAATATATCTTCTAAGATCCTGTCGAGGGAAGCTGGAAGATACGAGGTGGAAGAAGCGAAAAGGATGAATCTGACTTCCTCCAGGATGTATCTGGTACCTACCTGAATCTATGGGACTAGCCATGCAATTTTATCATTCATCCCTTACCCGCTGTAATCGACCACATTATTATTATTATTATTATTATTCCCTATTTATCATTCCATTAACCCATATGCATCTCGGAGTACAGTCCGTCCACAAATAAAATAGCTCAAAGTGACAGATGGAAAAGTACGTAGGCCCCTAGTAAAATTTCCCAATTGCCAATGCACTTTTGCCAAAGGCAATGTGTGGTAAATCAATGGAGATCAATGAAAAATCAGTCGTTACCTTCAGCAAAAGAGTATTGGCAATTCGGAAATTTTCTTATGGGAATCCCTAGCACGAAACACGTGTTCCCATCTGTCCCTTTAACCCATTTTACTCATGATCCGATTATAGCTACAGATAATAAAAAAGAGTTTCTAACGCTTTATCGACTCACCCTTATTTTTAATTAAATCAATCAATGAGGTAAATTAATCGATTTATATTGTATCGAATAATAAATAAAAAAATTTGTAAATTAATAATGATCACTGGTAATGGTTTTATGCTAGTTACAGGTAAACGAGCATCGCCTGCAGAAGAGCTAACTATTTTATCAATCAACCATTCTTCTCCCCCCCCCCCCTCCCCGCGCCTCCCTCTTCGGGCCCTCCGACCCCCGTAAGAAACGGCCAAAAGGAAGAGCGGTGAGTTCCATGAGCTATAATAGCATGAAACATAATCCTGGGGTGAATCTAACGAGTCGGAGGGTTCGTGGGGCGAGGGATGAGGGAAAGGGAGTGTGAGAGTGTATGCGTTAGTGTGCGTCAGATGAAAGAGGGAGGGTAGGCATTTTCTGGGGGTGAGAGAGAGAATGATGACGGTCGGCGCCTCTCCGATCATTCTTCAGTCTAGCGCAACGACTCGCATTTTTTGCCGCCCGAGAGGACGTTAAAATTGCTTTAATGGCCGTCAGAAGAGAAAAGCCAAACCCACTGATATTTATCGTTTCCTCATTTTCCATTTTATTCCTTGTGTTCCCTTATTCCAAGGAGAAAACTCGTCCGAGCGATTTTTACCGGCGATTATGTTTATCGGATCGATAACAGTCCTCGACGTCAAACCAGATGATAATTGACAGGACCAATAATGAAGCTTATTGATCCGTATCGACTAATCTCTAAGACTTTTAAGTTTCATATCTTTTTCCGATACCACGAGAAGTCTAGAAGATAATGATAATAGACAAGGGGGATGGGGTTGATGATTACGTGAAATTTAAATTTTTTTTTTAAATTATCGTTTTTCTTTAGTTTAAATCAAATGATTTATTTCTTCTATGTGTAATGATCGATCAATCGGGTTGAGAGTTACTGATTGCGAGCGCCTTCAGTGATTCTAAGAGCATCGTCATTATGTCTACATCGTGGTCGGAGGAGGGAAGCCATTATCTTGTTTACATCACGAAGACATCATTCGTGCTCGAGTATAATTCAGAAAATCACCAAGAAATAATATATCAGTCATGATCTTCCCTTTCGATATCCAATGATTCGAATTCTAATGATACGACTTGATCCGTCCATGAATCCAAGACGAGACTCGTCATTAACAATGATTCGATTGATGGAGGAACTGAAACAGACTGGTTGCGTCGTATCAGGCGACAATGTCGACGTAGTTCCTACATGTGTACGCCCCTTTATGACTTTTAACGTCCCCTATCAAAATATATAAGTGGGTCACTGCCGTTTTCAATTAAACAAACCACAAGAAGATTCGCACATTTGGCAGCGACATCTCAGACGAGCAAAAACACGTAGTCGCATCCATGTTTTCTTTTTTCTATCTTCATTCCTTTACTCTTCTTCTTTTTATTTCGCGACCATTAAGGCTCCTTCCGTCAAAATAGGCTTCCAGCTTGAGAAAGGTCGCATCCCATAAGATTGGGACAAATCTCAAGGAAATTCGCGAAAGAATCATCATCTTTCGGAACGCGCAACAGTCGCAAAATCAAATTGCATAGTACAGTCAAATTGAATATGACAAACTTTTACGCATATCACCCGCAATTTCTTAAAGTGATACGACAAATTATTCGACGCGTATTCAAGAGGGTTTTATACCTGATAAAAGGTCGACGCTACATATATATAGATATACAGATACTACAAAGAGGTTCTACCGTGGTAAGAAAGCACGTGGCGTTGTTTGGGTTGCCAATTCTCAGGCGCAAGAAGTCAGGCCGATGTTTACCCTCTTAGAGGATCCCACCCTCGTAATATTTTGTGATGCGCACCGCCACCCTTTCGGTATCATCCCTCTTCCTTGCTAGCTGAACAACTCAGTAACTGACGCCTCTACTACCAACCAGGGTATATCTACGTTACCGCCATACCGGTATCCTATACTAAGGGGTAGTATATTTTAGGGGTAGCGATAGGTGATCGGCGATGGGTAATATTACTAGGAAGTACCGCTAAAGAAAATCCATAGAGTTACTTTAGGGGCGCGTCATCCCCGAACCATCGAAAGATCATATTCTTATCATTATCGATATCCTCAGATGATCTGCCACTAAGCCTATTGATATTGGATGTCGCATCTCGTGTTAGCCCACGGGATGTTCTATAAAAAAAAAAAGCATCCTCCAGGATTCCACCATCTTTAACCCCTATTTCCACCTTGAAGAGGTTCCTGATATACCTTGAGGAAGGATCCCACTCGAGGTGAAGAAAGTCATCTTCCTGCTGGAATGGGTTAGTGTCCTGATGGAGAACTGCTTCCTGGCCCGGAAATGGAATCCAGGCTGACGAAGTGTGGGTATGGATGGAAGTGATCTTCTTGGAGGAATTATTTTCTCGTAATTGAGGGGAATCTCGCGGATCGGGAATATAACTGGTCTCGTATCGTATTTAGGGGAAGCCCCTTCGGGGATCCTAATACAACAGAATCCGTTTAATACCAATTCATTTTTTCATCGTCCCATAACAAATCCACACCTAATCGAATCGAAGGCTCGCCGAGGGTCGTGGAAAAGTGAGGGCCGGAGTTAATCCCGGTGCGCCTCAAAACCGACCTAGGACAACGGTTCTCTCCTGATCTCGATTCTTTATCATCGTTTCTCACTCTCTTACTTGTACCGTAGCCGACTAACATTCTATGACGGAACGGCCAGACGCCATTGGCCGTGAGATCCTTTTTGATACGCGACATAAGACACATACCTCTGGTCCCTTAGTTCGCTCTACATATATAAAGGCTAAAATGTGGATTTTTGATAAATTTGAAAACTTTTACGATTCCACGAAATTCACACGAAAACACTATTTAAGGTGAATGAAATACTTGGAAATAATTATTACGTTACCTGTAAATATGTGAAAAATAATGAAAAAGAAATAGATAGCAAAGTTCCATTGTTTAACCAAGCCTTTAGGGAATCCCTGGAGAAGAGACTGAAGGTCGACCAGGGTGTGCAGATCGTGGCTACGGCACTGTCTAAGAGAGATACACTTTTTGTGGGTTTCTAGGCCGCTAAGGAGCGAATGAATGAACACGGACCTCCGTAATTCATTCATGCTTCAAGAGGGTATAGCCTCCTCCTCTTCTTCGGAGGTTGGGAGGATGGGTGAGGAGACCCCTCATCTCGACGGGATCCTTCCTTGTAACTCGCGCTGTTATATTTTGTTTGTCTGCTTCCGAGGAACCCCAGACCTCCCTTCCTTAGTCCTCCTCGGTCCTCCTCGGTCCTCCTCAGTCCTCCCCTTTCGCCGTGTTAGACCTCACTTAGACTTGGGATCTGGGTCAGATTATATGTATACAACTTGTAGAGCTAAAGCCCATCGAGAACCGGGACCACCGTGATACTCTCTGACACTTTATTAACGTCCTACCGATTATTTTCACTCCTCGCTTCTTCGCCGTTTCTCATAGATCCTCAATCCTTGATCCTTGATCCACGGATCATTCGATCATTACCTCCCAATCAAGGTCCTGCCAAAGCATTCACTCCTCGTAAAGGATCCATCGCAACCTATCACAGTAATAAATAAATTACCAAACAATTTAATCAATTTTATCAATATTACACGTTACAATAAATATAAACAATATTCTTTTTTAATAATAAAATCCTTCGGACAAAGTGCTTGCTAATCCGACGAGACGACTCACTGGGTGTGAGTAAAAACTCGACCGTGTTTGGCCTAACCTCCAAAGCAAGGTGTTATCGCCGCAGGATCACGCCAAGTTCCCAGTCGACTCACCTAGTGCAACCTCACTCCTGGGAACTGCATTCCATCGGTTTCGCCTGTTTCCGCCAATAGGATCGCAGCTATGGCGCAACCCAGCCGGCAGCACTTTGCCATATCGAATGTTCCGGAGGGCATGGCGTGCTCGATTGTGCATTTCACGTTCACGCTAGCGCGCCACGTAAATCAGACATTGTTAACCAGTGCATCTCAACCACCTTGGCTACTCCATCCTGCACTTATCTTATGAACTCATATAAAAAAGTGCATCACCGTTATCGATAAGCAGCCTTAAAGCTTCGTTTCCATAAAAGCAATCACGTACGTTAGAATAAACTGTAAAAATATTCAAGAACCAATGCTAGTTCCAAGAAGAGCAAGAAGACTACTTCCCAGACATGGACAATTAATTACCTAAATGACAATTAGCGAAATTATTAATAAAAATACTAATGAACCTAAATAAGCCGTGATAGAAGCCTTCCTGTGTGGCCCGCCATTGTCATCATTGTCATGCTAATCATCAGCGTCTTCGAATCGTATGTCAATTGGAACAATTCGTGCAGAACGCCACGTCAATCTTGCTCCGACGTTATTACCAAACTTAATTGATAAAGTGTAATTAAAGTGAGCGGGCGCCGAATGAAAACTCCAAGGATGCGGAGCGGGAGGGGGTGAGGGTGGGGAGGGGTGGCCGAGGTGGGACGAAGAAAGAAGAGGAAAAAAAAAGGAAAAAGTAGATGAGAATGACGAGGCTCGAAAGCAGCGGAGTTGCAGGCCGTTCGAAGGAGCTCATAATCGGTTCCTAATAATCTTATAATGCCAGGATGAGAATTCGAAGGAAGGAGTAGCCAGGACGAGGAGTGGGGATGTATATAGGGAATGCGAGAATCCCAGGGCATTATCTAGCCGAACGAGTGAGACCACGCACAACTAAGATTATATTCTCATTAACTTGATGATCCTGTCGAGGATTAATTGAGAAAAAATTGCTGGAGGAGCACCGAACGATTTGGTACATTTATCCAGGAGTAAGCAACAATTCTTCCCTTAACTTTACCTAACCTTCCTGATTCTTGCTGTTATTTTTTCTTTCCTTCAAGACTCCGTTTCTTTTCTTTTTATACGGTGCGCACGGTCCTGCGCAGAGGGACATCGACACCTTGGCCTTTGGCTCGTTCACATGAAAATCTACAAACTGGTATCCTTGAGGTGGCGAAGAACCTGGAGAAAAGGAATCACGACTGCTTCCAGTTCCTAATTAAAGTCCTGAAGTCCTGAAATCTTGGCAGGATATCTGTAGCTAACGCGATCCGTTTTGGACTGCCGATTATAAACAGGACCAAGAGCAATGGTGGCTGCGAGAGAGTCTATACGCTGGAAAGACTTCTACTAAAGGCTAATCTCCATGACCGCGATGAAACGAGGTCTGGAAGAGTTGTCAATGCCCAATTAGTTTTAGTCCTTCGGATTCGTCTGTGCTACTATCTCGCTTTTTCATACTCTTGGTATTTATCTTCATTTTTATTTAGTTTATTGATCTCATATAATTTTATTTTTCAATCATCGTTCGGCTGGTCTGTTTCCAAAGCGCGAATTTTTTTCTGTAGCGTCTGTATCTATAGCAGCGACGGTTACGGCTCTACGGCCATATGACTATACGGGCTACATTGTTATGCGGCAGTTCGACTATTCGGCAGGAATCGAAGAGAGGAAAAAGATTAAAGAGAGAATATCGCGAGTGGGCCCACTCCTCGCAAGGATGCCCTCTAACAAGAAGGGCCCCTGTGGCCCAACAAATTCCTCGCGACTTTCGCACAATCAAATTATTCTTAGAAGAGGAGGCTGTCTCGCGAGCATGTGTCGACGGGCGTTGACGTCATCGTACAAGACGCCGACTGGTCTCAGCAGACTGATTGTGAGAGAGGAAGTCAAGGCGCCGCAGTCGTTTTACTTACTTACTTACCTACTCCTCCCCTTTTCAGCTCCAGAACGTGACGTAATTCCGGTACACGTGCCGGCAGCTACCGCCGACAAAGGATTCCTAAGAAATACGCAAATAAATCTTCAGGATCGCGCAGCCTGGACTTTACAAAACAAACTTCTCTCCTTGTCTCTCTCCGAGAAAATATAAATTTTCTACTCGCGATTCGTCCGCGCGAAGTTTCTCCATGAATTCGTACGTCGATCATTCTCCCACGGTGGTCATTCCTTTGTCTTCGCGAAAGAATGACTCCCGTCGATGACCTCCGCGTCAGGCGCATTGTTCTCCCGTGTTTCACGACGTCATCAAATAAGTTCGTTAATCAAGCCAAACACTGCCACGGCGAAGTTGGACGGAAAAGAAAAAAAAAAGATCACGACGCCGGACGTCGATACACGACGGTGGCCGAGGGATGCTGTGGAATAGATTGTAGGAGGGAGATTCGCGAGGTGGATCGGCCACAGTGAGATCGCCTTAGAAATCGCCGCTTGGAAACGGCCATGAACCATTTTCGCCCTTAGAGCAGCACGGCGCGGCGCGAGCAGCATACAACACAGACAAAATAAAAATAAGATGAAAGAACCGGGCAAGTTCTCTGGTGTTCGCGATGGTGGCGGTGGCGGCGGTGGGACTAGCGGAGCCAATGGTGGCTCGCCAGGATAAGGAGAAGTCGAGCGATATTTCTCCCCGCGTGGCCGAAATCGCGCACGGCGCGCTTTGCTCGATTTTGCAGCCTCGTAATTTATTAGAAGAGTTAATTAATAGGCGTGCAGGTAGATATACCGAACGGGATGCCTGACGTTGCTTGTGCTGCCTCTGCTTTAAAGTGTTAACCTTATATACCTATGATATACTATACATGTTTTTAACGTCCGGCGTCGCTACACGTAACGGCTCTATAACGTTTAATCCTATCGCCAGAGGAAAAAAAAGAAAGAAGAAAACGGTACAGCAAATATACCCGATGACTTTTCGAAAATACTCATATAGATATTTTTTTTTATTTCCCTCGAGTCACCTTCTTTGATCTCTTATTCTTTTTTTTTACTCTCCAGTCCAGACGCTATTTCACCGGCGATGGCGCGCGGCCTCGTATCGAATATCCACGCTAATATTTTCCTCTCTACTTGTTCTTTATTCCTGCCTTGACGCTCACATCGCGCGACGTCAACTGCACGCTGGAACAATTCAGCGTAAAGTCTAAAGCCACGTTCACACCGGAACAACAGTTCTGTTCCTTTCTCAATGCCCAGTTCTCTTGACAATCCTTAGATCTGATAGATCTTCCTGACTTGTCCTCAGGATCGTCATCTTCTTCCTTTCGATCTTCGAAATCTTCCCCGGTGCCATATGCGTCCACTTCCGTTTCTATTGGACCAATCGACGATTCCTTCTTCTGATCTGTTCTGCCGTCGGACTGCCCGTGGTATTTCATCGCGATGCGAATTATGTGAGTCACTTCCGGACTTGGGCTCCGGGACGACCTCCTGACCTCCGTCTTCTTGCGAATGTTGATTCGCAGCTTCTCAGAAATTTCTGAGCATATACAGTCCTTCTGCGCTTCCTCCAGAGCCGAGGACTTTCGATAGTCCGTACCTGAAATTCGTCCTTTTGACAATAACACAACTTTTCTACCCCGAGTGCGTCGTCAGGTCAGTAGGGGTAGTGCCACCCTCTGTTCAAGGGTTCAAAACTGGTTGCAATGCACTCGGCGTAACCGGCGCCTTCGTCACTGCAACCCGTTGATCTTTCCCGCTTATGAAAACCAACAAGCAGGATTCGTGACTGCAAGTGCACTTACGTATGTGCATATGCATGCAAAGGAAAGCATGTACCCGGATGACGTCAGTGTTGAAAATCATCCATATGCGAATACAGCATTATATATGATTTA
This sequence comes from Pachycephus smyrnensis, assembly GCA_030142225.1. Lineage (NCBI taxonomy): Eukaryota > Metazoa > Arthropoda > Insecta > Hymenoptera > Cephidae > Pachycephus > Pachycephus smyrnensis. The sequence goes on from JARQST010000577.1 coordinate 773,511, forward strand.
GGGCTAGGGCTGATAACATTGATGAAGAATGTGCATTCTACTGACAATAAGGCAGTTTAGAAGTCCATGTTGCTGACCTTCGATGATGCTTCGCGTGCATTCCTCGAGGTCAGCCAAAGTCCTGTTGCACTCGGCGGATCCTACAGTTCGTTTCGCAGGATGCCTCCTTCTCGACTCCTGTGAATTCAGGATGTTCCTATCCCGTTGGCTCTCGCGTCGAATTTCAGCCACCTTCTCCAAGAGTTCATCCAGTATCTCATCCTTATCCCCGTCAACGTTGCGCCCGGAATCTCTAGATCGTCCACGGGCACTCGCCTGAGACTCGATCAAAGGAATCGGACAGTCTGGAAGCTCCAATGACGTAATTGTCAAAAAAGCTGGTCTCTCGTTGGCGATCCTGTCGAGCCAGGACCTGAAATATTCCGTAAGTCAACGTAGAGCCACTGGTAACCCTCGCGAAAGATGGCGTCGACGAGACGGAGAAAAGAGTAAGAGCCAAAAGAAGCAAGACAAAGACAAAGCACCAAAAGCACGTAGTGGAAGCAGCCGCGCGACGCCTAACTGAATAGAAAAAGGAAGGAATGAGTTTTTTATTATCGGCAGGGGGTAACTGGATATGATTGTAGGCCTTGTACTCCTGCGAAATTGAACCTCGCGATTCGAGTTTCTCCGTAGAAACGAGAGCGATCATGGCCGCCGTGGCCGTTCCTTCCGAAATCGCAATAAACACGCTAACCTTGCCCATTGGCCGACTCTCTCGACATTGCCAAGTCGAGAGTCGAGGAGTTCAGGCTTTGAAACACAATACCCATAGCACGGACACCATAGATCGCCATTTGCGATAGCGCCACTAGAGCCAAGCTCGTATTTTAATACGTTTAATGCGTTCAATAAGACGATAAGATTGCTTCGGTATCGATACACAGGATCAAAAGAGAATTCGAGAGACGAAGACTCTCTATTGACTTCGATCGATAGCTATTTGTTCTATATCGATCCATTAAATTTTAGTACGTTTAATTACGGGTTACGGCGAATTACAGGGATAAGCAGTACGGTGGATTTCAATTTTTTTAGATTCTTTCTTCTTTCTTTTCTATTTCAAAATTTCTACTCAGAAGTGCCACTCTCGCCTTAATGTCTATGATTTCGAGTGGGCATCAACTTTATGTACCTCGAGGTCCTTCGTCCTGGAGGGATGCTGCTCCGCGGATGACAGATATGCCGAGTCGGAGAATCCGACCTTGAGTTAGGTCGTTCTCTCGCGCTCTTAGGATCCTCGAGTGTGAGACGCCGAATATATAGTCCTGGCACCTCCTCCACAAGGAGATGTCTTCTCCTGTACGAAGCCACAGTGATTAATCTCGTCGATCCTGCGGATACGGATCGTTACTGCATCATAGCGAACTCCGCTAGCTCTGTCAATCCGGCTGAATGGACCTGTAGATCGGACCGCGTTAAAACGTTGTTTAGCAGGCTATTTTGAATTTTAATTTTCTTCTTTGGATCTTGCCAAGGTGTGGGATAGATTAGTTTTCGCTCACATGGCTGTCAGCTACTTGCCGGGGGCTCTCTCTCTCTCTCTTTCTCTCTCTTCCTCTCCCACCCTACCCTATTTCTCTCTAGTCTCTTTCTCTCTCTGTCTCTCTCACGACTCACTGGCCTTTGAGACCACCGCAATGTCTTCTTGCTCACCGCCTTCTCTATTTTAATATACGCATCGGTAATCGCGCGTAACACCCTCGATCTTAGATAAATTCGTTGAGCGCCAAAGCCCGTGGACCGGCATCAGACTTTTTACTTAATACCATCTGTTTTTCTTGTTTTAAAGTAAAAATACTATAGAGACGTTACCAAAACGAAAGAAAGGTTATTGCTTAGGACAGAAGCCGCCGCCGCTAATACTTCTCCATGAGATTGGGACATCCGCGAAATCATCCCTTTACCATTCCCTTGGCCTACTATTAATATTCACAATATAGGGTGGTCATAAAGTCACGATCCATTCTCACCATTTCCCTTCACCAAAATGGATCCGGACTTTATGACCATTCTGTAACTGCTTGTCGAGTGCCAATCCAAGCTATAGATCAGATCCAAAAAAATACTCGAAGCTACGGCACTGAAAAAATATTTTTCTTCAAAATAAAATTTATCAGATTGATAATTCCCAAGCGAAATCGTTAAATAAGATATCGGTTGATCGATCGTACGCGGAGGATAGTTTTAAATTCACACAGCCGCCGATATCTTCGTGGGTGGACCACGGGTGGGGTCATCTTCTCTCTTCGCGGAATATGTTTACATTAACGGCGCGGCCAAAAAGTCCACGCGAACCGCAAACTGCTTAACGAGTTCGGTTATGCTCTTTTTCTATTCTATGCGTGACCAAACTGCATCACCTATATGGACCCACACATACGTCACGACCAGCAGTGAAATGTGCACACGAAGAGGCGCGCGTTCACGGACGTGACCAGGACGGTGGGGACGGAGGGGTAAGAGGGGTGGGAGGAACTCGGCTCGTGAGACGACAAAGAGAAAGAGAGAGAAAAAGAGGAGAAGAGAATCTCAGAAGAATCTGCGGTTCGTATAGGAGGGTGCCTCAAGCAAATTTTAATTTCTGATGAGTTTCGTATTGTCATTAGAGTCGGGAAAGCCTCGCGAGTTATGGGCCCGGGTTATTAGATTTCTTACAAATTGTACGCGTCCCATTAACTAGTCCCATCTGTCTGGATTACAGTCCCAGTCCGGGCAGTATGTGCAATTTAAGGAAGGCTCGCTCTTGTTTTTTCTTTTTTTTTCTTTTTCTTTTTCTTTCCGTCAAATCTGCCAGTAGTGAAGCTCGCTAGAGAGTCTTGCTTCGAGGAAATTTATCGATTCGATTCGCGCGACAAAAGTTTGCGCGTTGGGAAAATATGTAAATGACAAAGTAAGATGGGAAAGATACGAAAATTCCACGGGGTACAATGAAACGTATGGTGATATAGTGAATATTAAAAGAGAAGTCTCACCTTGGTGTATGCTTGATCCAGTTGAAAATTTAACGAATTTTTCGTTACTTCGATTGGCTATACAGTACCCAGATGAGAATTCGCATATCCGGCAAGAAGTTGCTAAACGCTGAACAACGGCGAAGTATAATTTAATACAGGATTCGAAGAACGCGGCGGCTGCGATAATTGGCCAAATTGGTAATCCTGCCAATCAATCGTTAAGTATCAAGGACCGTGCCTTGCGGGACGGCATCTTCGAGATTTTTGTCATTTTTTGCCGATGCCCTTTACCACTACGGAATTTCGAAAGCCCGCGAGCTGACGAATAAATTTACGAAAACTTCCGCGAAATAAAAGGTATTATCGTCCGTCACGCAGAGCTCACTTGCCTCTCTCTCTCTCTCTCTGTCTCTCTCCCCTCTCTCTTTCGCTTTATCTCATCCTAATCCACAGTCTTCCTCCGTGCTTACTTATATAACCGAACGATTCTCTTTGTCCGTTGATTCTATTCCGCGCAGAAAGTCTATGAGAGTCGTGAAGAGTGGCGACGAAAATACAAAATAAAAAATATATATACTATAAAGAAAGAAGGGTGGGGGGGTGGGAGAGCAGTTTTAATCGAGGCTTAATCTCTCCTTACGGCACTGGTCCTCAAAAAACAAAAAGCGAATTATATTAAAGCCTAGTCTCCACGGCTCTCTCAAGGAACGAGCCTTCCGCAACGTAAGAAAGTGAGGAGATGGAGGAGAAGGAGGAGGAGGGAGATGCTGAGAGACAAATAGATGCTGGAAGACAAAGAGAGAGAGCAAGAGATTAAACGAGAGAGAATAAAGGAGACAAAAAGCGTATTTCGTTTCTACGTTCTCCCTCGACCTTCAAGAAATTCCAGCAGAGAGCAACCCTACGATGTGAACCTCCGTATGGCCAAGGACCACGTGGAAGTGGTGTCCTCTCTTTTTGGTCCACCCTGTAGTCAAACACGTGGCATTCGTGACACAGGTGCGAAACGCTACGATCCATACTCCGAAACTACAGTAAACCTTCCGAGATGACGTTAAACCGTGCAAAACTCGAGGGACCATTTCCCAAAGCGAAAATATCCCAGCAAATGGCAAACTCTCTTTATCCGAGTCAGCTATCAAAATGTTAAAAAAAACATGGCGACGAGGTAAACACGATCTTTTTTCATTTCGAACGCACCGAGGAACGATTTGCATTAGAAAAATTGACACTCAGTGACGTATGCAGCACGACTATAGAAAGCAGAACCGTTGGATTATATTTAAAAATTTTGAAAAATTATGCAAAAAAAGATTGTCATACCTCCAAGAATTTTGATCCAAGAGGTAAAAGGGTTGAGGAGCGAAAAAAGGTAAGTTGCGTCAGGAATCACGTCTGAGCACGAACTGGCGTGCAGTCGGCACCCTGGCAGCCCTCCACAGTCAGCCAGTCAACCAGCCAGCCACCCCCAAAGGCTCGCATAATCGAATGCTATATCTATACCTAGCTACCTAAATACCTACATATCAGTCTCTAGCTATACTCACGAATATGTATGTATATATATATAATATATACACACTGTACATATATAATACCTCTGTCTACTATTTATGAGGGCTCGTGAATACGTCGCGTATAGGGGGTTGTATAGGGTAGGTGAAGAGACGGCTAGAAAGTGGTAGGGGATGAAATGCGGGCATTTCGATTTTTACGGGCATTCGCGACAGTCACTGACTCTCGACACTGCCACGAGATATCGACTTTTTATCGCGATATCCAGGACACACTCGGCCATCCCCTTTGATTCAGCCCCTTGGCTAGCTCTAAGGGGGTAGACAGAACTACCCCACACCTATACGATAACACGGAGAGACATACGTACACGGTTACACTGATATCACCAACCCCCGCTGTCCTACGAGAAGACTCCTCTGCAGGCGTTAACGCTTTATAGTATATTGAGCGCGTAATTTATTGTTATTTTATAATAGGGATGCCCACCCCTTTGGAAGGACACCCCGCACGAGTCCCCGTTACTCCTATACTATAACGTTCGCCACAGCTGCGTACCGAAGGGGTAAAATTCTCCATGGTATTTACATTCCCTTTGTATTCTCTACCAATCATCCACCTAGGCTCTGGCCATTTTTCTTTTGCTTACTTTTATCTCTTGATTTGATAAGCGCTTTAATTTCAATCTCAATCTTATCCGTACTCGATGGATCATCAGCTACCACAAATTTCCGGAAAAAGATATCGTGTCCCGAGCCATTAGGAGGTCCCGAAGTCACGAAACATTTTTTATACCTCTTTGATTGTGAAAATAATAATTACAGTTTAGACTTTAGCCAAAACACGTCACGAACTCCAGGGTGAAACTTTATCGCAGGATTTATAAGAAGAGTTATCCACTGCTTCCTTGCGTCTACATAAATCTCAACCAAATATAAGAAAGCCTAAACAAACCTTAGGAATGACAAGGAAAAAGAATCATTAACACTCCCTCTATTTATAATAAAAATAGCTCAATCAGTCACGCAGTTAAAAAAATCTTTACAAAGAATAATCCTCCAATCTCGTGCCAATTACGCGTTCATCATAATCACAATTCCAGTCACGCGGATTGAGCGACGATTTTGTACCGACCATTAAAAATCATCCCTCAAGAAGCATAGTCAATGACACCAACGATAATGACTGTACGAACTCATCTCGACCTAGAGAAACTTTGTTAGTTGGTACTCCGGCCGATGGCAAACAGCATCATTTGTTAGATGGAGTTTCGACCGGCACGCACGAGCTGCGATCTTCCTCGCGCACGAGGAGGTTAGACTCCAGCAGGAGTGAAGTGGAACGAAGAGGAGTAAAAGGTAGCAGAAGCTTCTCCAAGTGAGAAAAGGTCGCTAGGTTGACGTAGCCCGTCAGGAAGTTCACCGCAAAACCGGCACGCATGCGAGCTTCCTGAAGTTGAACTCGAACGGTCTGAACTAGTCCGCCGGAAATGAAACGTATTTCCGTAATTCCGCAAAGCGACTAGCTGGAATAACTAGTGCACGTAACTCCATACCATGCGCATTATTGTAAGTTACATTAATTACATAATACACGATATACTTAACCTCCACGTACCACACACTTGACGTTTCCCCGCGCACGATTTTCAGGTCCGCCATTGACTCGCTAGCGGACAATAAATTTTACCACTCGTCAAGAGAGATTCCTGCATTACCGACAGAGTGAAGTTGCGATTGTCACGACTGAATGTAAATCCTTGAAAAACGGAGAATACCTCGAAGCTGATCGATTTTCTACATCAAAGGAATTAGCCTGAGTTTAACACAAGTCGTACGAGGGGTCGTGAAGTGTTGAATATTTTGTGAAGGACGCAGAACTTAAAGCTGACTAAGCAACGGACAATCTACCGTTCTGAAAATTGCGCAACCCGCCGGTATAATTGCTTACAAACTAGGTGCGAGTTATTTTCCCTCGTCCATCACTCACTCATTCAGTGTGGCTGCTCATTCTGTCGACGGTTTAAACGTAAAAGGCAGAGCCTGGCACGAAGAGCCACTAACAGTTCTGGTATCGCAACCAGAAACCATCACCTACCTAGCACCTACATCAGACTCGCCACCTTTATCAACGTGTGAACAACAAATGTTCAACTCATCACAGTGCCCGAGTTACTTTAAAAGATACATTTTTAACTTCGATTTTACTTTTTGATTGGACAATAATTCTTCTTATCGTCTTTCGTCCTTTGATGTACAGGAGACAGCTATATTCTGTCGTTGACGTCACATCCTTATTTTCTATACAATATCTTACAGTATTGTAATACAGACAATGAAATTGAATACAATAAGGATTTTTTCTACGTCAAAAAGAACTATGATTAGGTACTTTAACTTTATGGGATTTTCATATGCATATTCGTCTATGCTAGAGAGGATGTAAAACGAGGGTGAAAGTATAGTACGGGTGGATGAATAGCAGAATTGTTAAGTACAAGAAAATAAGAAGCTCTTGTTTCGCAGGAGTCATAACTAGAGAGGATGCATTTCAGGATAACTGTGGGAAATCGCGTGCCTTCCTATCGTCACGACGGCTCGTTCAAATCCTGATGGAAGTTATGGCCTCGCACACGCGAAACCTCGCGATGAGTTTACCGTAGCAGCTCGTACGGCAACAGCGTATATACGTGCACGTACAATGCTGAAACAAAAATGGCAGGTGTGTAAACAAGACACGAAAGGATTTCTTCCCAGTGAAAAACAATGCCATAAACGACTGCTTTACCTCAGAGATAAGAAAAAAAAATAACTAACAAAATAATCGACACTTATACCTGAAATACAGGAATTACAGAAAGACTAAGAAAATTGACATGGTTGCCACGACGGCGGTTGCAATTATCACAGTCGAAAGGATGTACAAGGAGTGAAGAAACAAAGGGCCTAGAGTGGAGTAAAGCGGGAGAATGGGAAAAGAAAACGAAGATAAAGGTCGGGTAAAGGGCCCAGAAGGCTACAAGGTTGGTATCCCTGATAGCCAAGAAGACGAAGGTGAAATACTTGCTCGTTCGGGTTCAATTCCGGGCGCGTACAACTATTTCTCCCCAATTGAAAAGTGTGTTCTGTCCTGTGTATTGATACAACCCCTTCTCTGCTAGCCCATTGGCTACTTCGCATTGGAGTCACGTGGTCGGGCAAGTCTTGTTATCGGCGGAAAAGCAGCCCCCCCTCGACCCACCCCAGGCCCGATCAGCCCTTCTCTCACCCTACGAAATAACGGACACAGCCAGTCAGCCAACCAGCGAACGAGCTAGTAAGGGGGTGTCACGTGTCGCTTTTCACGTGTCACGCGTGCCTCACACGCACGCCACACGGCCTGTTCCCTTCCCCAGTGTGATGCTGGTCCAGAACATGGTACACGGACAGGAAATACGAACGCAGTGAGTTATGTCTCCACTCCGCGAAAAGCTATGGCATTTATTAGTGGCACAGAGGGAGAAAGTAGAGAAAGTAGCTACCGGGGACTCTCGGATTCGGCGAAATTACGATTCTCGCCGGCCACTCTTTCTTTCATCTATTCGCACGTGAACGGGGCAGTTTGTCAGGACGAGCCGAAGTAACCCGAGTTAACACGAATGAGAGCCGAATGAAATAACACGGGGATAAGCTGTCTAGGACGCGTGTAATTTCCCCGTGGGGGGTTTGGCTGTATGTATATTCCAGTAGCTTGATAAACGGGGTACCTGGGGGATACCTAGTGGAATGTATACCTTGAGGCTCGGGGTGGGATTTCTACGTTCAGGACGATAATTCGATCGGAAATTAATTTTTACTCCGAAGGAGAATCACGTAGAGACGAACCCCTCGACGGAACTTCCTAGGGAATACCAATCGCAACGCATCCTGGGTTAAACGTGGCTGTCACAGGCGAATTGTTCACAAGGTGACGTTCGATGATGGTGCTCATCACTTTGATCTTCTGACGACTTCCTCGTAGGAGAGGAACGCGAATCTGGGACAAAGGAGAAAAGTATATCATGGGTTATTTCAGTGCTGGACTATTTCCTTGGGGGTCTTTGGGGCACCCTGGTAACATCAGACATCCCCATTCGAGGAGACTTCGTGATTCACGTACCAATCGGTCATCGGATTCGATCGACTCATTGAATTTTAAAATGTTAAACAAAGTTAGCGAACCTACAAACTTCGGATCAGAGAAACTCGATAAATCGTGCTTTGCTATAGAAAATAGAGGATCCTCTTTTTTTCTTCAAAGTTTCGAAAATTCCTCTGATGTTCTCGGCAGTACCTAATACACTGGCAAATGATAATTCTCACCCTCGCGCACACCTGCTGTCTCGTAGTGTTTGGTAAATTGAATGAGAGCAAAAGATTTCTCTCGATGATGTCTCGATTCCTTTTTCCCCCCCGTTTGTAGCTGTTCGAGTAGCTGGTGTCCATTCGGTAGTGTTATCCCTCGTAAAGAAAAAGAGCGAGAAAAAAGTAGGAGAAGTTATCTTTCCTCGCGGTGAATTTGATGGGACGGTCGGGTAGGGGTTCCAAGCCTGCGTTTTCAGGCTGTGCATGTATATCCGATCCCCTTTAAGGCGGGGAAATTGTGTCGAAAAGTTGACGTGAGAGAAGTTATGTTTATGGAGATATGGCTTGGATAACTCTCCTCGGCACTCTGCCCTTCTCCACCGTCCCAAGACGCGTGATGGGAAAAGACCACCAAAGAACTTTTCTGATCCAAACAGTAAAGTCGGTTGGTGGCGAAGAGAATTTCCAAAAAAAATTCCAAAGATTTCCTCAAATTCTAGGAAAACCGTTCAAGACCTTTTGTATATATGTTTAATGACAAAATAAACGTTAGAGAAACGTTGAGAATTATATGGGGACAAAAGCGGTTTCAAGGATCCCAATCAATCGCAATCAAATTGTAAGTACAGTTAATGGTATGCTGATTGTGTAAGGGAATAAGGTCATAGATAAGAGATGAACCGGAAATGGGAGAGGAAAAATCGTTTAAGAAGAAAATGACGTAGGTAGGTATAATCGGCGTGCCGCGGGTATCCTCTTTGGGGAAAAAGAATCGAGATACAACTCAACTCCGAAGGGTTGCCGTTCGGGGAGGCTAACGACCCCTAAACATATTTATCGTTGGGGTAGGTTCCGCGCGTTTTTCTGCTGACGAGGGCGAGGGTGGCCTAATTTGTCATAACGTTTTTGTTTCCCGTCAATGGGCTATGGCTCGCTAATACCTGAAATCCCCGCGAGTCCTGGGCGCAGCCGGATAAACTTTATTACGTGTTAAATTGGGAACCCGTTAGGGAGGACTCCGGGTTTTATGACGTGTACCCTGCCGAGGAATCGTTATCCGATTAAACGCCTCGGCCGCTAATTGCTTTTTTATAAGCAACAACATTTTCTCACCCTTCCACTCTATCGTCATCAGCAGCTCACTCGCATTCACGACCTGACGCTTACACCTTTACACCCATTGCCTACCCTTCAGCCAATTTTATTCACTGAAAACTTTTTACCAAGAATAAAAAAAGGAATGAAGTTCTGATCGTATTTTGGCGCTAGTACCTTTTTGGCACGAATAATTTGCAAAATATATGACGAATGCGGAGATATCCGAGGGCACTTGCGTTTATGAACTTACATGTAGTACGTGACCATGCGAGGCATTTCCGCCGCCAATTGCGGATAATTGAAGCGAGTCATGCGAACGAATGAGAAGCGCCCTTTAATCAGAAAAACATAGGAAAAATGGAGTCAACATTGGGACCAATGGAATAATTCATTATAACCAGGTCAGACCAGTCTCGTGCAGCCTCGTCACTTCCGTTTAGTGAGTCACGTCCTGTCGGAGTGATGACACAATTTAAAGATGTAACAGAGCAAGATTTTCGAAGAGAACAAGGAAGAGAGAATGAAAGTTGGTAGCTAGAAAATTGTAAAACCAGGGAAGGTCATCGGCTGAGCCGAGGGCTTGGATTCGATCGGATTCTAATCGCATCCGGTGGACTTCCCGTCCACTCCGGAAGGCTTGTCCAGTCGCAGTGGCGCTCTCTGGCGAGTGACTCGCCAATCGATACGATGTGTGAGAGTAGAGAGTAGACGTATTCCGAGATGGGGATTAGGGCGCGGCGACGAAGCGAGGGTGAGTTTTCGGGGGGGTGAGGCCAAGTCTCATGGCCGAGGAGGTGAGGGTTGAGAGGGACAGGGTCGATGCAGCGCTCGACCAAGGTCCACTCTCACTTGCTTCGCACGCTCGAGGGCTCCGTGCCTCAGGAGGAGGCTGAGCGAGCCTCGACGAGGCTGCTGGACGAGGGTGGCTCATGGTAGAACGAGGCGGAACAGGGTGAAAGGGGATGCCGTAGGGTGGCCGAGGCTGGACGAGGCTGAACGGGGAAGGAGGGGAAGGAGCGTAGAAAGCAGAGGGTGAGACGGCCAGAACCTGCCAGAGAAGAGGAGATACTGAGGTGCCGGTGGCAGAGGGTGAGGATGGGGAGCGGGGGATGCTCGAGAACAGGAGGAACCCTAGAAGAGGTGGAGGAGGAAGAGGTGGAGGAGGAGCGGATCGAGAGTGAGAGTGTAACGGCGAGAGTGAGGCGGCTTTGAGAGGGCCGAGCCAAGGGGTGAGATACCAAAGGGTTCTCTTCTCCTGGAGAAAGTGAACAGTGGTAGCCAACCGGATGTTTCTTAGGCTAGCTAGCGAATCGCCTCTCGCCTCTTCGTTCATCTTGCCTTCTACCTTTTGCCCTTTCCGAATGAACTCTTTTTTCCAATTTTCTTCCAGCACGTCTATGGGCTACGTTTCTTCGATCGAAATCTCTTTTTTTTTCTAACGGCGACTCTCTCCTCTCTCTTTTAAACACACACACACATTTCATCTCCCTTCTTCAGCTATACTTAGGCACAGCACCTCTGCCATGTCCTTCTTGACGTTCTTCGCGACTACGTACTTCATCATGATTACCCAAAATAAACCGAGTCATGATGATCCTAAGAGAAAGAACCACAAGAATAAGGCAAAGAGAGTGAAAGACAAAAAATAGCATAAAGATAGAGAATAAGAAAGTTTAGATAAGTCAATTAGTACTTGTAGAACCGACCCTCGCATCAGTGCAACGCAGTCTACTAAATGGTCCGAGTTGCATCAGGCTAAAGTAAAGAAACAGCGTCGAGTAGCGTCATTACGTCCCTCGCACGGGAAAGACGAAAATATCCGGATAATGTCAAGGGAGAGTAAAGGGCGAGGGGGGGAAAGGGTAGCGACGCTCATAACTTTTCCACGAGCCCACGTAATTCTCGCGTTTCCGTTCCAACGAAAAAGTAGCAATCTTTAGAGTTTCCTACGTTCATTATTCCTAGAATCCTTAAATCCTTTATTATATCTAGTCTTTTCTATCGCACTCTAATATATACATATATAACAACAGCGCAATATACAAACCTGTATATTACGTAAGAACCGTAAGTTATTCAACAACAACTCCCGTTAAACCCACGTATAGTGCACTTCGCAAGAAACGACTGTTCCAACTAGTATAAAACCAGTGCGTAGTAATTTCTTGAAGAAAAATGCCTACTCGAACCGTTCGTTTTAGCGGGTAAAGAATCTTCTGGAGTTATTACAACTCACTCTCGTGACCTGACTGAACTTTTCGATTTCCTTGGCCAAACATGTTTGTACGGTGAGTCAACGATGGTTGTCCGGATAAATTTCAGAAGGGCCCTGGTGTTGGCAGTCCGACACGTGTATACCGTTGTCAGGAACCAGTGAAAATGACTACCGAAAAAGATACTGGCCTGGATGCTGTAGTAGCGGAAAAGCAGAAAACCCGGAAACTAGAGAGGCTTAGCTGGTTCGATATTGATTAGTAATAGGAAGCCGTGGAGTGTGTTGGCGCTTTGTATAGTGTAGATGTGCCATCTCGTAACGGGGAGAAACCATTCGAGTCTCAGCCCTACTATGAAAACACCTGTATAGGCTCGCACGCTCCGATATAATCCAGCCGATTATTACGTCGTTACGTGATATCAGGAGCAAGGGGGGAATGCCTATACATATAGAAGGATCCTAAGGGTTATCACGTGTGTGTTTCCTTTCGTTTGCTTCGACTAAATAGACTCGAGTCAATCTTCAGAAATCCTTTTTCACGCTCATTTTATCTAGCCTGATCTTCTTTTTTCTCCCGATTTTTATGCGATTACGGGAAACTTTTTGATTCTATTGGAATTTATGAAAATTTGTCTTTCTTGGTAAGATTCGATCTTCTTTTTTTTCGATATCTATTGATTACGCCGGGAAAAATTTGGTGTATCGAGAAACACCTAACGAAGTGAAATGATAGTCATTACTCTGAGTGCTTCCGGCTTTAGATTCTGCTAGTCGCAAAATTATTCGTAATTACGTCGATTAATGTATGCAAAGTCGCTCTTCAGGCTTGACAGCTGTCGGTCCGTAATCCGTTGACGTAAGAACTTACGCGTTGCTTAGCGGCGTCAAACACAGTACCAATTAAAGGTTGAGAAGGTGGATGAGAATGTGGAATGAGAAGTGTAAGTATAAGGAATGAGGGCAGGAAGGCACAAAGGAACTGGGTTAAGAATGAAGGAAATGAGGATTTAAAGATTCTGTAGCTTAATTGGTGGTTGAGGAATGTTCTTCCTCTCGGTTCTTTCGACTGAACTCGGCATTAAAGGGAATTGAGAGAAAAAGAAGAAAGAAAAGAAGAGAGAAAAAGAGACGAGAATATTTAATCCTCTGTAAGAGGAAGAAAACAAAGAAAGTAAGAAAAACTGATAAGAGAAATACCTCTCGATAAATCCATCCTCCACCTCCTTCATCACCATCCCTTATGGCTGGCTGGATGACTGGCTGCCTAGCTGGCTGGCTGACTGACTGACTGACTGACTCCTTCCTCTCAAGCGGGAATTCCTGAAGCGGGCCGACATCAGAAAACAAGAAAAGAAGAAGACAATAAGGCGACCCTATTAGAGCTCAAAGAAAAACGAAGGCGGCACGCTAGCGAAAAAGTTCAGGGAGGGTCTCCTTTAAGGAACTCCCTCGAAACTCTACCAGCCACCCATCCCCCCGACCCACCCAACCAAGGAACTAGCAACCCTCCAGCCCCACTACCGCCATCAGGAAAACATACTGGAAATCGAGAAAAATTACCGCGACACCCTGATCTTTGTACGTCGCTAAATAAATAATCTATCCTTTGCCCAATCGGCAATTGAATTCCATTTCTTTTTCTTCGTGCAGAAAACTTATCAGACTTTACGACCATCGCCGTTACTTCTTTTTTTACCTGATCTCCAAAAATTCGAATTATCATAAATTCCTTCTCCTTATTAATTTTCATTACCTTTTAATCAAATCTCCTCGAGATGACACGAACCGTTGTAGGCTACGGGTGAAAGAATGTTTTGAAAACTTTCCAACTAGATATATTATATGACCCGTCGATGGTTCTAGGACTAAAAAAAGAACCTGACGAATTTCGAAATGGCGAATGAAAAAAGGAGAAAGAAAAGGCATGCAAATATGCCGACCAGTTGAGTTTTCTCAGGGCTCCCCCTCACCCCTCGCTCTCTCTCTCTCTCTATCTCCAACTTGCTCTCTTGCTTTCGCGGGGTGAACGCAATCTCTCTCTCCTACTATACCCTTACTCTCACTCCCTCCCCTCCCCCGGTCCCTTAAACTCACCTCCACCCCTTCAGATTCTAACAGTGTTGGTGAAAGGGGCGCCTATGCCTATATGCACTCTACCAATGTACGTTGCGTAGGCGAGCTGGTATATTCTCGTTTATGGGCACGTAGAGGAGTATACGTGGTGGTGAGGAGGTGACCGCGGGGCGGAGGGTAGCTTAGGAGGTGTGGAGACCTCCACCCTCTGAAACTCTCTCGTGCGAAGCGAATCTAAGGGGAAATTGACCAGTGGACAGTGGCGCTCATTGCACTTTACACAGAAATTGAGAGAGAGCGTGAATTTCACCAATAGCTTAGAAATAGAGGTTCTCCATTTTCCACTTTCTTTTGCTTTCACTTTTACACGGAAAACTGTACCAACGTAATCGGTATCAGGACAAGCGTTAAATTCTACGTTAGAACTTTCGCAATGCTCTCTCAGTGTTGATACTTCGTCTGAGAATATTTAAATTCGTACAATTAACATGGAGGTGTCATGAAGATTTAAAGGGACGAAATTTACAAAGATCAAGATGACGAAAACAAAGAATACTTATAGAATGTAAATCTGTTGGAGTTATCCCATTCGTTTGGAAAGGTCCAGTTGGTCCGTTCGGTTTGGACCACTACTCGTTTCTGTTCGACTCGCTAGTCTCTGGCTACAACCGCTAGGATTCCGGGAGTCCGATCCGACCCTCTAATTAAGGTAATGGACCTAGTGATATTTTTATCGCCGCGTCTCGGGGAAGCACGTGGTCGGAGAATTGGAACGGTAGCCAGGAACAGGATCGCGTGCTGCATACATAAAACAACACTAAGGGATGAGAAAAGATAAAATTATTTTCGTGCCGTTTGGCTTGTCGTCCCTCCTTCTGGAATCATAATCGTTAGTTCTGCCCAATGAATGGGTTCCTCAATCTCTAACTATACAGTCTAACCTATTCTCACCTTGACAAGGAGATGAGTCAAAAAGAAACTAAGAAGAAGAAAAAAAGGCAAGAAGATGGTCAGAGACACGTGCAAAGTTCCTATCGATGATAATGATGATGATGATGATGATGATGATGATGATGATCTGTAACAAAATAGCCGTTAATCATGCTATGAAAATTTTTCTTCGAGGATAATTAAAATGTTTTCCTCGTGTATGTAAATCGAGCGAGTTCTCCTGCGTAACCAAGGAGGGTTCTTGGACAGTGGGGGGAGGGAAGGGTGGCATCGCTTGGTAAAGGAGGAGGCTGACAGGATAGCTGGAAGGCTCGGTGGGTGAATGGGTGGCAAGGGTGAACTGGGGGTTGATCGGAGAAGGTGAGTTTCGGAACGCAATGTCCGGCCTGGTCCAGCTAGCCGAGTATTGATCTAGTTGTGCACCCTCCAAGCTCCTCCGCATCCTTCGCCACTGGCTCGGCCTTCTCCGTGAACAACCCCTACGTGTTCCTGGAGCCGAAGCAAGGAGGGAGGAATCGAGTACGCAGGGGTGGCCGAAGTCCAGCTTGCCAAGCTGCCCCAGAACTCGGTGCTACGCACGTTCACTTTCACTCTCGCTCTCTTACTCTCCCTCTCGGCAGATTCTCTCTCAGCCTCCTTCACCTCCTTCGCTTCCACTGCCACTTTCTCCCTCTCACCCTCTCTCTCTCTTTCTCTCGCGCCTCTTAGATACCCGCCAGTGCCGCTCAGTCCTGGGATCCATGTTCTGGCTGGATGACGTCGTCTCTCTGCGAAAATTCGAAAGCCACGAGGTGATCGTGGCCGGGAAAGAAAAACTCCAGTTAAACTCCGAGAGGACTTCCTGCTGGACCAGACACTCGTCCTATAGGATAGCTGAGCCAGATGAAGTCCTCACATAGCATTAATTCTCATTTCCTGATGGGGCATTTACTGTGTATTCGGAGGGTGGTCCTCCAGAAGGGCTGTACCATAGGCTTCCTTGAATATCTTGGAGGGTTGAAGTCCGCCATCTTACATACCTTGACCAGTATAAGCCCTAGCGAGCAATGCTCGAGGGGTTGGTTTTCGCGTAAAACGGATCTACAGGCGGACCTAAACGTCCCTTAATTAGAGACCAAGGATTTCGGCCAGTTGTTTCGCTGCCAGGGATCTAGGAGTAATGGCGAAGATTAAAAGTCCCCATAAGATTTTCAAAATGATTCTTTTTGTTTTTCACGTCGAAACCAAGAACCACCCTTCTCGTCGTTCCACGCACGTTCTCCGATTCGTATACCATAATCTCGTTACCCTTCAAAGATTCCTCTTATTTTTTTCTCTCAAATCTTTAAGCAGCAGCCGAGCACGAAGACGAATACGAAGTGGAGAACGAGGAGATCGCAGCTTCTTCCAAGAAGCGAGACGCTGTCGCAGATAAGTTCGGCAGAGTTATTCGAAGGGCGATAAAGTCAGTTTTCGAGCACGAGAAAGCGGTAGGATTGGTTGGCTAGGAGGGACGAGGAGGGAGGCGCTGGCGGCGAGATTAGTATTAATTTATAGCACTGCGAGATAGAGGAAAGTGAAATTCCGCGAGCACCGGGACGCTTTCCATTTCCACGGACGTAATTAGATCTACGTCCCAATTTTCCAGGCCACTGTCCGCCACGGTGTTGGTAGCCATTCTCGCTAGGGTTTTCGCCTCTCACCCTCTAGCCTCCTCACTCACGTACCACTATACTCTTTCCTTCTTTTAGCTACGGAGCAGCCACCATCTCCGTGAGCTAGCCAGCCAACCAGTCAGCCAGCCGATACGAGATTAAGATCCGAAGTGATAAGAGGCCGTGGTTAAGGGACCGAGGAGGAAGGGAAAACGCGAGGCTTTATCGTTATCTTATTAGAGTGGTCGAGCAGTCGCGGCCGAGGGAAAAAGAAAAATGAAAGAAAGCCAAGAACCTACCCCACGGGCCATCAGTCATCCTATAAAACGATCTCCCTTCGTTCCGCCCTCGTTTAACGGAGCGACAGGCCCGTATCTTGTGCGACCTTCGACACCTTCCACAACAACCCGTGGGGATCTAGTTTTCGATTTTCGATATTCGATTAACTCAGTTCGACTTTGTACCTTTATGGAGGGGGAGGGGGGGGGGGGGGCTTGGCTTGTGATACTACACAATAGTACAGCTTCGAGTAAGACTTCGTAAGATGGACTCAATGGACCAAGAGGGAACCGTGGGAAAAAAATCCCTAGCGTGAGAATGATTCACGGCCGGAAGATTCCCGGTTTGGGGAGGATGAGAAAAATAATTGTCAGCCCCCAGCAGCCAAGGTTGACGGCCCTGAAGTTCGCAAAGATCAGCCACTAGGGAGCCCCAGCGGCGCGCCGCGGCGCCCCAGTCTCCAAGACTTTGACCCACATCATATCAGCCGTTTTTGCTTTGCCTCCTTCCATCCCGTCTTCGACGCCCTTGCGAGACTATTATCTTAATCCTATACATCTGCTTTAAGACGCTCTTAACCGACTTTCCGCGAAGAAGGTGGGAGAACGCGGAAAGAGGATGATGGAGACGAGTAAGAGAGAAGGAGGGATCCGACCTAGGGGACGCAGTAAGATTCATCCGAGCAACTCGGAGAGACTCCGACGATCGGAAGGAGAGTCCGGAGAGAGACTGCGAGAGAGAGTGAGAGACGACGTCATCCCTCCAAGTGTCGCTCGTCGTTTTTTCCACCCTTGGACGCAAATATTTGTCGCTCTTTAAGGAGAGGCCTAAGTCCCTGATCGCAGCAAGCCGATTGGGTGGTCCGGACGTAAAAGAATCATAAAGCCAAATATGAAATCGACTAATTAATTTGGCATTTTACGAAGGCGTCGCTTTCTTGGAAACCGCGAAGGCGCGCCGCGACGTCCCCGTCCGGTCTTTGCTCCTTTAATCGTTGCGTAAGACGGCGCTGCGGTCATTTGCGAAACACGCGAACAGGAATGAGAGAACGAATGCGAGGAAGATGGAGCGAGACAAGGAATATCCACGTTTGGTATATACCCTGAGAATCAATGCGAAATAAATTACATTAGCATATTTTCGCCGACGATGACAAAGTCCTGCGCCGCCTTCCACGGCGGGACCGTGAGAACTCGTCGATATTACAGCCCAGTGGGAATTGTCCTTAAGCCGCGGGTTGCTCAACGACCGCGAACAAAACTCGCGACACTCATCATTTAATAATTCGTCATTTATCACGAAAATATTTACCGTCTCTCTTACTCTCTCTCGTTTTTATTACTCAACAAAATATAAACAACAGCCATAACCTCACCACGCGCAAGATAAAGATAGACTCGCGCAACATCATCAAGAGGGAGACAACCCCCATTACCCCTTTTACTGCATTACAGTTCTTAGAAACATTCCCTTGTTATAGTTGGACCCGAGGGTAAAGGTTAGTTCATAGAAGAATGAATGGAGGGAGGTAAATCAGCAGGGGTCGACGTACGAGAAAAGCCTGGGTATATATATATATATATGTATATCAGTCAAAGGATAAGGATAAGGACAAGGATATCATCCCACGGACCACAAGATGTAAGAGTGAGAAAGATGGGTGCACCAGTCAGGCCACCCAGCCCGTAGAATCCCGCGGCAAATCCGGAATCAAGTTCACAAATGCGAAGAACGATTCTCACATACTGACCGACATTTTTGCGGTCGTATGGAATGTCCGTTGAGCCGTAGGCACCGGCGTCAGATTAAAAATCACCAGGAGGGCACCAAGGCGAGGGCGACCCCACCCAAAGTAGGGCGGCATCCTATCCGACAGGGAAAGTGTTTGTTTTACAGCATCTTCTTCCCACTCTTCCTTCCCACCTGCTGAACCCCTCATTCGGCCCATCTCAACCCTAAATATCATATCAAATTAGCTGTTGTTAGTGTTGACTGTCAGCGGTGCCAGTGTCTGAGGTTGCAATTCCGACACCCAGTGGGATCTTAAAAAAGGATCGACGATCTCTTCGCGGAAAGGAAGATGGCTACGCGGAAACCGAACAGACAGAAATTAATAGTCTGTTGTATGGGAAGAGGAGAGTGGGAGAGGTGGGGGGAGGATGATCCTAAAAAAAGATTCTGCAATATTGTATCAGACACACCTTTGGATACACAGAGTGTCAACTGAGTGTCAAACTTCAATCTCTTTGGCGGTCTTGCGTATATCCTTGGAGATTTTCCAAAAATTTGACGAATTTTCGGACCGGTCAGAAATCGCCGGAATTCCTCGGGGATATTCTGGAGAAGGATAATTATAGCGTAGGCGAGACTCATTGTCAGAGTTAATAGCAGGGACGAAATTGAAGGCGCTGGAAGGACCTCCTGGACCATGTCGGATTCCTCTCATGGTAATATGGCTCGTGTCACCTATTAATTCCGACGTTAAAACTATTTTGATAATTCTCATCTACGATGAGGAATATCACGATGTTAGGTTAAACGGTTAGAAAGTATCCTTGAGTTAAAAAAAAGAGGATACAGAGGTCTGTATCTCGTTAAAGTGAGTAAAAAGGAAGTTCGAGACGTGAGAAAAGACTGACGAATGGAAGACAGAAGCGTCACTGAAAGGAAGGGTGGAGAAGGGAGTTGAGTGGGAAGGAGTAGGGAGGGGATAGGTGCGACAAGGAAGATTACTCGAGTACAAATTAATGGCGACTCTCGCGACGACAGTTTCATAATCGTTTTCCTTGCTCGACGAGGAATTAGAGCCAATTAACCCGGAAACGCTTTCGAAAAGGGTTCCAACACGATGCTAAGAGATCGCCGTTTACTCCTTTTTGGATCCTTGGACTTTCTTCGTCCTTCAATTGGCTTATACGCCGTCTAGGGATATTCTGTTTGAATTCCCTAGTACGCCAGATTGAACTTTCTGACGTGACTAGGTGGAGCGCGATTAAATGAAATATGCGTGCTGATAATCTAGACGATTTTTCCTTTGTTCAGGGATTCTCATAGGTATCGTGAGTTTGACGGGCCAGGATCAGGAAGAGGATCACGTGGATATCTGGTCCGTGGACGAGCCAGAGGAAAGAGCTTGGAGAATGTTTGCCAACGATGCCTCGTTTTGCTAATTCGCTAACGACCGTAGCCTAGGCTCGTCCGCATTTCGCGAGCGGCTCTCGATTACAAGTTTAAGGTAGCCGCCATCAGCGGCACCGGACGGCGTTCGCCTCGTAAAATTATCCGTAATAAAATAGTGATTTACGCCCCCGTTCCAGGAAAGCGGACCAGTCAGACGCTCATGACTCCTCGAGTGCTCTGGCTCGACTGACCTTTTAAATAATTATTATTTTTGCCAAGTCCGCCAATACCGACTACGCAGCACGTATAGCCACGACCAATCCTGTGTCTTCTTAGCGTCGTTTCTTTGTCTCCTACTTCTACGTACTTCCGAAGAAATTCGTAATTCCAATAACAGCCGTTTAACCGTCACTATACTTTTCCGTTAAGTCGTAATACGAAATGACGATACTTCGGTAAGAAGTCATTGAAAATCGATATTAAAAAAAAGAAAGAATTCTTTCATTATACGTTTACCCGTAGTTACACGGCGCTGATCATTTATCCGAGAAGGAATAAAACGTAGAAACGAAAATGGACAGAAATTTCATGTTCGACCATGACGAAAAGACTGAGGGGGATGTAAAAGGAATATCAGGATGATCCTAAAGTATAAGAGCCAGCGGGTGAGTGAATGTCGAAGGAGAGTGAGAGTTGGGTTCTCGTGGCGAAGGAGTAAAGGGTGTAGAGGGAATAAAGGAAGACGAGGGTAAGGGAGTTAAAGAGGAAAAGCCGTGGAGGGCGTGAAAAGCGCGAAGGGCGAAGAACGTAAAGGCGACGGCGAGCACACGACAGCGGCGAGTCGTAAAACGAAACTGTAAAACTAGGGCCATAGCCGACGCCGTGCGCCGTACCAATTTTGCCGGCGTCGCTCTCTCCCCAGCTGGTTACTAACCAGCTTACCGTCTCGCTTGCACTTTCGAAGATACGAGAGGTTCGCGCTCTTTCGATTCCCCTGGAACCAAATTCTCATTGGCCAACCGGCGATAAACCCATGCGAGAAAACGTTCGCGATCGACCGCACTTACACCATCGAATTGACCTTTCGCCCTGAGAAAATCGCAAGAATCTAATACCAGTGGATTCCCTCTCATTGTCAGATTCGAGACAACGTCCGCGTAGTAATGGCCATCTTGGAATTTCCTATTTCTATTCTTTTCCCGTGTTTCTCTTTTTCCTCTCCCGTTTCAACGCGGAATTTCCAAAAACCGGCCAATCGTCCGTACCAACTCGGGCTGGTACAAGATTCGTATGAGTATTTCTCAACGGGGGCAATATTTTAGGTGCCGAGGACAATGGCTGGTGGGACCGGAAGGAAAAGCCAAAGTGTCGACAATGTGGATGAAATGGAGCATTTCCCTCGCGGTTTTATGCGGCTCGTGCGTCTCGCGCGTAATGCGTAATGCGTAAGCGTCGGAATTGGAAGGGGTGCCTGAACAAAAGGCACCGCCGCCTTCGGCCGTTGCTAGAAAATTCAATCTAGTGAAAGTTTATGTGTGCCAAACCAACCCCCATACGAGATGTACGTAGAGGGAGGCGCGATGGCTCGGGGTGTCGAAAACGAAAGAAAGGCAGGAAACCAGCTGGGACTATCGTAGTTGTATTAGAAACGAACGCATTTTATTAAGGCGCTTTATGGCTAGAAGCGTACATACCTCTGCCTACCCTGGCGACACCAATATAGATATAGATATATACACATACCTTGTAGTACCTAGCATCTACCTTATACCTAAATGCCTCTGGACCAACAGCATCCAGACCAAGGCCTTATGGCGCACTTTACTTTCCCTCAAAAAAGTACCTTGGCACCCTTAAAGAAAAGTAATGTCAAACTCTTCCCTGGGACCGGGAACTACTAACTTGCTAAATTAAGCTTCTAGGATCATGCTGGACCAGTATCTGATAGCACGGACATTGATTAATATTATTAGCGGCAGCAGTGACGTCTAATTCCTCATATTAACCTTTGGAGAAGTTTAATCATCTTCAAAAAAATTGTCTTATTCCACGAGACTAAAGTTTCAGTGATACCACATATACTGATACCTGTATCAGTCGCTGGAGCATTGATGGAATTTAATAATCGACTTATGATATCGATATGATTCTAATCGTTGGTAAAGGAACCAATATGGTTTCTGATAAGAACACGTGAATTCTTGTTTCGGTTCCCTGGTAGTCCCTAGACATGGAGGATTCGTGAGTAACTTGCTGATGGTAAAGATTCGTTATCCATCCAGGATAAAGAAGATTAACGTTTGCCGAATAGTTGACGGAAGATAAATAAACTAGGCATTCCCGTCTGTCGAGAATGCTGCCACCTCTGAGTCAAAGAAGCTACTACTTCGTTAACCCGGATTAAACTGTGTTTAGGTCTTTCCTGAACTATATCGTCAAATACTAGACACTGTAAGTATCGGGAGCTTGATTGTCCTACATTTCGACGAGTCGTGAAAACGAAGGACCCAAAGATGCGCTAATGACATAGGAAGCATCTCCTCCCAGATGTGGACCAATACCCCAGAGTTCCTTTGTTTTTAATTTTCCACTTATGCTTGCGACACTCATTGTCAGCCTCACGTAAGGCCAAACCCGGTAAGATGCCTATAGTATAATTTATCTTTAGTCAACGGCTGAATTGACTGCTAAAAAGATAAAGAAGTAGAATTAGCATAACTAAAAAAATATATATACAGTAAGAACCCTGGTTAACGCTCAGGATGCGTTTTTGAAATTTGAAATACTAAACGAACAGCGTCAGCCGGGGTACATGCGGTACGGTATGGCGTCGAGTTCAGGGAATCGGGTAATTACCGTTTTATTAAGAGTTTGAAAAAGCGCACTATGAGACACAGCGTTGAACAGGTTCTGAGTGTGATTAGAAATTAGTATAATTGACGTTGATGCTTGATAAAATTATGTTACTTTGCATCTCTTACGTTACTCAGCCATCTGAAAAATACTAGTAGTATATAGGTATATGGCAGTATAAGACTGGATGAGATAAACGTGGGAATGTAGGAAATGAAACTATCGATCATTGAAATATACCAAAAATTTATTTACATAAAAACATGAATATAATACCTATAATATTTCAACTGCTGCGCATTTTTCTTTCTGTATCATACCTAAACAACTGGCGTTGAGTCTCCAAAATAATGGTATTGTCACAATTCTAATGTCGAACACACTTTTGCATGGTTGAAAGAACTTGTAAAAATCTAGTTTCAGATATAAAGTATAAAAGTATCGAAAAACGGACGAGTAGATGAACTCGAAAAAAGCTTCAAGCGAGCAATTCGGCCTCGTTTCGACCATTGGCTAATAAATGGCTGGAAAATGCAAATTAACCTTAATGGGGTTTGTTTTTGAAAAATTGTGACAAACAATACTTTCGGCTACTAATCTTCAATTATTCTTATCATTCATAAATAGTATGCGTTTGCGTTTTGGTCTCTGTGTCTGCGTCCGTGTTTGTGGACGCGCATGCGCGCGCGCGTCTGCCTATTTTTATATTAATCAATCGCAATATCTTCAATAATAATTTTTCTTCGTAGTACCATTCGTTACAATATTTACATAAACATACGTACAACTTAAGTGATAGAAAGTTAAAAGATAGAGTATAATAAAAATATCTTCCCCTATTATCGTCGAATCTTCATGAATCTCCAATTACTATAATTAGAATTGGCCAATTGCACTAGGCTCCCCAAGCCACTATAGGGAGCGAAATTTTAATTGTTTTTAATTTTTCAATTCTCAATTTTCTAATCTTTCGTCAGTGCCTCAATATCAATAATTTACTTAAACTCCCTAGATAATTTCTCCTCTAAATCGTACGGGCGTTGGTTTGGGTTAGATAGAAGGAAAAGGTAGGGACAAAGGGACTAGGGGAGGGAGGATCAATTAATTTATTATCGATCGGACAGTAATTAGCAATATACTAAAATTATTCCTACAATTTTCCAATTAGCTCCCTTTCATAAATTTCTTTTTACTCCGACGGCCATTTTATCGGCTCGCACGTGATTACCTTAATTCATCGCGATTAATTTATTCCTCCAAAGGATAAGATCAAGCAATGGCAACCAGGACACTCGTCACTAATTTCACGTTTAGTCTAAACCGCGACAAAAGTTTTTCCAGAACAGAAAATTATAGTATCTTCCGACTTCAATCGTTGCTCAAAAAGCAGTGATGTGATTTTTCGAAAAATTTCTATCGCTTCTGAGGATCTTCGAATCTACTTGGACGTACAGGGTGAATCTCGAAGTTTCTATTCGTTAAATTTTACATAACGTCGAGCACTCTATTGCTTTAAAAAAAATTAATTAAATCCTTGTCGTAAATTAAGTTTATCGATACCTTTTCAGCCAAGTTCGCATTTTGTCCTTCTAACGTAATCGAAGGGTTTTCAGATTAACGTAAAATAAAGAAAAACAGACTTGTCTCGAGCGTCATTAATATTTTTCAACAATTTAAAAAAGTCGTGGACAAAAAAATTCAGTCCAAAGTGTGAACCCAAAAAAAAGTACATTAGCCGTTTTTTGTCTGAGTACGTTTTTGCGTCATTCGTCAAAAGCCTCTTTAGCCCTTAAAACTGGGCGGAGTCTGGTGGAGGTAGGAGGGAAGTGGGAACGTCATGTATGAAAATTTCACAAACAACGCAATGAATTTTCCAAAAAAAATCGACGCAACTGCACAACGAGCATTAACCGCATTTTGGCGATGAGCGTACACCTAGGTTAAACGAAGATAACTAAAAAAAATCTATGATCCACCGATACAAGAATTATATCGATAAGATCGCGCGTCTAGATCAGCCATTATCCCAGTGATTTACGATCTTTTTTTTCTTCATAAATCATTGAACATACATAGTTTACGCATCCTTTGTCTTACTTTATGTATATCGTTATCAAAAAATGGCATAAACGAGATCTCTCATTGTCAGTTATAGAAGTGTGCTGCAGAGTGAACGCAAAAATAGGTAGCAGTGTGCTCTGTCGTGACGGCGAGCATCCGATGACGTAAGAAAATGAAAAAGAAAGAGAGAGAATAAATCAGAGAAAGAAATACTAGAAAGAAAAGAGAAAAATTCCTAAAAGAAAAATTAAAATATAAAAGAACAGACTCAAAAATCACACATCGAGGTTCGAGCTATATCCTATTATCGTGTCCACATCTTCGAGTATAAACTGTAGATATATAATATAATGTTAATAATATCTATGTATACATATATATATAATATATATATATTAATATTATAATCATTATACGTAGTCACAGTGTATATGTCGTATATAAAGCACCTTGATTACAAAAAAGTTCCTTTCTTCTTTAAGTGTTAGAAAATATGCAAAAATCAGCAGGCTTACCAATCCACAGTGCTTGATAGTATACTTGTAAGTACGGTTGATTCCGTAATTGTGCCGAATTACGACACGATTGCGACAATCAATCCCATACTTGCTCGATTCCAAGAATTCGTCCAATTATTCGTGGGCGCCTGTTCCAACTCCTGCAGTGTATAGTTATATGTATACATATATGTTACTCCCCATATGCGTATCTCTGTCTTCTTTTTTGTGGCAGCGTGTATACGTATACCTGTGTCAGTTTCAATGCGAAATGCGTATTGGGTTTGGCAATTAATTCGAATTGCAATTAATTAAGCTGGCTTAACGCTTTATATCACATCCTTAACGTGTGCGGCAGTGTTTCTTACCAACTAGATTCTCACTCGTTGCTTCTCTCGACTCCATCTTCTTAATTTACGTACGTCCATTTTTAATATTAGCATAATTTATCATTAGCCACGCGATAACGTTTGTCGCACTTATCGATTCTTAGACTCGTATAGTTAAAAATCTATATGACTTCGACTTATCGGAGCAGCCATTTTCTTGGTTGAATGATCGATGAAGATTGAAGCGGCGTCGGGACGCTTACAGTATGCGTCGATTCTTACGTGATTGCTTCGTATGTTTTCGTAGTGAATCGTATGGTGACTGATTGTAAGTCCTTGGCTGCAAAAATTTAGGAGATATCGAAGTAAAGGTTATTTTTAGAAATTTTATAAATCCCGTTGAGAAATGAGCTCTGACTCCAGTTCATTCTCTAGATGAAACGTACAAGGTGCACGTATTGAAAAGGAGTCGAGAGTTCGAGGAGTATTATAAATGTCCGTGTCTCAGTTCTTCCACCAGGTGCAAAGACAGCAGTACCAACGCCTCTCAGGACGAGGCTGGATTCTCTGCTATTGTCAGTGCATCGCCCTGCTAGTTAAGTGAGTAGTTTCTGCCCTTTTTGGAGGTGGAGGTGGTGGTCGCCTCTTGCTGGCAATAGCTGTGGCTATGTTGTTGCTTCTGTTCTCATCAGCAAATCTGACTGTTGGCTGACGAGCTGGACTGGAGGCATATTCCACCGGTGCATTAGGGTCAGTCGTATAAACATTTTCATAGAGATTGTCGGATCCGTAATGTTCCTGGACCCAATTGGAAACATTGGTTTCCCTGTAGTCAGCAATGGCGGGAGGTGGGTCGCGGAATCCAAGAACCTCGTGAGGCGTTGTTGTGGAATCCAGTTTACACTTTTGGGCGACCTGCCATTTCTTTCTCATTACTCTCTGAAGATCCTTCAGAAAGTCACCCGGTGGTGCCTGATCGGATGCTGCTAGCTTCTTCGGAGAAGTCAATCTCGTGCTATCCGATCGTCTAGGTGGCATTGGTTTTCTTTGTGGCAGAGCTGGGCTTCCTGGCTCTTGTTGAGGTGGTAGATTGAAGGAGATCTTCTTTCCGGTACTAGTCTTTGATTTCGGTGACGTAGGTGGTTCCTGGATAGTTACTCTCCTCTGTGGCTGAGGACTGGAGGCTGCTTTTAATTCTGCTAGATAAGGTGGAGCAGCGTAGTGTCCGGATCCTTGTTTCATGGCACTTCTTCTGACGGTGTCCATGTTTGGATTAGGCCTGATAGGTTGAGCCCCATGATGGCCGCCGTAGATGGACTCGCTCTTTGAATTTTGTCTGGTGAGTGAAGGAGTTTGTTGCTGGGATCCATAAGCTGGAGGTGGGACGAAGGGTGGAGGTGAAGCGAAACTTGGTGAACTCGGTGCATAAGTCGGTGTACTGGCATTTGAGCCCGAATAGGAATTTTGGGGCGATGAATTTGCGACGCTTCCGATGACGTAACTTTGATTGTTCTGAGGTGAACCATTTTGATTCACGTTTGAATTTGTACTCGCGTAAATTTGATTAATCGGACCGCGAGGTGTGTGCGTGGGTGTGCTGTCTGGAGAGAGAGAATTCGTGGGCGTCGATTGTTTAGGCCTGGCACGTCTTATGGTTCCTGTCTCGCCCACCAGAGGACTAGGAGGCGGTGGAAGCGAGGCTAGACTCAAAGAGGAACCAGTGAGTTCCGGTGTGTTGCAGACAGGAAGCTCTCCAGGAGCTGGTGGAGGTGGGAGTGAATCCAAAGATAAATTGGATCTGAACATTTCCGGTGGAGGTGGTGGCAGTGGCTCGTTATCTGATTCTGCTTCTTCGGTTACTCTCGGAGGCGATGGTGGCGGTGGCAGTGAAGTTATCGAATCCATCTGTAAGCAAAGACAATAGTGATTTTCGAAAATCTATACGAAACATCCTGATGAGATGAAAAGTACAAATAATGTTCTTGTAAAATCTTACCATACAGGGTTGTATGGGACTGGTAGGTGTTTTAGATTCCTGACTGTCTGTCCTAGTGTATCCCATGGGACTGGCTCTTTCCCTAACGGGTGTACCAGGGGGTACAGGACTGACTGGTGTCGCATTTCCAGACCTATGATGTCTTTTTAACGTTCCGGAGCCGTCGGAATCGGTACCACTTCTTCTCCGACTGTGTCTCCTAGTGAGTGTACCTGATCCTGAGCTCGTAGGACTGGGACAAGTATCTGGTTCATCCCTAACAGTCTCACCAACTTCTTTAAGCTGTCTAGTGATGGACGTCAGCGGTAGTTTTGGATTCATTGAGGGTTTCCTCTTGATAGTTCCTGTAGGGAATTCCCCACACTCGAAGGCTACCTGTAATCAATAAAAACGAATTACTCTTACTCAATCCCGAATCAAAAGAGAATCCAAAAAATTGCTTAAAAGGTTTAATTACCTCACAACTACTAGGTGCCCCATCGGATAAGCATCCACTGGAGCTGGAGCTACTCGCTCTACTCAATCTCCCGTCATTACTATAGCTTTGACGTTGCTCAGAATTATAACTCTGTCTCTGAGCGTCATACTGTCTAGTATCATTAGCATTGTGTCTCGAGTTTTCAGTGAACTGTCTGGCATTGTCATTGGTAGTATTGTACTGCATCTGATTTGGTGGCACAGCAATTGAGCTGACAGAGCACGACCTGGCATGAGCCAAAAGGTCCAGATCTTCCTGGGCTAGTTCGTCCACCAGGGTCCTATAATTCTCCATCAGCTGTCTTCCATATTTAGCAACCCTGATACCAACCATCCACCGTTCAAGGGCCGCGTTGTCCTCGGCGCAGAGGAACTTTATATACTTGGTGGATTTCGGCTGTTGAAGTCTAGGATGCTTCACCGCGAAGCAAAAGTCCGACGGCGCCTTATATTTCTTCTTCCAGCCGATGCCATAGTAAACCTGGTTGACGTCAAACGTTGCGAGACACACAAGGTCTCTGGCAGTCCTGGCCTTCTCTTTCGGCCAATAGTAAAGACCGGAGGCACGTAAAATGAAGTGATATCTCTTCCAGCCTTTCTTACTGTCTGACTTCAGGTACAGGGGTCCTTCGACCTGGAATGATCAGAGCCAATCGGAATAAATAACCTGCAGGAGTCGAGCCAACTCGTTATGATAAAACTCTTGGCTAGATTCCCATGGACGAAAAAAAAATATCGATCGATTCTACCAAAAAGTGCTCCAATTTACCTCGGGCACTCCCACGTTACTGCTAGAAAAAAATTCCTCGAGGAGGATATTCCTAGAGTGATCGTCGTACTCGCTGCTACTTCTATCCGACGGTCCCAACAAGAATCTCTCTGGTGTAAGGAACAATTGAGTCTTGTCCGGTCTCTCTACGAATAGCAACTTGTTCTTAGAGTCCCTTGTCCATAACAGAAGATTCTCCACTAGGAGTTCGTGATCCTCGTATACTCTTTCTGCAAGAAGTCAGAATTTAGATGCGTCCTTGGATACCCTGAAAAAAATTTATTACAATACTTACCCATGAACAGATCAGGCAGATGCTCGACGACGGCCCACTTGGGATCCATTGGCACGTGATTCTTGTCAGCCAGGAGTCTGGAGACGTGAGCGACGCTCATGCCTTCATCGACGAGTAGACTCTTCCCACTACCGTCGAGGGTGAAGGCCTTGATGAAGAGCTTCTGCACGCTTGCCTCGCGCATCTTCTCCAGCGCCAGCCGAATCTTCTCGGCCTTTGCTCTGCTAGCCGCGTCTACGTTAAACCGGATGTGATAATTCGTATGACTCCCTCCGATCATCATACACAATATCAGAAACCTGAAGACTCACCCACGAGCTGGTGGGGCTGTTGCTGAGGAGTTGTGTGCATGGCGGTCTGAGGTGGTTTATGTCCTGAACCACTGCTGCTCGCTGAACTCTCACTCGAGAGCATCGACACCGTGTCCGAAAATGCGCTGTCATTATCTGGACTGTCCGTACGCATACCTGATACAATAATTAAAACAGCAATTATTAAGAAACTCCCCCCTGCTAATGGATTAATCCAAGCAATTGCATAATCATAAAGAAATTGTCAAACCTTCATTCTTTCCAATATCCGTACTGTCTCCAGGATTGATCCTGGTGCTGTTAGGTCTGCCCTGTCTCTGTGAATCTGGAGCAGGCGTAGCGGCGATGTCGCCGTCGCAACGTCTCTCGAGGGCGCAGAGTTCGCCGAGGATGGCGTCCAGGTCGACATCTTGAGAGTCTGCAATTAGAAATTGTAATGACAATTAAATAACAAGTAAAATTGAAACATCCTGAAGACAGGAAATCACCGAGGTTGCATAAACGATATTGAAATGATCACAGGGCGTCGCGCAGGGTCGCTACGCCGAGAGCCAACAAAGCCGTGGGGTGTAGCGCTCGTTGTTGGTGCAACTTATCATCAGTCCATTTGCCGAGAAAACCAGTTTCGCACTAATTGCCTGGACATCTCTCCCCTTCGTTTGAGCCTACGCGAACCTACTGCTTGGATATCTCGTGGCTTCTGCTTCGTGCTCGTGTCCTATCCTTCTGTGTCACGTAGTACCAGCCGAGACAACCTACACAAGCTTGGATCTCAGTGAGCACGACCTCGACTAACTCTTATCTTCGATAGACCTTGAGACTCCCAAGAGAATCTCCGGGACAAAGAAAGTCAAAGTGAAGAAAGGCAAGGTACAGGTTTTGGAAGTCTCTCACGATAATAACAATGGGGTCTTTTTACAAAAAATAGATACTTCCTGTTCAACGTAACAATACCTTATTAAAACACCTCAAAATATTGATCTCAAATCGATTAAGAATGCTGTGAATGAGAACAATCAGAGATCTGGATCACTAAATTACAGAAATGAAGAGTCTTTTTAACTGAAACGATCTAGAACCAGATGTCACTGCGTACCGGCGCTACTCCTGGTCTATTTCCGTAATTATTGCAGATCTTTATCTACCCATGATGGGATCCTCGCACTCGTCAGTTCATTAGGATAATTAACAAAATTACCGTAAACCATAAGAAAGTCTAGTGGTATCTCGTGTCTGTGGACTTAAAAAAATTTCTCTGTTATCCTCGAGAAAAATCACAATCGGACACTGAGTATCATTAACCGAAAAAGAAACAAGTGTCCCTATGAATAAATATCCTAAGTATCGTCGATATACGTAAAAATGCATTATCACTGGGTCCTTCAAAGAATTTCGAGTTGATAAGCTGATAATAGTTCTCAGGAGCAATACTGGCGCCGTGGAGACCCAGAAAAAAAACGTGAACAATGTCATAAACTGTAGACCGACTAATAAGGTCCGTAGCAGTAGTCTCGTTCTGTTATTTTTCCCTCCTTCTCTCTCTCTCCTACATACGAGCTACATTGAATAAAACTCATTGAATAAATTCAAGTGATTCAAGTGGAGGCGAAGGCGTAACATTCCTTCGCGGCTCGTGTCTCCGTGTGGGATTCAGGAGGAGACACGCTTCCACTTTGCTCAGCCGTATACGTAATGCACTTTGCAGGATAGTTCTCTACAGTGTGTTTCACGTAACGTCCCAATGGTAGCATCCCCAAAACTAATACGGATAAGCCCGGCGTTAATCCTAAAACAATTATCCCACTTCCATCTCAGCCATTTTCCTACGCGCAGCGGACATTGTAGTCGAAAATTCTGGCAAGATACGAAATTTCGCGGCAAGGGTCTTGCGCAAAGAAAGAACAACGAGCCGACACACATAAAGTACGTTGCAACGTGACGCAAGTAAAGCAGAGTCAAATTTCCCAAGTCGCTGACCTCGGATTTCCTGGCCCTAGCAACCGAAACGCATCCATTCCAGCAGTCATCCGATTCCCTGCTTCTATTACAATTTCATTTCTTGTCTCGGGTAATCCAAGCTTCTAGAGGAAAAATACAATGATACTAAAACCGCGCAGCAAGGGTTCCAAAGTTCTCTTTGCCAAGGAGTTACCGTTACCGACTTGTAACACTGTTCTGTGAGGCGACTAGAGAAACGAAGGATTTCGAAGAAAGCAAGAGCCGTAAACGTGGCAATTTTGAATTTCGTATTCCTGGAGCGTAAACGAATGAGTTACTGAACGAGTACCGATGACGCTATGAGTCACACACGGACAATACACCTCGGCCGAGTAACGAGGACCGTTCCCTGATTACGTCGAGGAGTCTACATGTCACGTTGTCATCGCGAGACAGACACCATTCTGTTTATAATAGAAGAACAGTAAGAGTTCGGCTGTCGAAAACAATTTTTTCTCATCATTCGTTCGACGAAAATCAACAATGCCCTCGACCCGACAGACACAACAACCTTTCCGAACGCGACAATTGTGCAGTCTTACACCTACCTTTCACACTGAAGTAGCCCAGGATACTCTCGTTGCTGCCTGAATACAGGAGCATCTTCGATCGGCTCATCCGCATTTGATAAAGCCGCGTTATCACTAATTACCGAGGTTACACGCTAGTTTACACACGAATAGATTAATTGTCCCTGATACTCGTGCAAGCGTCGCTTTTGGACGGAACAATGGAGGGATTCCAGGAATATCGTGTTCCTGGTTCCGGAACTACTTCCAACGGGACACCAGACACAATCCACTCGTATGACAATAAAATATCGTTACTCCCGTTACAAAGATGTAAACAATCACCAGAAAATGGTCTTGCCTCGAATTCGGAAACAATCGCCGAATCCAAGTCGATAGGAACTGTCCCGTCTCTCAGTGAAGTAAGTCTGCTTCCCTATTTTACCACTTCTTCCCCTCGTTCCCCAGGGACTCTGATATTCACTTCACACCATTTCCGTGTTATCACGCAGCACGCAAACACATCCACAGCGAGTAACATGACTGATTGTAATTTAAAGAAAAAAAAGGAAACAATGTTAATTACATCTCCAGACTTTTTTCACATAAGTAAATGTCGCAACTTCACTCGAGTCCCAATGAAGAAACCAGTCCGTACCGACAATGAAACGATCGTCCGGTCGATGTGGCAGAAATCGCTTTAAAATTTCAACATGGAATATGAACTCTTTTGGCGAATAAAAGATGAAGCTTCGAGTGAATTTTAAAAGCTGCCGCACAAGATGCTCTCGGCGCGTGCGACAGCGAGCGACTAAAGTCCTTAGAGGTAGTCGGTCGCCTCGCGTGTTTTCCATGCGTCGTGTACCTACGCGTCTGCCGTCTCCGCGTGTGAACGTGCCTTTAGGTTAATGGTATTGGTCCGAGAGGAACATACGCGGCTATATGCTCGTGTATATAGATATTATCCACATGTACGCGACACGTATACTCAAGCAAGACCCAATACAATCTCTCACGCGAGTGTAAACTTTAAAGTGAGTCCGCATTAACGCTGCACGTGACTTACACGAACGTTCCTTCTAACTTGCAGGAGAGACTCGCGCATCGATAAACGCATGTGTCCACCTATGCCGCTATGTGCATGCGCCCATATGCTCTTATGCAAACACGGGAGTTGCGTCGATCGGAAGACGCGTGGGCGATCAGAACGATTCGATAAATTGAATCGATGCACTCTCTCTGGAGCGAAGTGCACTTTGCTAATAAATTCTACAGCATCC
>JARQST010000577.1:807188-901589 GCA_030142225.1 Pachycephus smyrnensis
TCTCTCTCTCTCTCTTTTTCTCGTTCTTTTAAAGTAAACGAGTTTTTTTTAAACTTGAAATTTCAATTGAATTATCAGATCGGGTTGGTTGGTTCACCCTGCATTTGCTTGCCTCTGCGCTCGCCTATAACGAGTATGTGGAGCAATATGCTTCTTATTAAAGTAACCTAGATTAATCGAAAGCAGTAAAGAGGAGTGATTGAGCGATAGAGTGATAAAGTGATTGACTGATAAAGTAACTCGAAACTTCGTTATACCTCGTGAATCTTCGTGAGACTTCGTGAGACGTACGAAGATCCCTTCGAGCGTGAGTAGTTCCGAGAGGCTTAGGGACTGGCGAGAAACGTGGAAAATGTGGAAAAAACGGGAAATGACGGTCCTTGAGAACTTTCTCGATGAATGAACGGAATCGGAACTTTTATTCT
Organism: Pachycephus smyrnensis; assembly: GCA_030142225.1. Taxonomy (NCBI): domain Eukaryota; kingdom Metazoa; phylum Arthropoda; class Insecta; order Hymenoptera; family Cephidae; genus Pachycephus; species Pachycephus smyrnensis. The sequence continues at coordinate 807,614 of JARQST010000577.1, forward strand.
CGAATAGAATTTTAATCCGAAACCTCCTTGAGACTGCTTCGAATAGATCTCCTTGTTAGGGAAAGTCGACTTTGAACATTGCTATAATCTCAATTTGGTAAGGATCTGCTCATATTTTACTATTTATGGAATAAGCGTTTCGCGTCACTGTACCGCCATCTTGTTAAATCGTAAGCAGATTCCGTCGAACGCTCGGATTAATTCCAAATGAATTAATTGCTAAACTTTACAAAATAACAGTGATAACGCCAATTAAAAGGTTTTTGGAAAAAAATTGGCAATTAACAATTCTTCGTAAGAACAAACTGCCAGTCTGGTGACTCTCCTTCGAAGTTGGCAGCACTGTTCGCACCGAAGCGACAGAAAGACGCGCGACCAGTTAGATACGATAATTTCGTAGACACACGAGTCGCATTTGCAATGCACTATTCGCTGTGCATAACGGTCGTTGACCCCATAAAGCGCATAGTCGTGTTTTTATAACGGACAATAATTCTCGATCGAGTTTAATTGGCAGCCGATACGCAGACTTGTAAACCAACGTATTCACAATGGATACCCGCCTTTGCAATTATCGTTGCAATTTGTCGCGCGCTGATCGGATTCCATTGACTTGTTCCAGCAAATAAGTGCCAACGTACACGACGATACGACTTCAAGGGAATCGGGAGCATTCGACGCCTACGGGAGCGTCGCGACGCTCCGAGTATTACGACGACGGCACTTTTTCCCGTAGCTCGAGGACGTACCTCGAGTATCGCGTGAGATTGACGCGTGTCCTTAGCTCACGCTTTGTTTAATTAACTAACGAGCCACGCCCTTGGTCACGCATTGACCCTAGTTTCATTTAGCCGGGCGACACATGCGAACGCGTTGCACACACGAGTGTCTCATTACACAATTTATAGAATCATTTCAAAAGATCATAAAACACGACAATCTACCGTCAATAATAATTGACAATAAAAACAAAAAAGAAGTTCAACTTCGGACTTGCTTATAGATCCCTACTAATTTAACAATCCCTATACCGAATCCTGTAGTAAGGATATACTATGGTGGCCTTCACCCATCTGGTCAGTAATCCACTAGTAACTGGTCAGTTGGTCACCAGTTGACTATCGATCACGAAACTGAACCAACTTCAAGTCACAGACAAGATTTCAAAGTTTTAATCAATTCCCGCCTTAATTTTCTTCAAACGAAAATTTTTTCGCCTTAAGAATTTCTCAAAGAGAATAAATCATCGAGAAAGAGAAAGAGAGAGCGAAAGAGCATAGTAAACATCCAAAGAGGGGATAATAACAAAGGTAGGAGATGTAGAAGGTAGTGGTACTCCAGCAAAGAGAGCAAGCAAGAAAACGGGGCCAACTTTAAATAGGAATATTATGACCGGGCGTGGCAGCCTGTCCGCGTATATTAAATAAGAGAAATGAATTCATTGTTCCGCGCAATCCAGTGAAATTCGTCCCAGCCACCATGATGAATCTCCCTCCCACCTCCCCAACCCTTTCTAACCGTAAGATTCTGCTTAGCCGGTACGACGCTCCACGCTACGGCGTATTACGAGTGCAGGTTAACGGCTTCCCTTTAAGCTCGAATCAAGCCAGTTCAGCCTGGGAAGTGGAGAGATGAAGCCTGAGGCAGATCGCGAATAAACTATCGGCTTTTGTTAGCGCGACGAGCTTACAGGCCGTCGGGAAGCTGCGAAGCAAGCAGCCTTGCAAGAGTAACCAGCTGCACATGCACCGCCTGCTGGCGCAATGCAGCAGCCTCCTAGAGAATAGAAGAGAATAGTCAAGCGCGATACTAGAGTGCAGTAGAGTGCAACTATGCCAGCGCATATATATATACGTGTACACAGTGCAGTAGAGATAGATACGCCATTGCGAAAGCCTGCGATTACAATGCCCAGAAGCAATGCCCAGAAGGGGTGAACGTTCGCTAATCCGCGAACCGATTCGCACTCTGGCAGCAGGGTTATCGTTCCCGTGACAAAAAAAATATAGAAGAAATAATAAAAAAATAATATCCAATAGTTATTTACAATACTCGGAAGGCTACAGCGAAACAAGAATAAGTCTCGTCATCGATATTACGTATTTAATCGTAAATGTAATATATGCTAATTCATTGGCTTTGCACGATTATACGTAAGGCGGATTAATAGTTGCATTCTATCACTTTCCCTAGGCAATTCTACTCGATTACTCTCTACTGTATTATAACGTACGTAGCATGCGCGTACGTACTACGTACGTTACATAGGTGGGTTCATATACGCGTACGATAGCCAGTCTACCGGGTCGGCTCTCTTCAAGTACAAGTATCAATATAGATAGGTATATATATCTATATATACAGACACGTAATGCCTAACTCCACAAGCTTACTTTTGTTGACTTCTTTTTTCTCTTCCTCGTTTTTCCGGTTTTTACTGTTTTATAATGCTCGGCTCTTTCTATCTCGTGCGTTACGCACTCTGCAGCCTGCGTGTATATAGATATAGACGTGCGTGTCCGTCAGCGTGCGTAGAGACCTTGTCACGCATCATTTTAGTTAACAGTAAGGCTTAACGTTCAATTACGAGGGATCCGTGGAACGCGAGTCACTACCGACTCAATTAATTTGGACAATGAATCGTTGCCGATTCTCACCGATGAAATCGGGCCATTGTCGTTAATTAGGAAAGACTTGTTTTTCATAAGGGTGGCAAACACATTGGTTTGTAGTCGGATGTGATAAGGGAATTTTTTTTTTAGTGGGCATATTTGAGTAGCGATCATTAGAATGGGATTGACTTATTGTTATTTTGAAAAAAGGAGAAATTAGAAAAATCACTCGAAAAATCAATAAATGCAATAGCTGACAAAGGGTATGGGTGGTATGCATGTTATTTGTGGACTTATTTGTGGACTGGTCGTGAGAATTGATTTCCGTATGTAAATTATTATCAGTGCGTTACCACATATGTGTTTTACTGCAGTCCTATGCCAATAGACTGTTGCGCAGGTTCTGGGCGCATCCTGATAAAGCGACTGGTTTTGCTATACAGTAAACCATAAGTTTCGGTCTCGAATGGCCATCGTTATCCGGAAGACTTTATGGGGATTTTCAAGGTTGACTTCCTCTTTCTTTGCATGTCATAAAAATTCTATAGAGTCGAGGACCTTACACAGCCGCCATAGTTACTTTAAGTAGCAAAGGAGATGATTGATTGAATTCACCTTTCACTCGTGACCCCTTTCACCTCTCTCCCTCTCTTTCTCTCTCTCTCTCTCACTCTCCTCTTTCTCTCTCTCTTTCTCTCTCTCATCTTTCTTTCTCTCTCTCTCACGTTAACGCTCTTTTTCCCACGCGACGTTTAGGTGTCCATTTTTCTCTCAGGCCCGATGACCACGTCGCGACGCGTAATAGGACGCGCGACACGAGGCGTTTTCATGTGTCCGGGAAACGGAAGCGGATCATTTCGTCATTTCTGAAATTACGTTTCGGCCGTCATTTCGTATAACGCAAAAACGACCGTGAAGTCGATCGTCCGTTTCGCGGATACGTCAAGAGTGTCGTGTTCTTTATGCTTTTTATTCGCAAGTATTTTCACTGCAGATAAAAATTCTTTGCAGATAAATTTCCTCGAGTTTTAAATTCCGCGCTCGGGGATCGCGGGCCAATCAGATTACAGAATTTATGCCGCAGGACGTCCCGACGTCAAGATATGCCAAAACTCCACCTAGTTCGAGCACTGAATAACGTCTGTTAAACATTTGCTACACCCTGTATATATGCACAATGTGCGAATGCAATGGATGCCGGTACGTGCGAACAAAGTACAAAAGGGCGGTCACGAAAGCACAACGACGTGGCGCGCGGCGTCGGGGCACCAAGAGAGAGATTATCGACGCTCAACTATGAGAGCACAGAGAACAGCAGGAACGTAGCGACGCTGCTCCTCCGGCATCGCCAAGCATAAATCCCCTGATACGACGTGAAAGCTGCCATTTTTTTTTCCTCTCCCAGCCGGAGCTGGTTCATAGATGTCAGATAAAGGCGGCCTACAATTGCGAGTCATACCGGCGACCAGCTAACGTTGTATCCTAACTCACGTGCATATTGATATACATGTGTATTTGACCTTATCGGCTATAGTTTTCGAATAATAAAGAAAAAGAATTTACTCCGACGCAAATTAATGGTCTGAGGAATTTTCAAAAATTCAATATTATCTTTATCATTTTGACCGTAGAATTTGATTTACAGACCAATGGCGAGTTCACGTCAAATTTATCCAATGACTTTGCTTATCTTTTTTTCCCTACTTCATTTATCTGACTCTACGATGAGGGATCAAAGCTCGTTAATTTAACGGGAGGAACGTCGATTAAACGAACGATCGGATTGAAGTGCGCATGCGCGTTGACGACTTGTCAGAAGTGCTCGTTCACCATAAAAAAATTGCCAGCCATGGATTTTTTTATGCGAGATACTTCTATGGGAAACGGCTGGACGCCTCGTGAAAAACGAGAGCCGTCCTGTCGCGTCGTGACATTTAAAACGAGGGGTGGGGGGTGAGAATTATAACTCGTGTTTTTCAGCTTTTTTTATGTATCATGTTTTTACGTCCAAGCGAAAATGCTCGTCGGCTAAGAGACATGTTACGTAATTAAAGACAGTTATGCAAAAGTAACTGCAATATTTATTCAATGTTACACGTCCGTACGTTATTGTGTCCCAACGGTAAGGGGTCTCTCGCAGACGAAACTTCCGTAAGCATAACGTAAGTATAGACCAATCAGCGTACGTCCACGACTCTGTAAAATATTATGGACGTACGCTGATTGGTCTATACCTTATGGTATGCTTACGGAAGTTTTGTGTGCGAGACCCCTAACTGTTGATCGGCTGTGTATCGGCTGTCAAGCTGACAGTGACAACTGACAGCTCCTTTGACTTTTCGAGGACTCAGCTGACTTCCAATGACAGTCAGCTGAGACGGTGACATTTTTTAATCGACACGAGAGTTTAATCGAACCGTGATTAGCCTCTCGTAACAATATTAATCCTCTGATAATTTTTTTATTCGATCAGCAGGGTGGAGAGGGGGTTGCTAGCGGAATTCCGGAGGAATGAACAAGGTTAATTTCTAGAAAGGCGAATTAGGCGAAGACCGATTGTGCGGAGAATGCGAAAGGGATAGCGTCCCGGAACAAAGGGGCCGGAAGGAATCCGAAAAAGAAAAGGAGGAATGAGGAGAGAAAAGAAAAGAAAAGTCGCTGAGCAATCTGCGGCGAATCAGTCAAAAACTTTCCACCCTTCCGCGGCGAGCCTTCTGGCTACGAAAGTTTCGCGGGCCCCCCCGTAAAAGGGGGATGGTCCCTCAAGAAATGTGCATTAAGGGTGCTTTTTCATGTGGCCGCAGCAGTCCTGGGAAGGGTCGAATGCGCGGCAGGAAATAACGAGAGAAAAGACGGTCGAACGACTTCCGCCAGCGGAGCGAAAAACTAATTCAGCCGAGAAATGAGGGAATCAAAGAAGAAAAAGACAGGGATAAAAAAAAAGATATTTTACTCGTACAGAAATAAAAACTCACCTTCGAGATTTGCCATAGAAAATCTGTAACTGTCGATTCTCGGCGTGTTGATGTCCGAATTGAACGGCCTGAGCGTCGCCGAGCTCACATTATCCAGACCCTGAAAAAGACGAAACCAAAAATAAGATTATTATCTAAACGAATGATTGGACAGATGTGGCTTACATAAATACGTCATCCCATGCACGAACCTACCAGTCCACCTAATTGGCTAACTACTCCTAATTAACGAAGTAGGTCTTTCCAAAAATAGTATGAGACAATAAAAATTTCTCAACTTTAAAAAAAAAACCCGCCCTTATTGAAATATAATAATCTTTAACAAAAATCCCCTATAAAGTCACTAGTCAAATGTTTCTCGTTAACGAGGTAAAACAACTAAACCCCAAGCACTGTACCCATTAAATACCTGTAATACTCAAAACTAAAGAATTTTCACCAAAAATCCAAAATTCAACCCCCACGCAATATCGATCAAAATTTTGAGTATTCATCACCCAATCTAAACATTCCCAAGTCATTCCCTCTTCTTCCCAAGTATTTACCCTCGTCTTTTCCCCAGGATGGTCAAGTGTATAATTCTAGTGAGAAACTCAACGCGAGAGATTCTGAACACGAGACTAAGGAAAGGGTTGAGAGGGGGGGGCGCAAAGGAAGGGTGCTTCCGCGTTTGCCTCCATTAGCCGTAAATAATAGGATAGGTGCGCGTTGGTTGTTCGGTCAGGCGTGTCAGTCTAGCGGTTAATCAAGCAGCGTTCGCGTACTCTTACCAGTCTTACGCCATGGCAGCTACTACGTATCACATATCACATACGACCTGCCACCTACAGCTTATAACCGCTACTAGATACTACCAAGGAGATACTAGCTGCTAACAGTTCGCAGGGACTTAATAAAGTCAAAGTACGAAGGAGGATTGCAACTAGGAATTTCTAATCCGTTCTAAGTCTTGAACTGTGCTTAGATACCCAGAACCACCCACGATATCAGCTTTGGAAGAGACTAGACGAATAAATAGATACACATAGACCACCGTAGATACAGAAGAACTGTTATAAAGGATATATAATAAAGAAAAAGGAAACAAATAGTAGCAGCTGAGAACGTGGGTGGGTAAGTAGAGAATCTATAGTAGAGTAGGAGTAATAAGCCGGCAGGCAGAACAATTAGATTGCAGCTGATAAAGCCGGAGTCTTCCTGTAACGCTACCTCCCTCGATCTTGATCGGGTCAAACCGTAAGTCCCATTGAAACATCCCCATGGGGTTGTTTACGAAGGGTATACAGTGGAGTGAATATACCGAATGTAGGAATAAGGAGTTAACGTGAATAAGTAACCACAATTGGATACACTCGATCTCGTATAACTTGTTCGCTTGTTCAAATTATCGGTACACTGCTCCATCGCTCTTTCGCTCACCTACTCCTTCGCTCACTACTCCTGTAGTAAAGAAGAAGATGCCCGCGTGCCCTTTCTCGACCTGGTGCGCGTTTCGTCTGAATTTTTCATGAGAACCCAGAGACTTTTTCTCATCTTACGCTCTCGCACATACGTGGCTACGTAGCACTCGTGCGAATAAAGAGTCAAGGGTCGACTTCAGTTAGGAGAGGAGAGGAGAGGAGAGAGTTTACTTTCGTAGAGAGGCTCGCGAGCCACCACCTGACACCCCTCGGCAACCACCCCTTCCCGTTCACCCGACCATCTTCCATCGTCAGGTCCTCCCTCTGATAGCACCCTGGACTAATGTTTCGCTCTGGTGATACGAACTACGTGCCACTAGGGGTGGCAATCACCCTCTTCTAGACAACGCAGCCACCCCTTGTTTCACGCTACCTGTGAATCTTCAAACGTCGAACACCCCCTGGTGAGCTGATCGCGCGGACTTTAAAGCTTTCTCGTTTTGAAGTCCATAAGGGGGGGTGTGTGAGGGGGTGAGAGGGATTTGACTTTAAGGGTAGCAACTTCTACTTCAGTCGGTTTTGAATAAGAGATGAATCTGGTAGGAGGTTTGACTACATCGATTCCTCGAAGAGAACCTTCCCTCATCTTGACAGACATTCCACCCTTATACTATCATCCCTTGCCTCATGCATCTTCCACTATTATATTACAGACAGTCAAGGAAGAGGCTCTTGCGGATTTCAACAAATGGAAGAGATATGTATGGCTATCACTTATGTGCCTTATATAACCAGGACAGGGGTTGATGAGGGTGAAGGGAACATATATGTATAACAGGCACCTATGGTATATGTTTAGGATAGTCATCAGTGCCAGTTGTGGTAAAACTTTACTAGAAATTTCAAAGCTATTCAGGACGAGGGATACTTGCTCCTGGCAAGGACTAACGGGACTGAAAGGGCGGGAATTTCAAATATCAATTCTGAACTCTCGAGACTTAAAAATCGAAGAGACTCGCAAGGGGAGACAAAGGAGAAATTGAAAGTAGAGCAAAAGTAGCTGTAAAAAAAGAAAGTAAAAGTGATACAGCAATCGGTCGGTAGATCTGTTGTTGCTTAAAATTTCCGGCAAGTCACCTGCTGCGAATTTTCTTTTTTTTGCATTTTAGACAGGTGCCCCCTGAAGTAGCCACTTCCAGCAGGTTGCTCTAATCGACTCCCTTCGATCTTTTAGACCGTTTTATTCTCCTTCTCTCTCACTTTCTCCTCTGACGCTCCTCCGTTCCCCCCCTGCTCCCTATCCCGTCCGGGTCCTTCCAGCTTTATGAATTGCTAAGCGGTTAAGCTCGCTTTGCATAATCAAATGCAAATTCTCGACCCGTTACGTTATGGCGTAGATACTCACGTCTTCCTGGGTCTTGTGGCTTTTCCAACGAAATAGCTTGTCCATTTGGCCGGATTTTCAATACGAACTGCTACGACTACCTTCGGGACTCTGTCCGCATCGCTGCGGCAATTTTTCGGATTGCGACTGCGGAGTCGATCGACGTTTTCATTTACAAGGACGAATCAATTCTACGTGTGTTTACGCGGACGGGTTTTTTAGGTGTCCTAGTTTTTGTTTGACTATTGACTTTTTTTTTCAATTGGACGGTCGCTTTGGACAGAATATATTTTAAAAAAAATTATGATTATGATCAAAAAATGTGTGACAAGCGTAACGATTTGGATAATAAAACTCGAAATTTGTTCGATAAGAAATAAACCAGACAGTCCAAAACGTATAAAAGTCTAACGAATACTCTCCAGCTAACTCTTTCAAAATTTTGAAAAATTCATTCTTATCTTTGCTTCAACACAATCGTCCACCAGCTACAAGAATACTCCCAATTACCAACTAACACCAGTTTCAAGAGTCATATTGCTTCCGTTACAGAATAGCGTCACACGCGCACTAGTTAACGACATCACAGAAATACGTGAAAAATATGAAAATTTGAAAAACTCGCAAAGTCCCAATCACTAAGCGCAGCATTGGATTCATTCCGATTGGCAGTGTATAAAAAATCCCGGGATATTTCTATTGAATAAAAATTTGCATTCCAAGTCCTCCTCCGAATAAATTTTCTAAGAATCAAAGACAGGAAGATAATTTCTTTTTTATGATTACGCATGAAATTTTCACCGAATATTAACTACTGCTTTCGGACCAAAACCCAGAAGGTCCTGGACAACCTAGAGGCACACGAAAAAATCACACTACCAGGGAACACTCTCTCGAGCTCTCGACTACTCGTATCCCCGATAACTGGATGCTGTTCCGCGAACGAAGGATACAGCGTGGTGCTGGTCTGCTGGTGCGAACGTACGTCGAGGTACTAATACCTCCTGCGCATGTGCACCTATCGATTCCATGAGTTCCCGGAGGACCAGGAACAGAGGAACCGTCGAGGGGACAAACGGACCAGGAAGAAGGATCCTTCCCTATGTTACTACGGATCCTAGTAACCCTTTGCCCATCCTAGTAACCCTTGCCCATCCTTGACCCGTAAAACACTGACAACTTCCTACGTGGTTCAGAAATTCTAACGTCAGATTATACGATAACGATATCAATTTGTATCGCTGATAATTATTTGAGACACCAAGGACAGTTCTGACGTCACAAGGTACAAAATTAAAATGGTGAAAATTTTTACAGGGTCAAACGATTCAGGACAAGGATACCCGTGTCGCGGAGGGACGTTATTCATTCTGTTGAACGCCCTTGCAATTCCGTCTACGTTCTACGTGTTGTCAAATAAAACAAGTTACGTGTTTCGCGCAACCCTTCACAGTGGGCAACCTTTCCAACGAAGCAACCCTTGAGCCGAGGCAACCAGCGAGTTAAACCCTGCGTGGCTGATGAGAGATTTGATGCAGTCACTCAGGTGCTGCATTCGAGTCTACTCATGCGTGTGGAAACAGTAGGGGAAGCGACCTACGAACCTACAGAGAGCGTATGAGCTTCTGAGGGAGAGAAAGAGGGGAGAGAGAGAGAGAGAGGGAGAGACTTGGCTGGAAGAGAAACTGAAAGAAAGAGTACATTGAATTCATAAAAATAATTTACGGGTGAAGCTTTTCACTTTCTACAAAATTCACCAGAATTTTTTTAAAAGGATATTGAAAGCGAAAGGGAATTCCTACTGTAGATTGTTGCACGGGAAGGTAACCGCGTCGACCTGGCGAAATTCTTAAGGACCTCTTGGAGCAAAGTCAAAGTCTTGGAGGAAAAAAAAATATTGGGCCGCTGGTGGTACTGCCGGAGACGCTAATGGATTGTCTGCCGTTCACGAGTACGTCAAACGACTCTGCACTTCGCATTTCGCATTCCACATTCCACTCTGCACTGGAGACCTCTTTGCATTTAGTGGCGAACCAAGGCTCATTGATGTTTAGTAACGCGTACGCATCAAGCTCCCTTCGTCATTCAACGGATCCTCCTCCATTTTGATTCTGCTTTCACTTTCTGCTTTTATAACGAGAAGCGCGCTTCTCTCGTCAGGATCTTTTGCGGGTATCCGATGATACCGGATGCTGAATGGTGGCAATGCACTCGGAATGTTTCTGTGATTTAAAAAATCCCCCAGTGCAGTATCTCCGTTTCGCGCGATTCGCAGAAGCGAAATTACAGGTAAACAGAAGCAAAATAACGGACAGATGTATTTATAGGCATTGGTTGCCAAGGGGTGAGTGCGTCCCGACGTCTGGCATCCTCCAAGATCGTCGAGCCACTCGAAATAAGAGCTCGACAAGAAATTCCAAGCGAGATCGAGGAGGATGAATTTTCGATAAGACCATCTCGATGAATATTTTACCAATTATCGGAAAAACTAACTCTCGATAAATTCGAAATTTTCGAGCCGCTATTTCCTCAATAAAATCTCGGACTCTTCAAAGCGTATAAGTACAGGTATACGTATTTACTCGGAAATACAAAATATTCGCCATCGAAAATCGAACAGTTCAATTTCAATAACGTTCGTATCTGCCAGTAAAGGAATTTCTATGCAACTGTTCTGAGCCCTCTGGTTCCACCAATGGAAACGTTTCGACCACGAAACTCGGCGACGTTCACCGAGATAAGAAAATGGCACCAGGGACATTCTATACAGGTACAAGCATATATATACATCGCTCTCTCTCTCACTCCCGCTAAATCTGATAAACTTTTCTCTCTCTCCTGCTACGTGTTACTCACGGCTCTCCGGTCCCTTCGCACGATACTCAATGCACTAGAGACTTGCACGTGTTCGCGCGATAACATCTCCAGGGCAACCTGGACTGGTTATCAGGAGCTCTTGTTCAGGGTAGCAAGACGATAAGAAGTTTTGCAGTGACAATGAGAAGCCTGCAAAGGGAAGAAGAAAAAGAGAGAAGACAAACGTAGCGAAAGCACAGAGGGAAAAAATATTAAGGTGACGTAGGTGCAATTCAATAGACGTCATCCGGTGCTGAGATGGTAGAATTCGCAGAGGGACTCCGTAAGCCGTCGGGACGCCCAGCGTCATCCTAATAGAAGAAAAGGATGTCGCGCGACATTCTTCATGCAGATAACGATTGGCCAAAGGAATGACCGGAAGAGGCGATGCCTTCAAGTATACCGACAGGCTTATCAGGTCATCATCGTTCTGTTAGATCAAGAGGACGGCCCAGCATCCCATACTGGATCTACCCTCGACTGATCAATTAGATTGGATCTATCCGTACGATTTCTACCCCTCGTCCCTCTCGCCCCTTTTTCATCTAGTTGCGACACAACTTCCCCTCGTCACAATGGCTGACCAGTGGACACATATGATTAATGCGTTCACCCTTCTCCCCCCCCCCCCCCCTGTCACATCGAGGGGTTACCGACAGTGACGTATCAATAACCACAACTGGATGGCTCCCCTAATCTTATAAAAGGTTCCAAACAAAATTGTTGAATCTTTCATTTATTTTTTGTTAACACAACGTAAACATCAGTATAGATATGATATCTCTTGGAACAATGGAGCGACGCAAGACCTTGGTACGATCACTGGAACAAAGATCCTTGGAACTTCATCTCGTAGAATTGTATGCATTCGGTTTGATTGTCCGTGAGAATTGATTGAACGATCTGTACCGATACTTGATTCGTGATAAACGCGATATGGATGCTGGGTAATTAGAAGTAGGGTACAGTCAGTTTCTAAAGTATTTTCGAATGTAAAGTGGGTCGCGTTAATGAATCGTAATCTTTTGTTGCTGCAAAAAAGAAATACGTAACAGTGAAAGTCATGCAAGTGTGGGGTTGACTATGTGTTTACGCGTCGAAAAAAAAGTCCAAGATATCTCGCACCCAGCCAGGACGTCACATGGACTTGGATTGACGTAACGTGTAAACAGGATGTCGCTATCCTGTCCTGGTCCTATCTTGACACGGTCAAGTCGATAAGAGAAAGGAAAGAGGAGCAAAACTAATGTTTTAATTTCTTTTTTAATTTATACTTTGTAGCGTTTTTTAACCCTTAAACTGTACGAGAGATTTGATCTATATCCATTGTGTTTGATTTATGACGTAATAGATCTCCGGCGCGGTATAATCTCTTCGTTACGGTATCTGTAAGGGGAAGTTGAGCCTGTCGGCAGGAAGCGAGTAATGAGACGTCAGAGTCGATTTTTAATTGACCGCGCCCTTCTTATTGTCGACGCGTCGTTAATTGCAAATGGCGCCCTTTTCATTTGAATGCTCATACAAAGCAACGCGAGACAGTGAAGCGCGGACTAATCGGGTATAAGAAAGATAAAAAAGATGAAAAATCTTTCTCGACCGAAGGGATAATAATTTTCGTGAGATAATTTAGATAAAGATAATCAACTATCTGGAACGTCAGAGAGAGACGTGAAACTTATTAAATTATCAACTTGTAGATATAGTGGTTAATTAAGGCGTATTATTCAACTGATAGCAACGTCCTCATAAGTCACAGCAGCTACTGCCAGTCGCTGGTAAACTATCAAGCGTCGGCGTCGGCGTCGCCACTTAACAACGTAATATAAAATAACGTACGAGCCGCAAATGGCTTCGTAGCTTCAACGAGATAACCATACGTCCCCTATGTTTCCACGATATTGGATCGCTACGAGTAAAATGGTCCATTTTACCGAGCTCTCTTAATGTTTCTCTCTAGGGGCCCCCCCCTTTGACCCCCCTTTGACCCTCGTAGGAAGATCGAACGGATTTCACAGGGTTCGATCGTAACGATTCGACGCACCCTGGGACCTGGTACTAAAACGATTTTACTACCAGCCTGAATTAATATCTAGTAATATCGAGGGATTATATAGGGAATTATATTCCCTAGACTATATTATCATATGTCACTGATATTATTTCTATATATGCAATTGATAAGATATAGAAGAAATGTGACGTCACGTCCGATTGCCATCCAGCATTTTAATGGGGATTCTGGGTAAATATAGGAAATATTTTTTTATTTTTGCTAAAAGAAATTGTAATCATATATTTACAGAACCACTGGAAATTTCTGGTGTTTTCGCGAATTCTAATGAATTACACGTAAATATTCGCCGAGGCATAAGAATTAAGATGGCCGCTCTTACGCGATGACACTCGGGAGTTATTTTTTTCACGGTATGGATATATACGTGGAAATAAATCGAGTGTACGAAAATATATCAGAGGCGTCGTTTCCTGCCTTCTCAGAGGCGAATGAGACTAGTTTCTATTTTTGGCTAAGCCACGCGAACCGAACGACGCTCCACTCTCATTTTCTTTTTTGGTATCGAAACTTCAGCCTTCGATAACATCCTTGATCTTTTTTGTTTCTCCGAAAATTTATCTCTTTCGACGCGCAAGCGACGCTCTCGGAACCCAACAGATAGCGTTCTCGACACCTTTGCCGGGTGTCAAATTGAAAAGCAAAAATCGAAAGTCCAAAGTCAAAAAGCGTAGCAGCTGACGGAACTAAGATTAGCCAAGTGCAGGAACGGAGTGTCTATATATAGCAGACTTTACTCTTGCCCTCGGTGCATTAGACTGGCGGCACTGAAGATATTCTTGGCAGGATGATTCAAGAACAGAGTCCGCCATTGAGCCTGTGGTCAGGCGATGATCTAGCCACCTATTTACCTAGCCATATCGTGATATGGGATACGTGTATGCCTTGTCACGAAGTGCCAAGACATTTTTTATTTTTCCACTATTCCACCTTGCTTATCATAAACTTACAGGACGTGCATTGATCTTGAAGAAATCTACTAAAGGCAACGCACAACGGACGACACAAGGATCAGAAAGAATTTTTGAAAAATCATTTATGCTTTGGGGAATACAGTTGGAAAAAAACAATGAAATCATTTATACCAAGAATCAATTGTTTTAATTATCTTGCTGAAGAAAAGGGATAAGAACGTTCCCTGAATTTCCTGAGGATCTTCCCAGCTCATTGAGAGTCCATAAACGGGATGCTGGAGCGAGATGCGTTTAATGCATCTAAAAATACAGAGTCGGTAAGTGCGATTGTTTGGACCTGAAGCGGATGTGACGTATAGGGATCGGATGTAAATGCGTGTATTCCAATGCGTGTCAGTGTCTATCCACAATTCAGAGGATAAAGACAGGGACACGTAGCGAGTTAATACCATGGAGGATTTATGGGATGAAGGAACTAAAATTTATTAAGGTCCACGCGCAGCATCCATCAAGAATGATTAAGTAGATTTTACAAGAGAATCCATCGGGTCGTGGCGCAGATCAATCCTGTTTAATGGACGTGAATGATCTTGAGGAAGAAACATACTCGCAGGTGAGAAGATCGAGTGAGTCATCAGAAGGTGGCCGAAACGTCGAGTTGCCAACAAAGAATCGTTAACAAAGGTGCGGGTGGGCCCAGGGTCCTAGGGACCCAGAACGTCGCTTTTATACACCGTGAGCTTAGAAGTCCCTGGGACCTCATAGTGTTTGGCAAGAATGAGAGAAAATTTTTTTTTTAAATAAAGAACAGTTAAACCGGCGCCTAAAAAGTCCCATTTCGATCTTTCAGGATACTAAGTAAATCTTCGCTATTTATAACTGGCTGTCTAAAAAAAATACGACAGGGACCTAAGTCCCCACTGTTCTAATCACCGTCCAGTCAAATTCAGACTTTTCTCAGATAGAAACGAAGACTTCGAGAGACTCAAGGAAAAGTTTGGTACCCTCCGACGCCTGGCGTCCTTTTCATATTTTAGTCATTACACGAGAACTGGTCCATACACTCACGCTCGCAGCCTCCCAATTTCACACCCTCACCAAAACAGAATCGCTCTCACAACAAGGCAGTCGTAAATGAATAGTTTCATTGGGGGTGATTCAAGCCTCAACAACCCTTTGAGTGTTTTACAAGTTTCGAGAGTAAGAGTGCGAGGGTGTAGAATTGGATGGTCCAGAGGAAGAACAGAGAGAAAGAGAGGAAAAAAGAGACAGACAATAGAAATTATCCCACTAAAAAGAGAAAAGAGAGTGAAAAAACGTAACGGAACGATTTGTGTGGCCCCCATAAAAAAAGGAGGGGGTGTACAAGGGACAAAGAGGGTGTGGTATTTCTTCGTTTCGAAGGGAAGAAAGAAAGTTCAAACTGTGAAAATATATTATACCGACACCCTAAAAGTGTCCTGGCTAGTTTAAGAAGGAACGAAAGTAAAGCCGAAAAAGCGACGCCCTGCCGAGTAAAGTCCCTCGGCTCTCCTCCGTCTTTTATGTATCCTGCCGATCTTCATTTATCCGGTTTTCTTGGAATCTACCCGATTAATCTCAAGCTTCCTCGTAAGCGCTAATGAAATCTTGCCCGGGCGTCGTTCGAGCCTCGAATCGTGACAATTGCATCGCTCCACGTACAAACGTGACTATCCGTCGTTTAGCTAGTGTCACGGAGACGATTTACAATTAAAATAGTCTTTAAACTATATATCCCACACAAATATGATATATATAACATTAGCCTGTAATCTTTATCACGTAATACACTGATACGCGTCGATTTTGAATTTTTCCTGTACCTTTAATAACTCTCGTAAAATCTGTAAGACACAATAGATTTGATGCGTGCGCAGATAAATCGTGGATTTTTTCAATGACGTCGCGACGCCCCTTACTGGACGAACTAGTCGAGCTTATTTAACGTGCATTCATATTCTGATATATATTTTTACTTTTTAAGGCGTGGTTGTTTTTCTTCATTCTATCCCGTTTCTCTCGGCCACCCTCCTCCACTCTATACTCTTTATGGGTCCAGCCAGGACGTGAATAAAGGGAAGCCATTTGTATAACTTATTGTAGTAATACACGTGACGCGTTCTGTTTGCGTTGAGCCTACGCCCACGTTCTGCCTGTTATTTCACCAAGATGGGGCTGCTGCCCTCTCGAATCGTGTTGCTCCGTTTCACTGCTATTGTCGAAATCTCTCTTACAACTCTTCTTATTGTTTGCATTAAGCACCATTTCCAAAGCTATATACCCAAGCGACACGACAGTACCGCCAGCCGTTGTTGTTACGAAACACAACTGGACCGCCCAAAGCTTCCAATGCCCCAGCCGCCATTCAACCAGCTTCCCGACTTTATTTCAACGTCTCTGCTCTCTTATCCAAGCAAAACGAAGAGAGCACGACGCATCTACTTTTATATGATATTTCAAAGTAGAAGGAAACAAAAAAACAAATTGCGCAACGTGGCTTTCCCATAGACGAAGTATATGTTTTGATATTCAATTAATTCTCATCCCCTTGTTTGTTCTGCGGACGAGGCTCGAACGCTGGAGGCCATTTTGACCAGCCGGATTTCGCCGACCTCGGCCGAACCCTCTCGTATATTTACACGAAATATATGAAAATGCATACACACTCTACGGGGGAGTTGGGGATACTGCCCTGGGGCGAGGGGTGAAAAGGGCACCCCTTTCTCGCACGCGCCTGGAAATTATGCGTGAGCACGTGCTGCGCCTTGGCGCATACGGTTTAACAATTTTCGGAAAAATCTTCTGTCAGCGACACCGGATCGTAGACGCTACGTCGTTACTTGTGAACTTCAGAAGTCAACGAGTCTACGTGGAAGAGGAATTCTTTTTTCAAAAAAAAAAAAAAGAAATTGAAGACGGATCTGAAAATATTGAGATTTTTAAAAAAATTATTCCTTACGTTTCTTTTTTCGGTCGTTTCATTGCGCGTGACCGAAACGTCATTTGACTCGTGTGTGACAACGCGCCCGGCCGGGGTAGTGAATTGAAAATAAAAAAAGTGTCTCGGTCGGACGAGGAATGAGACATGAGAAATGAGAGGAGCCCGTGGGACATCCGTGGGAAGATGGAGGTGACCGTTTGATGGACGGCTTTTCCAATCAGACTAACTGGTGCAATAAAAAGGCGCCGTAATCGGTGTGGATCTCGTCACGGGCGATCATGGAGATGGAATTATATTCGAGACGTATCTCCTGTACCCGTAAGGCCCACAAGGCCCACCCTTTTATACGTCCCAAGATGCGGTTAATCCCAGCAAGCTGTGCTTTGACGAACTAATCCAAAAGAGATCAGACATCTGTTGCCTGATCATGTCGTCAAAGTAATTTCACGCTGAAAACGGGGTGGAGTGGATTAGATTGATACTATGAAAACAGCCATAAGGTGACGCATAGAAAAGACAAATAATAAAATACCAATATAATTCCAGACGACGAACAAAGAACCGAAAAGCAAATAAATATTCTTTTCAATCTAATTTCTCTTTTTTTTCAAAAACACTGAATTCCATAAGTCGTATCCGATAAATAAATGAAGAGATATATTAATTAATCCCACAGTCGTACGGTAGATTAAAAATATAAATGCCACCATTTTCAGCGTTCTAGATCGATAGGATTTTAACGATACAGCAGATGCCTCATTTCTACTGGAACCAAAGTGATGAAGAATTTCGACCAATGGCTGGACCCCCCGTTACCGGAAGTGACCAATACCAGCCAGGATACGTGAAACTAAGTGCAATTAGTTCTCGCAGCTGCTCGACATCTGCGGATTACATTATCCGATAGTTTACCCGTCCTCGCCAGCCAGCAACTGCCCACGAAGATGCCTATCCCCTGGAAGGAAGTGCCTGGCAGCCATTTTCATAATCCCGAAGGGCTCGCCATTTTGATTGACCACAGTTACTTTTTTCTCCCCAATGCAAAGATACTAATTACTTTCGTTCACTCGTTAACGTCCTCACTCTCTCACTCGCTCTCTCTCAACACAGAAGGGGCATAAGGGTCCAAAGTCCTCAGAAGTGTCAATGGGGTCTCGCCTTCCAAAAATAAAACTCTCGACGCTTTCAGGTGACGCCGTTAAAAATAAAAGTAGTCAGTTTTTAGGGACGATAACGGAATACGAATAGTCTCTACGACTCCGGACTTTTCACAAGAGCTGCTCTCGATAACAGGCCGACTGGCAGTTTTCAAAATTCCTCGCTCACCGAGTAGAACGAGATTGGATCTTTTCAAAGGGAATTCCAAATTTCGACTTCTTTCTTCATAAATTTTATTTAAGACCTATTTTTCATACCAATCGTTTATACCTAATTTAAATACGAATATTAATAGAAAAAAAAGATCAGTCGTAGAGAAAACAAGATTTTCTATCCGTAATGACTATTTGCAGAAAATTCGAGGTCAAAGTTCATTCTGTCCATGGAACACGCGTTATCACGCACATGCAGCCTATTGCATACTGTGTAGTGGCACATGCAGACCTATAGGTATACTGTACACAAAATCAGACTTAATGCTCGATACTGCAGTTTTACGTGACCAAGCGTAGTTAAGGGTTGATATAGATGGCGGTAGTAGTACTAGCGGTCGTTTAGCCCTGACCCCAACAGGGTTCATCCGAACCCAGCAGCCTCCAGTGGGTAGCGCAGGTAATACTAGGAAGACCCCAACAAACCCATAAATTCACAATTTCACGGCGTTTACCCGACACCACGCAAACAGTACAAATCCCAGCTATTGAGAAGGTCACGAGGAAGTTGAACTCCGTATAGGTCAGCAGTATCCTACGAGAACAGAGAGTGTAGAACCCGAAAGCGGAATACGGAATGAAAATTTTCAGGAACACTTTAGTCCCTCTCTAATACCGAATTCAGGTCGAGTCCAGGGTAACGAAACAATATGGCGGCGAGTGAAGCGTTTGCCATAGTACTCGAAGCTCGATACTCAACAAGGACGCGTAAGAGCGGCAGCAGCGATCCGATCGATCCAGCAGAAGTTTTGCGGTCCCGCCGTTCCCCGGTTCCGCGGTTCCCCGGTTCCAAGAGGAAACCTTTGTCACGATGGATAAAGTACGCAGGGGTGTCATCCCGCGGTATCTGCCGTGCTGCTAATCTCAGCTGCGCGTATTGTTCCTGGATTTATTCACAGGGTGCATTCACACCCCTCCGTATTGTTGCGTGCACGCATTTCGCATCCACAGGAACGCGTATCCACGTGGCACGCACTTATAATGCCGAGGACAAACAGCCGTTGAGTCCCGGACAGAAAATTGCACAAAAGGACAGACGGAGGAGAGACAAGTGTTCCTCGTTCATGGAGACTGCCGTTACGCGAAGGGAGAGACAAAGGGAGAGGAAAAAAGAAAAAAAAGAAGTACACGAATCTGCCGATTAAGTTTAGCATCGATTGGAAAGGATTTACGATCCTCTGCATGTCCTGTTGGCCAGAGGCAATAAGGACGAGAAGCCTGGAGAAGAGGATTGTTTACTAGAAAAATACATCGGCTGAAAAAGGTATCCAGCATCCTTACTTCCTGGGGTCCTGGGACCCTTATCGTTATCCGAGATGAAAGATCCTGAAAAACGTGAAACGGAAGTGACGCTCTACGTGCTAGGACTAGAAATAGTCAGGATGGGAATGATTTCCAGGATGCGACGGTCCGGACAGATTAGAAATAGGATAATGATTCTTTGGATGGATCAACGAACAGATTGGATGATCGTTCTTGGAAGACGGTCGTTCTTTATCAATCCTGAGAGGAGAGAATCACTTGAGAATTCTTATGGCAAGATAAAACCAATGACGCAAACGAGTAACAATGGATTAGGATGAATATCATTGGCTGAAATGATTTTCTATTGACTTATATATACTATGTATAGTATAGTATATATATACTAGCTGAATGTATCTACAGGTCTCTAAGGTTATACATAGACTCCATAGAGCTCGCGTTCCTCGATCCTCTCGAAGCGCAGGGCCCCAAGGCCCCCGAGGGCCCAGCTTCGTGATAAATGGCATTCCAGCTAGTACGGCGTTCTAATCAGTGGAGCTAAGGGCCTGTCCGTACAACGAAACGGCGTCGTAGCGCCGTCTAACAAATACAAATACAGCCACAGGGACAGAGTGAATTACAAGGCGACGTAACAGGCAGCTCGCGCTATCGAACCTTCTAGACGCGATGCCCTAAAATATCTTAAGGCCCTTGCGCCACCAAACACAAAGTCGGGGCCCTTCGCGCAACCGTACCGATAAATGCATAGATATACGTCAATGCTTTAACGTGGCGCAGACTGGCGCAGCATCCTTTCAAAGACAAATATCCTCTCACGCTGCGAACAAAGAGAAACAAGAGAAACAAGAGAAGGAGAACAAGCCGGAATAATCTAAGTAGAAGCCCGAGGGAAACGAAGGGAGAAAGTCAGCGAAGGAAAGGGGCAAGAGAGAGAGAAAGAAAAAGAGAGAAGAGGCGCGCGTTGCGAATCCTTCCGATTCGCAAAAGTCCCTCAGGCAACGGGATAGACTTCAGGATGTATCCTGGGAATGAAATACTCTTTTCTTTCTTTTTTTTAAATATTATTTTTATCTGCGAATGTACTGCAACCCAGGCTGAGCCGAGAACTGAGAAACTGCAGGACTGAATACCTCCAGCCTGGCGCCTGCAATAATAACTGCACACAGTGTACACACCCACGCGATGCAGAAAGTTTTTTGCACGATGCACTGTGCAACGTAGAAGGCTATCGAGAATTGCGAAACACCTCGGCACTTGGAGATACTTTCGAAAATTCTATAAAATTTGACAAATATTCTTATTCCCACGATGCACGTGCACGCAGCATCTTCCCTCGTGGACCTGGGATATATTTTTTTCTTAATCGCTCGCAAAAATAAGAAACGATCAATCCCAACAGTCGGATTCCCTCGACACAAGCGCACAACGAGAGATGCATTTATTATTAGAAAGATCTCATGGCGAACCGACTTGCTGCACAAGACATAAATCCACATTTTTCCATAGCCATGGGGAATAATCTCCTATAGCGATCGGCATAACCGTCATGGCGTCGGGCGTTTCGCCTGCAGATGCGCACTTTTCCAGATGTAATTGCGTTCTTCTCCAAACCGAAGGAGAGGAGTAAATAAAGAGAGGCGAGGGGAGGAGGAGGAGGAGGAGGGGAGATGAACGAGAAAAAAATGGCTTAGAAAAGTGACGGAGTAATTTATCTGGCAGAGCGAAGAGTTTCGAGAGACGCGATGACGACATCGTTTCCACGCGCGACGCCAGGCTCGTGCAATTTTTTATCCGGCTGCTGAAACGACGCTTGATTCTAATTTACTAATCAAGCCCTCTCCCTAAAGAAATGAAAAAAAAAGGATCGTTTGCCACGTCATCGCTCGTAGTCCTGGTCGCTGAGCATTTGTTAAAAAAGAAAAGGAAGCAACGCGGCACTCGTGATTATGCCCATCATCGTCATAGTCTTCATAGTCATCTTCTTTGTCATCGTCATCCTTCGTATCCTCCACCCTCCGCTGAGCTCGTGACTGACACCTGAACTTTGCAGAATCGCTCGGGGGCTGAGTTATAATAATTTTCCTTTTAGCAGGGATGGCAAAGAGGCTCTGGATGGTTTCGGGTTCCGGGGGATGAAATTTACGGCACGAGGCACGGGTCACAAGGGATGAACGCCCGTAAGGGTGACTACGATTCCAGTCCCGGTAGTGGGAGTTGCTGGTGGTGATGGTGGTGGAGGTTTTGGTGAGTCATACTTCATCCCCCGCAGGGTTCAGCTATTCCCCTCGGTATATACAGACGTGCTGCCCCCTCCCCCCAATGGATTCTCTCTGATTGAAATTATATTTTTTTCCCTGTCTAGAACCGCCATTTTTCTCTGTGATTTCTGTTTGAATTTCAAAAATTGACATAAATATATATATAGATTCCTGTCAATTATATATATACACACATTTTCGCAAGTTTTATCCTGGATGCACGTTACGGAAGACATAAAAGAATAAGAAGCAACAACGTTTCTAAAAATTTTGTAAAAATCATTTCTTTCGCCATTATAACCAATTCCTATCGAACTGCAATATTTTTCTAGGGTCCAAAAAAAATACCCAACTCGATTCATCCGTACAGGGAATTTCGGGAAATCGTGTTATAAGTCCCTCGGAGTGTCGGAGTACAGCTGGCGCTGAATCATCAGGCTCCGGTACTGCCGCGACGTTGTCACGTTTTCTGGAAGTTTCACGAGGCCCTTTTTATCGAGTCCCCATCTGTCTGCCACCCACCTACCGCAGGTCCATGAGTCCCCGTAGAGGCCCAGCAGGCGCAACAGTCTCAATAGACCCAATAGTCCCAGTCTCTTTCGATTTCTGCCGACAGCCTACCTAGTCCATAGGTATCTCGATATATGCGAGTCACATGCTAGAAGTACTTAAGCTTGCCAGTGTACTTCACTAACAGCACGTAAGGCCCCTAAAGTCCCAACTCTCTGTGTTTGCCGAGGCTTTTCTACCGCGAGTAACTCAAGCAGCAGCCACTTCTAGAGTAACGGGCAACAATGCCAGTAACTGTAGATCGTCGTAACTTTACCCTTTGAGTTATGTACTATGTACGGTATATACTATATGGTATATAGTATATAGTAAGTAGTCAATCTATAAGAGCCCAGAGTGCCTCGTCCTGACAATAAAGGAACGCGAAAGAAATATCAACACTTTAGAATTCCATGCGCGTTCAAATTGACAGAGTGAAAATAGCCGCAGGTAATATCGAGATGAAATTCCTTTCGTTCCGCAACGATGTAATTGCGAGGTAA
This sequence comes from Pachycephus smyrnensis, assembly GCA_030142225.1. Lineage (NCBI taxonomy): Eukaryota > Metazoa > Arthropoda > Insecta > Hymenoptera > Cephidae > Pachycephus > Pachycephus smyrnensis. Next base: position 830,734 of record JARQST010000577.1, read on the forward strand.
AATGTATTTTCTTTGAAGTCGTCAAAGGGACTCTACTTCCCTCTCTATAGCCAGACAAATTTTCCGATCTTATCAGTATCCCCACATGGCCAGACGCGAACGAACGAAATAGGACTCGGCCGATAATGGAACGCGTAACGCGTAAGACGTTACGCCGAGGACGGGGAAGACAGAATCCAGAAGCCGATAGAGGCTCTTGGATAAATAAGAATGCGCATTCCGCGCCGCTTACGGGCTTTACGGAAAATTCTCAAGGGCTCAAGGACTTAAGGGTTTCATTTCGACTATTTGGAGAGCGAGAACAAAACCGCGCCTTTCGCTCGATGATCAATGATAGTACGCGAGTGATCTGTATTCCAAGAAATAATACAACAGATCTTAGTATAATGAATTTTTCATATTTTTTAATCATCCTCAGCTCCATTCAAATCAATTTCAAATTAAATAACGATATGAGGTTGGGATACGATTTTTTAAAGGATTTAAAGAAATCTTGTGATTTATTTGAATTTATAAATAAAACCTACCATCCCCTCATCGATAGATGCGTCTTCCTCGAAGTAACACTCCTCACCGTCTTCCGGTGTGATCGGCTTAGAAGCATCCGGAGACTCCTTGACATCCGGTCGTCTGAACCAGTCCATCCTGACTTGCTTGTTAACGAATCAAAGCTTTTCCCTGATCGACGAAAATTCTCACCAAGAGAAATGTCCTCTTTGTCTGTCCAATGATCTAGGTGGCTTCAAATCGCATCTCGATCCGCGCCATAAACGATCTCGCGACGATACGATCTCTAAACGTCGGAAGTCTCCTATCTGGACCAACCAATCACGAGCTCATGATCTCAGCACCGGCGAGAGAGACGATAGAACTCAGCCACTAGAATATGACATTTGCAAAATGTCAGTGCGCTTCGAGAAATTTTTTTTTTCGACACTTATCACACCTAACTTCACCCTGGTGCCACCACCTAACCTCACGACACTTCAAATCACAATTAGCACACCTGAACGCACTTCGACAATTCTGAGACAAGATTTTCACGCACGGTTTCCTCGGCACGCACTTCCCGAGAATTTTACTCGTCGAGAGAGATGAAAAGGGAGACGATGCAACTGCAAATTCCGAAGAGAGTCGCGGGAGCAAAAGCACCACGAGAGTCACTTCGCGCTTTATGAGTAATCAAAATAATCGAGTCGAAATTTATCGGAGGCGTCAATCGAATAATTGATACTAAACGTCACTCTTCCATGATTGCTATTGATAGGGTTAGTAGTCAGTGACAGTGAGTGACTGTTAATAAGTACCAACGACTCGTGGTGCTCGCATGTGCGAGCTCACGCGGTTGTGCGGCTGTGCGGCGATGCAGCTGCAGCGGACAACCGGGGAATGCTGGAACTGAGTATGGAGGTGGCGCGACGCTTAGCGTCTCGCTCGGAGCCGCTCGGAAAACGGCTGCTTCAACTCGGAGCTGTTCGGTTCTGTAGAACAGAACAGAGCGGAGTAGAACTCACGAGGATAGAGTACAGGGAAAGAGAGAGAGAGGAAGAGAGAGAAGGTATGGAAGAGAGGGGACCGCAAGCGGGGGCGTACCAGGCCGAGGGTGGCCGAAAGAGAAGTTATTTTCTCTCTCTCTCTCTCTCTCTCTTTCTCTGTCTTTTTCAGTTTCATCATTATAGCTCTCTCTCTCTCTCTCTCTCTCCCCCCTTCTCAGTCGTACTCCCCAACAGGCACGAGTCTCTCTCTCTTTCTGTCTCTCTTATTCTTAACCGATCTCCCCCTGTACACGACTGCTCTATCTGGACAGCTTCCCCTTCCCCTCGGCCATGAAGCCCCTCGTGACCAACCCCACCAATCAACGTTGTCGGAGCCTTTACCTCCCCTCTTTAAAACCTAGAACTCCAGGAGTCCAGGAAGAATTCAGGGACGACGATCCTTCCAAAAGCGACGGGAAAACTGGCCGCGTTAAGGAATCGATCAAATTTCGCGATCGCATTCCAAAATCAATATGACAATTAAAAAAGATAATTACCGATGCTTCTACAACAAAATACAGTCAGGGAAGGGGAGGTCACGTTATCGTCGCTGCTGATAAGAATTACCACGATCGCGCAAAAAATGACGTGTTCAAGGAAATTCCCTGGGAGAAGCAAACTTCCTTCACGTGACAGGATCTCATCGCCGTTCCGACATCCTTTGTTCGCCAAAGGATCCTTACGATCGCACGTTACCGAATTACTGACAGGATTAGAAGGATTGACGTTAGCAACGGTCTCGTGCCAAAGAGCCTTTGGAATATTGGCAAATATTGCGTTAGCACTCGGCTGGTCACGCGTCGCTGCCTTTAATGAAATACGATGCTACATCCCTGATCTCGGCCCAGACCAGCACGGATAATACGGTACTGCCGGTAGTGGGGAGAGCAAGGGAGCAGGAGAGAGAGAGAGAGAAACGTAGGAGTCACGGCTGTATGCAACCGAGAGAGAGAGAGAGAGAGGGAGAGGGAGAGGGAGAGAGAGACAAAGTCCTGATGCTGGGATGAGTTAGGCAAGGTTGCCCCTAGCAACCACGAGGCGTACATGCACGCATTCAGGACGCCACATTCGAAATATGCTAGAGCTTACACTGTATAGTTTATCTATATCTATATACCAGCCTATATGCAAGTATATATATATAACAGACACAGCCAGTAGGTACCAACCTCTAGGCGGATGAGTTAATTGATTTTAGGCTTGTCGGCAGGATGTTACCAGTCGATCAAAATCGGAGTGACGACGAGTGTCGAGCTGAATACGTTATCGAAATTGGCAACGATACATTGACATTGACATTGCCACCGACTGGCGCCACAGTTTCATTGACACCGACTCCTTCAGACGCACGGAAGTGCCCAGGACGATGATGAAGTACTGCGACGAAAACCGGTACGAACCGGTAACTAAGTTACGTCCTCCTAGAAGATATCTGGCGCAGGTTGAATCGCGTTGCGAATCAAGGATCACGGGGGCACTGAGATTACCTGTACGCACGTAATACAAACCCACGTGCAAGCGGGAAACCGACTTCCGGTGTGAACGAACCTTCCGACTGTACTATCGGTCATTTCGTATTCGCTAATAGAATTTCGGGAAGTCCATTGAATCTTCCACTTTGATAACACTGTCTACAGTCTATACCTATGAGAAAGACAAGCCTCTCGTTATCCGAACAATTACTAATCAAGCCTATATTAATTAACAGCATTCACTCCCAATTCCATTCACATTATTCCAACGCGTAACGTCGAAGCGCCAAATATTCCAATATGGCGGTCATTCAAAATAGTGTAAATAAATAATCAAAATTTTCATTCCATTAAGTTCGCCATTTCTTTGATATACTATTTTTCATTTTATCTTTTCATTACTCCTCCCCTCTCTCCCCCCACTCCACTCTCTCAACGTAATACATCGACATAATGCAACGTTATGTTAATCGACCGGCTATTAAATTAAAATGGTCGCGGGCTAAGCTGGACGCTTATGATATTACTTTAGTAAGGGCGCTCGATTATGCGAGTCTCTTTTACCTTCCACGACTATATATGGATATACTACTGCTATATTAATGCTATACTGTTACAGGGTTAGGCTTCTACGATATTGTGTACCGTGTGTGCTTGTTCAACGTTATAGCGCCATTATGCTGCAGCGACGCATCTCAATGAGTCGAACAACACATCCTATCCTTGTATAACGGACGCGCTCCATCCCGCTCAGCATCCTCCCTGCGTGCGTGGGTGGTTTACACAGGACTGTGCTTTCTCTTGCGACGTGTGAATTAGGATGATGTATCGATGCCTTCGTAAACTCTGAAGCTAAAATTCCATCTGCATCTTCACCTTTGGGACAGGGGGGGTTCGTAAGTTTGCCACCAACGTGACGACGTTGATATACACTGCCATCTTGTTTTGCCAACAATATGACAATGGGGAGAGAAGTTCATTTTTTTTATTTTTAGATACTGTCATGCGTGTATGAAGATACTGGAAATAATGGTAGCCATCTTGCGATATGGGATTTGAAGTTTGGTTTTACTTTGAAAATTTTATTCTCAACGCGTTGGAGATGAAATTAGACGACGGTTGGACGTGTTGAGGGTTCTGAGAGTTCCGAGAGTTCCAAGAGTGGCGAGGGTTCGCGTCAGAGATTTACATCACCGAAAGGTAAAGGAAGGCGCCGCGCTGCATCGCGTCGGGACGCACGAGCCAAGTCTGCATGTTTCTTCGTTCTCCATTCTCGTTTCTCGTTCTACCGACTCCGTGGGAAGTCCGTAACTCGTTTCTCTTTTTCTTTTTAGGTACAGGCTGAGGTACGCGTACGAAATGTCCTTCGGTGTGGGAGAAGTGAATTTTTTCGAAAATTCAAAGTCCTTATAACGTACCTCTAAATTGTTAAAGATAACGGGATGATCTGGATGATTGAAGTATCATCTAAATGAATGAGTAATCTAAGGATCGTTCTTTTTGATCTTTTATGAATTCGCAGTACGCGTAACGAGTAACAGTGGACGAAGCTATCGTGCAGGGTTTAGAAGAAGCAAAAAAAAAGAGTTTGAAAGAATGAGATGAAAAAGCATCCCGCGGCGTCGTCCAATTACCCCAGCAAGCCGCTCGGGCTGCTGATAAAATCGGTCGCTTTTTGCGGGTCTTTCATACGAGCCAGCTCGACGATTAACTCCAGTTAGTGGTAATTAGAAGAAATACCGAGGACGGCGCCACCGAAGCACTCTAGGAAGTCGCGAAGCCACCCGACGCGTGTGATTGAAACAAATTAGAACGAAGCCTTAAGGCATTGAGTGTGACATCAGGCTAATCCCAACTTCGTAAAGCCTTAAGCCTGGAATTTCAATTGGGATCGCAATGGCGCTCATCCCGAAGGATGCTGTTGTGTTCCTTTATCGGAATGTCTTACACGATACGCTCAGACTCTTATTCCCGTTCCACTTAGTCCTCCCTATCTCTCTAGACTATGGAGGACTTGTTGGCAAGCGATAAAGGGCGTAAGATCGGTAGAGAAGGACGATAACTGTAAGATCATCGGTAGAACAACGCGAGCGACACCGTCAAGGTATTCCAGCCATAGAAACGAGTCCGAAGCGCCGGACGGCCATAAAGATAACGCAGCAGAGCCATTAGGAAGGCGTCATTAAGGCAATAATAAAGAAGGACCAAGGAGACCAGTCGCTGCAGTGGAAAGAGGTCCCGAGAGCGACCTAAGGCACGGTCCACAAGTGTAGAGAAGAAGAAATTCGCAGGGCGCGGACTGGGAGTGCAGGAATGCGCCATGATATTCGCGGCGAGCGAGCGAGCGAGCGGACGAATCTCGAGAGCGAAGGGGCCGAAAAAGAGAAAGAAAATAAAAGGCGAACAAAGGCAGCCCGGGGATACACAAATTGCTACGGGGAAAAAAGAAGCATTCTTCTCGCTCCGAAATATCGTCGCTCGCTCGCGCTTCGTACGAATGGACTCTGCGAGCGAGCGAAGGTCGTGAAAATGCTGTCGCCAAACTAAGCAGCGACAGCGGCGCCACTATTGGCAGAATCGGGAAACAGCGGCGGCATAGCCGGCAAGAACAACCTCGTAGCGACAATCGCTCTTGTTCCTTTATTGGAGAAAAAAGCATGGAATTCCAAAGCGTTCGAAAAACTCCAAACATTCGTCCCGAATATACTCCTCTCTCTTCATCACTCTGATTATCTCTTCTGATTTCTTCTGATTCTCTCTCTCTCCCTCTGTCTCTCTCTTTTGTCTTCTCTCTTGAACCACAGTAGAGCGAACGGCCGCAGCAACGTCTAAGGAGACGATCTTACGATAAAATTCTCGCTCTCCCACACTCGCCAACCTCCACGGGAGATAATTATTTCTTTCAGATATTTACCAGAGATTAACTTCCCAGCAGGGATACCGATCGCCACTACGGACTCTAGATAAGATATTTCCGATGAAGATGATCGATTCCTATCGTGATCTAGGGGTCGATTTCACTTCGGTAAGACATAATTGAAAACCGCCATTATTTCACTTAGCTCGCGCGAAGTTTACGAGTAACTCAGTGACGCCGGACTCAGTACGTCATTTCCGGTACGTCAATCCGACATGGATCATCATAATCATGAAATAATGACGACAGCCCAAGGCTCTGCAATGCTCGAGCAGAGTCAATGGAATTCAGGATAAAGGTAGATGAAAAATTCAACCTCGACCCAGCAACACCTCCATGTCCTTGACCAGGACTATAACTTTCCCAGCAAACCGAAGCGGGATCCCCAGGACGACGCGACAGCGTAGAAAAACATCAGGGCGAGCTCGCAACAAAGGATTTCTAATGGACAGCCGAGCATCTCCTGGAGCACCTTATAAGGTGAAGCTGCAGATTCCTGCACCTCCTGTCCTCTCCTGAACAAACGTCTACCTCCTCCTCGTCCTCCCCCTCGCCACGATGCTCGCCCAGGACACCAAGATTTCTTCCTACAACCCTGTCTTGCGATCCTTCCCGCGCCCCTCCCCCTCCCCCCCCCCCCCCCGGCAGTCCCAGCAACGGGCGCCGCCCTGCTTCGCCGGATTTAGACCGGGCGAGAGCAACGTGAGCAACAAGAGCGAACGAAACTTTCGGGAAGACGTGGTGCAAAACGATGAGAACGAGGCGAAGCAGAAAAAGGGGAGATAGCGACAGGCTGCGACGTGTCGTGACCAGTCGCTGCGGCCTTCGGGACTCTGAACAAACACAGACCGAGGACGATGACACCGAGATGCCCAAATCGTGGTCTCTGTACCTCGACCTCGATTACTTGCGTTCGCAGGCCCTTCTTCGAGGCTCATTGAAAATAACATGGAGTCGAAATGAGAAAAAGATGAAATCGAATCCAGAATCCTTACCGTTTGAAGAAGAGTCCTGATGAAGGACGTCTTCGCAGCTGCACGCGTCGACTTGCATCTGCGCACTGGTACCAGCATTGTGTTGTCTTTAGAAGAGACGATCCTGGGCAGCGTATTCGACCTGACCAGACGGTACTCGTCTCCTGGTTGCCTCCTCTTCTTCTTGAAGGTACCACACAGCATCCTCGAGACCAAGGTGTTCTCTCTTTCACGTTCGAAACCGACGGTCGCGTCGCTGTGCTAGTTCGTATTCATCGATGGTGGCGTCGGGACGCCTTGCGCGAACGCCACTACCAGCACCTCGGAGATTTCTGTAGGTGTTTCACAATCGTCCCTCTTATGTGCCTTGTTATTCTATTCTCTCTTTCTTTTTCTCTCTTCTCTCTCTATATTCTTTTAGCTTTCTTTCAAGGAGTCTCTTATTTCGGCATGGCGCCAGATCGAGATTCCTGCATCTGCTCACAAGGCGTCTTTCTCTTTCTCTTGCTCTTTCACTATCTCTTCTCGTCTCTTGGTATTTTTCTTCTTCTTCTTCTTCTTTCTTTTTCTTTCTACTCCTTTAGAGTCTCTCGCTCTCGCTCTACCTGTCTCTATTCATCTCTCGGCTTCTTCTTCTTTCTTCTTTTGACATGTCCCCCTCTCCTCCACTCTGGACCCTTATATTAATTAATGCCTGGAAATTGATCGCGCGCTTGCGGGTACGAGCCGAAGGATTGAACGTGACGCAAGATGCGTGACGTAAAGGGTACGAGAAGGAAGACGAAGACTCGTTCCCGTAGCGGCACTCTGTGATTGACCAATGAGAGATGAAAGTTCGATTACCGCGATCAGACTAATCGAGCCACGAGCGTAGAAGGGCTCTATTATCGGATTGAATAATAATGAGCAACCGATGATCCGTCGAATATTTTAATATCGACGTATCGGCCCTGCTTGTTCCTTTGATTTCAACTTCAGCTCCGATCCTCACCGATCCAGAATAAAAATATAATACAGATACAGACGTCGAATATCGAAAATTTCGAAATTACCTCCAATGACGCGTCAACACTAATCCTTTAATGGACCCGGTGGCTGCAGGTGTCGGTATCACTTTGATCCCGTCATTTTCAAAATAACAACAAAAAACCCACATCGATCAATTATCAATCCGCTCGCAAAGTCAATAAAATCAGTCAATCAAAATCGATCAATGCACTTCGCGATCCTTGGACAGTTTCACAAAACGAAGGTCCACCTCTTACTCTACGCAAACCCCATCGATCGATGACACCTGATATCGAGATCAAGAAAAAAAAATTTCACAACTTGCACACGACCAAGTATCGAACAACGACACCACGCTCTCTTGAATACGCCGCTTTAACTCCCTCCCGAACAACTTCTTCAAGGAACGCAAAGTGGCGTACGTGCTGCTTCAACCTTTTTCCAAGGTGCAACTAATTAATGGAATCTCAGTCTCGACGCAGTGAGAGCCGAGAGTCGACTGAAGGCATAAGCCTTGGTTATAGCGGTCGAAGGAACCCCACCACGTTCATTCGAACAACACCCGGCACCAGGCACCCAACCGGGCTGGACGACCTGGTCGCGTGGCGCTCGGCACAGATACCCAGTGTCTCTCAAAATATCATCTTCCCGCTCTGTTTCATCTTGCCCTTGGGCCCAGGACCCTACCTTGGATGACCTCACGGGACCGCTAAGGGACCTACATAAGGAGCTTGAGCCAACAGCGAAGTCGCTGTCGAGGATGGGAATTCACCTGGACTGGATCTTGTAGATCAACAAGAAAAAATTTAAGTAAAACTTTACGATCTTAAGATGAATAAATTGCACGAGATAATTACTAGGTTATCTGCCTAATTATTCAACTGTTTGGAAACAATAGCGCGACGCTTGTACCACTTTCCAGATTACTCCTTAACGATTCACCTACTCACCCTGTTTACGGCTTATATAAATATCTTATGACGAAGGACTTTATTACTAGGAAGTACCCTATCTGTGTGACCTAGTTTCAAATCTACAATTTCAAGATTCGAGGTTTAGAACAGACCTTGACTTACGTCACATCATACCGACGACCACTGCGGTTTGTGATACCGATAAGCCCGATGGTCAATATCACCTATTATAAAGAATAGTCCTTGATGAATCTTTCCTAGTAATCCTGCGGCAATTAATACCACCCGCAAGTAACGACCATCCCGTTACGGTCAAGAGCAGCATTACGTTTCCACAAAGCGACAAAAAGTCACGACTGACCGTCGCAGCATGCGACACTTTGCGTACTCGTATTTCAAATCGAGTATCCATTCCAGCTACAGTAGCTACCATCGCTGGCGATCAATTTCTCTAGAAACGGTCAGTTGGTCACTTGTTCCTCGTGGTTGGGCACCACGTCGCTGACTAACAGGACCTTCCGTTCCCTACGTACTATACTGTATACCTATACACAGTATAAACCATATCTATAGATTTACATGAGAATCTTTTTCGCGGGTTTATTGCATCACGCATCTTCGGATATTCTAATGCCCGAGGGTAGCAACCCCTTCGTGCACAACAGTATCATTGTAATTATTAAATGACTCACCCTTGTGACTACCAAGAGTTCACAATGTATACTGAGTACTTATATGCAAATCAGAGCATATATATATATACAAAAATACAGCATATACATAATAGCAACAATGGACGATCTTTTCCTACAGCCACACCCTGTGCAATTTAGCTTAGTATACAACGAAGTGAAATTGATTAGATTGACAATGATGACTGTCAATAATTTCAATGATGCACATTGATCGTCATTAAAAATTCACGAATTTGCATCATAGGTATAAATCACTGTTTTGATCTTAAAAATCGCACGGGGCTGAACGTGGTAAATAAGGGGGATGATCGTTATATCGGGATCTATAAATAATCATTGATTACAATTGCATAGGGACTTTTTAAGAGCAGATAAAGATTATGAATCTTAGGAGATGACTCTTGGTACGTGTTCACCCGATAACCAGGGACTCGTTATGGCGCTCGTAAATATCGTAGGATCTATCGACGGACACATATAGTTTCCGCCTCGCCTTCCGAACATAATCATTAATCGGACAATTTCTCCGGATAATATATGACTTGTACGCAGTCGTGAAACATTCCTCATAATTCTTATCGTTCGTAAATTCCGTGTCGAGTCGATAAAGTCAGCGTGCCTTTTTATATTGAGTAATGATTTATCCGAATGTAGACTCTGCCTAGTTTAAGTTCCTATAGGCGTATACTATGTACCGTAGGTACGTACTACTGATTCACGTAGTAAATAGTGACAATGAATAATTGTAGTACGTGTACCGTCAAGTCAATTAACACGTTGTTATCGACTTCCGGTTCTGTTATGAAAAAGCCAAGGTCAGCAGATCGACGAACCGCGTATCATTTTTTGGATGATCAAAACTGACACGTGAACGATGGGAATAAAATTTTGGATGGGATTCAATGAAAATTTGAGAATCCCTGGGCGCAGGTTTTACCTGCACGATGCGCATGCGCCACCAGCGACAGATGTTTCCTCTTCGCCAACTGTTGCTGCCTTAGCGAGAAGAAGAACCGTGACTGCATCTGATTTACCAAAGAAAGAAAAACTGGCCGCTCGATCCTACGTCGTCCTCCCTCCTATCGCCTCTTTCCACCCCTCGTCCTGACCATCCAACACCCCCTGCATCCCATAGAGGAGCAGGGCCATAGGAATATAAAGGAAACGGCGCACTCGCGCTATCCCTTCTTTTCTTTGAAACTTTTTCAAAAAGATCCCAAGCATTGCGGATTAGAGATCCGTTTTTTGATGCTGGACAAAATAGCTGGATTCAAAAGAGCAATCCACTCTGACGTTGTACGTTATGATATTTTTTATCGTGTTGGTTTAAGAATTTTTTTTCACTTTTTTTTCGGTGCGCGGTAAAATTAAAAATTTTCATATACGGAATCATGGGATATAAAAGGTATAAGCAGAGATCGTATAGATCTTTTTTATCGTTAAAATTCTCTTTGTCTTCAGAATGGTATGAATCTTTAAAATGGCAGCTATTTCTATTGTTAGTAGATTATCTTTTTTTTTTAATTCTAACGCGTACTCGAATAGTCAGCAAAGACGGTAAACGCTGCGAATACAAATTTGCCACGAACGAGGTTTTACACCTGCCCAGAATTCCGGCGATTTACCTCCGATCGTACCCGATCATCCCCGATCATCCCCGATCGGCTCACGTCGCGTAAAGATTTGCAGACGCTTCTCGAAACTCGTTATTACCGCTTATTAATCGGCAGTAAAATACTTCTTCGACTGTTGCGAGTGCGAGAGTCCGCAGTCACGGCGTCCTCCTCGACAGATCACCTGCTCTTCTCCCTCCATTAGGGTTCCGTTCGACGAATCATCTCAGATACAAACTGAACCGTCTTATCTCCCTCGCTCAGTCATTTCCTACGAAGAATTCGAGAGAGAGAGCAAGAATAGGGGCCCCAGCCTCTTCCCCGGAGCCTCGTTAAAATCTCAGTCCGCTGAGGGGGAGGCAATCGCCTAATGACGCCAACCACCTGCCTCCAGGAACACGTGCTGCATCTTCAGTGCCTTCGCCATGGCAGAGGCAGCTGCATCTGCTTCTGCTTCTACCTCCGCTCTAAGCCTCAGCCTCAGCTTCTGGTCCTGCGGCTGCTGCTGCTCGAACTCCCGCAAACTTTTATTTATCTTATTTCTCAGACTCAGCATCGTCATGCAAAACGTCCTCGAGTTTTCACGCGATACTGATCGAGCGATATTACCTCATAGAAACTCAACGTATTACACGGCGAAGATTAGAAATGTAAACGACTCATCGTTTCATCTATACTTGAACATAGATTAGACACCGAACAACGAGTTAGTTCATCAGGTTATTCGTTACATGAAAATTGGACGTTTCAGCAAATACTAAGGGTCAGCTTAGTCGCCATTGATAAAACGCTGATTCGTGCGATAACATAATTTATCCAAAGATTGAATTTACCGAAACGAATTATCGATCCATTGCCTGGTCCTCGTTATGCAAGAACTGGTTAGAAATTGAAATTCAATGGTTTTGAATAATACAAAAGAGGAGTGCACACGCAGGTGGTATAGGTACAGGGTATTAGGATAAATAGTCTATAGCGTGTAGAGTTCGAGTTTAAGTGGATTTATGCGCTTTACAGCTTTTACCTGTAAATCACAAAAGGTGGAAGCCAGGTAATGACACGGCACGCAATGCAAGTCGTATGGAAGTCAGGGAGTTGCGTGCGTCTAATAAGACGCTGGCAAAGTGAGTACGGATATTCCCTGCAATTCCAGGCAATTTCAAAGGTGTCCAAAGGTGGAATGGAGTCGCAATACAAACTTCTTAAAAACTTGCGGTCCTTCGGTTTCGCTTAGGGCTGCGGTGGTTGAGGTAGGCAGAGGACCAACCAGAAGATCTCCAGCAGGACCCCATCCTCTCGTCTCATTCCACCGACTTAGTCCTTCAGTGCTTTAGGCCAAGGGCGCAACAGATGGCAGCTAGGACGCGTGGCTGATCCTTACAAGATAGGACTGAGCAGCTTCGCCGTCGTTGCCATCGTATAATCCCCCCCTCCCCTACTTACTCCCTCCCCTTCATACTTGATAACGATCGCAATTTGATATCCAGTCGTTCGGTTTTGCCTTTCCTGCCGCTTTTTTAGGTTATTCGCAAAAAAAAAACATTGTCCATTTTACGAAAAGTAAGAGCAACGACTACAAAAAAAAATCAGAGAAAAGTCGATGAGGGCCCAAAAAAAAAGAATAAACGAATACCAAAGGGTAATTGGTGGCCTGGAGAAATAATAACCCCTGGGTCCCCTCTAGGAAATGTACAGGCTTCAAAAAAGAGAGGCGGAAGTGAATATCAGTTTACGAGACTAAAGAGAAGGTGAAAGAGATGAAGGAGGAGCAAGGGAGGAGGTAGCAAGTAGAGGAGAGAGCAAGTAGAACGTATAGAAGAAGTAAAAGGAGAGGGTGCACGATGGTAATGGTAGCCGGTAGCATTGATAGTATTAGTAAATACAATACTAATAGTAGTGGTAGTAGTGAAGCCGAAGATGGCCGCCGATATTGCAGCTGCTCCTAGGCACGTGCAGCGCAGCTACCTGAACGATTTTTTTATTGACTCTTTATTCCCTTCCAAGTTAGTCCTACGGCTTCCTTCGGGACAACTGGGGTAATTGGAGTAACTGGGATAACCGGCTGAAGACTGATTGACAATCACGGCGACAGTAGCCACACGTGCGTGTTGTAAATTTTCGTAATAAAATCTCCCGTCGCTCGTTGTAAGGCCACGGTAGGCGAACACAAATGTAGCATAATTCGGCAAGTGCCATTAGACCAAGTCTAACGAGGCAGTATTGTCAGGCAGAAACGTTTCTTGGTAAGTCCCAAAGAATAATAGGACCCAAGCAGTCGTATCGACGTCTTGTAAGCAGAAACGATTACGAGGAAGCGGGCATGCGCTTCGTCAAATCAAGTCGTTCTATGAAAATACATATAGTAGCGTCTACGACCGTAGTATACGACTGTAGGACCATTGACATGGAGATTCCTCGAAAGGTTCCCGCGGATCAAAGAGACGGATTGGTTAATGAACGCAACCGGATATAGTAATAGGTTCTGAACAAAGGGTCCCATTGGGCATAGGACGTCTGGTAGCGGGCAGAGCGATTGGGATGCCAGGAAGAAGTGCGCGGATGCGGATATAGCGAAGCCCGCATACTAATCGACGCCGGAAACTCTTAACCCTCTACGACTATTGATATTACTTTTATTAATTTTACAGAGGGCAGGGAGGACCACCGAGTAGTGAATTACGTTTGATGCACCGTGCATATCCGTTACGAAGAATCATTTCATTGAACATTGAACTAGTCGTGCTCGTTAGGACAAAGAGGTTAAAGTCATGCAGGAGGCACAAAGTTCGATTCGACGACGCCGATCGATACCACAAAGTGATATCGAGAGGTAGTTATTAACGTTTAAACTTGACCTAAAGATAAACGTGGGCGTCACGACGGTTTTCTGCGCATTCTATAAAATCGTATAAATGAAATAATTTTCAATTCCATTAATTGGGCGATGAGTCATTTATTCAAATTGATTGTCTCGTTTGATTCACGTAGAGAATTGCGAATAATAATGACATTAACGAGTTGATGACTGACAGTCTAATGATTGATTGCTTTATTATGCTAAACTCTTCTCCCACATTTGTGCCCCCTAATCGTATTTGAGGCAGATGCTGAGTTCACGATTTGCGCGCCGAGTGTCGTTTCCTCTGCACTACGAAGAGAATTTTTCTTTTATTACCGCCGGTCGGTAAGGCAGGGATCGTTCTTTATAACGCGGTGTAGCTACAGAATCAAGGTAGGAATCTACATTTTTCGTTATGTACCGACAGAGCAGAAGCTTTTGATCTCACGAGTCGTTAGTGAAATCATGCGATGGAGTCACTGGCAAAGTATAATTTAGCATGGGACCATTATCGGTGCTAACGAAAGGCAAATATTTTATATCGCGTCACTTCCTGTCTCGTTAGCAGGAGCGTTTCTGTTCCTATAAGATAGCCCGAGGTTCCGACACGTTAGTTATTTTCGAATTCCTTATCAGAATAACGATCACACAGCGATAATGACGATAATGTGACGACTTATCAAAAAAAGACATAAAATAACGGATATCTTATCGTGAATATGTTTTTTCATGAGAAATCTGAAATTAATACCTAAGAAACTTTCGAAGTAAAAGATTCATTGGTATTGATAAAAAATAACATTTCTAATAAATCTTAAATAACCTTTCAAAGTAAAGCATACATAAGGAGTACAGGCTGTAGCAACCAAACTCGTTAAACTTTCTGCATTTGCATCCCGAGAAGATCATTATGCAACGTAGCGCACGCTTCTGCTCCCAAGGATGGAAGAGTCATATACCTGCAGGTATATCCTGAAGGTAGCGTTGCGCGTCCACGCCCAGTACCTATGTATATAACATCGCGATTCCGGGATTCTGTAATCCCGGCGCGTCTTTCCGCGGTACGATGACTGGACTGGATATTTTGAAAGGCACGGTATTTCGAGAGCTCTGCGTAAATCGATGGACGAGGAGTGAGGAGGTGATAGCTGTGGAGGTTAGCGGCCGCAGAATGCCACGTTATCCGTTTCGAGTTGCCAGGGTATCGATCTGGCAGCCGCCTTGACCGACCTCCGCGCTCTGCACCAAGTGCAAGTGCAAAAGCTCTTCCTCCTCCTCCTCTTCCCCTACCTCGTCCTTACTCGCCCCCTCTTTCTACTACTCCCTCAGATTCTCTCGCACTCCCGCAGTCGTTACTCCGTACTCCCAATGGCTACTCGAAAAGCTTTTCCTCGATGCCGAGAAGCTGCCATCGTGCCTGTCGACAATTTCATAGCAACGAACGTGTCAAAGTATAGCAAAAACTTTTATAAAGACTTGTAGGTTCTTTCGCCGTTTCAGTTTAATTGCGTATATAAACTCTGATACAACTGACGGTAAAGCTTAGAAAATTATGTATTGAACATTTTTATTACTGAAACTTCGAATGCCATATTATGGAAATTCTGTTATGACCGTTTTGACGCTATAGCATGGCGTTTTGAATGTTTTTCGAAATTCTTTGAATTTTTAGTATCTCGCTAAGTGTAGGATACGTCAATTTAGACCTGCAGCATAAACCTCGTTATTCCGTGCAATTTATCCTAAATCCATCGCGTATGGGAATTCTGACGAAATTGTCGGTGCTCGTAGCCGCGATAAGCGCACTTGGATTACAAGGGCGGAACCGAAATCCTCCAAGCTGAATATGGAAATGCGTTCCGGAGTGTTCCCGGCTTAGAAAGTTTGCAAATCTGACAGTTACAAAATTACTATAGTTTGCTGTAGGATCTTTTTTTTAATAACGCTAATTTGCCAGCCTCTAATGACTGATCTTCGTGATTGAAAAACCGTAAGAAAAACGGAAATTAGTCACAGGACAAAGTTTCCACGTGACAGTCTGACTTGTCTGACTATCCTACGTATATCATTATCTCAAACCACATGCGCCACGTCAATTAGGCGACAACTCGACGTTTTCTGGCTCCACGTTGAGAACGCGCCGACACGGATTGCTTATCCGTTTGATTCGCGATCGACAGTGCACTGATAAATCATTCGCTCCAATGCGAATTGAGATTAACCGTTTATCCCTTAGTGGGACACAGCGTTTAAAGAAGATATTTATCATTGATTTACAGAATCCGACAGAATCGCTCATCATTTTAAATCCATGAAAAAAAAAAGTGTAGCGAAAGAGATTGGATAAGCTATTGGCAAGGATTACGGGACAGGGACAGGGGATTTCCCTTGAGGTCTCGAGTGGGAAAAAATATTTGCAAAATCTCTCTCGAGAAAGAATTGGCGTATGATGTCAGAGAGAAAAGAGAAGTGCAATAAGCTCCCCGGAATAGAATTATTTAGAACACACGTCAATTGAGAGCAATTGAATGGCAGAAACGCTGGAAGCTCCAAGTGGTCAGTTGGTATCCTCGTGATTTACATCGACTAATCGACAGGCGCGAGCGGCCATTTGCAAGAAGAAAAAGATAAATACTTATCCGCGAATAGAGGAGAGTTTATTTAATGTGGGACTTGAGCTATGCGATGTAAGCAAGAAGCGATGCTGCTCTTGCTGACGATATTTTGTGCTACAGTGCTGTAGTGCTGTAGAGTGTTGTAACGTAGTGGTATAATGCTGCAATACTATACAGTGTTGCAGAATGTTGTAATGCTGTATAGTGCTGCAACATTACAGTGCTGTACAATGCTGTACAGGGACAATAACTTAGTGCTGTATAATGCTGTACAGTGCTATAGTACCGTAGTGATACAATGCTACAGTACTGTAGAGTGTCTTGTATAGCACTGTAGTGCTGGTAACACCTCTAACGAGATGCTCCGGCAAAATTTTCGCAGGCAAATATTTAAAGGAGAGAAAACTAGTAGCCAAGGCTACTCCAACCTCAAAAATCTTAATGAAAAATTTATAAGAAGCTACCAGCCAGGAATTTCGAAGTTTAAGTAAACATCACATGAAACTCACCACGGTGAGACTGTCCAGTTCTCCCAGCCACTCGTTCAGTAGCTGCTCAGGGTCCGTCTCGTTGTCGCTGTCCTCACCACCCTCCTCCTCGTAGCGTTCCATCCTTCTTCTTTTATTTTAATTCCCTCGTCAACTTTACACACTGCAACAGAAATCGAACAAAGAATTGAATCAGGACTGCCCCTCCATTTCGAAATGACAATTTATTTGTCAGAAAATTTTCACGTTCATGCTGATAGCCAGAGTTCATATCAATCAGTGCAGCAACAATGGAATTACGTGATAACGTCGTCCTTTCAACCAGATAATTGCTAGATCGATATATACGTATATATCTTGATATTTGAAGGGTGCGTGTTCTGCTAGACAGCAGGAAGTCTCTGACTGTGAACCATTTCCGGTATGGGAAGGATTGCTAAAGGTTAGGACTGTATGAAGTTCCACCCTTCACTGTTCCACCCTAATCCTTTCTTCCTTATCCTGACACATCCCCTTTCGAATTTCAAAATCACAGAATGACAGAGTGACAGCGCAACAATGACGTTTCTAATACGCGAAAGACGTCGGGAAGTAATGAGAAAATCGATAAAGCCTCCATTCAGAAAGGCGGGAACTTTCAAAAGTACTCAGACTGTGGATACGTTTAATATTAAAAGAAAAAAGAAACCATTACCAAGAGAGCTTAGATTAAATCTGATATTAAGAAAAGAATAAAGATAAACAAGACTCGGTCTAGGAACTTTAATATCAATTAAACTCGTATCTCCTTCATAATCTACAGCATCCTACTGTCCCGTGTACCCCCTCTCCCCAAAAATCTCTCCAGCATCCACTTTCTCACGTGTTACAGCATCACCTTAATAACGCCAGCAACTCTCGCGTCTTCTCGGAAATAAAAAAGTAAAAGACTAAGGGAATCGTTGACAATGATACTAAGTGACCCTGAGAGTTGGGGTGGGGGAGATTTCGATAAATCAACGTCACGCACAAAAGCGTCCCGACGCGTTACGCATTAGTCCCTGGACCAGTGACCAGTGCATATAAATACACTACACGACACTCGTATACACGGTACACAAGATAGCCATACGCAATGCGTGAGCGAAAAATAACGCAGGACGATGATTCGTGGTCTGATGACAATCATCAATGGGACCCATAGTCGGATCATGCCCGCGTCCATACGTGCATATCCATGGAGAAAGTCGACCAGGGACAATTTCACGGGACGCCATGAAACGGCTCAGCCCATTGGTTTACATCTCGGATCATTTCCTGGTCTAATGATAAGCGGAATGATTCGACTTGTTCAGCATAATTCCCATGGAGTAACAGGAGGGCCGCCTTATTTCTGTCGTCAGCCTTTGACAATGGTGAGCCATAACGGGGTCTCAGGTAAAACTATCACATGGAAAGGCAGGATCACGAAGTAACGGGTGAACGAGAAGTCACGAGAGACAAAAAGAGCGAGGAAGATGGATAAAGACGCGAGGTGGCAATTGAAAGAGTTGTTAATGTAAATGAATGACATCAGACATCACGGGAGAAGAAACGCAAATACAGGAAACAGGTTATGGCGCCTGCGAGTTGTGACTATGGAGAAGAGGTAGCTGACGCATTCGAATCTTAGTCATTGACTGCTCGCGACCTTTTACCGTTTAACGCGAAAAGCGACCGGTTTTACGTTTATTAATTCGCCCGATGCCCTTCGCCGTAAATACGACGTGACGGATGACGTAAGAATTTACGGAATCGTTTCACGGATAATTCGTATCGTGAAAAAGTGACGTGACTCTCGGTACGACGAGTTTTGACTATACCGAATGCGAATGGGGCCTAAAAACAAGGGGAGGGGGAGGCGTTACGTCACGAATGCTCGTTAATACGTGAAAACAGCATGTAAAGTTAATTAACTTCGGATCCCATCCCGATCGAGCATCGGGCACAGAGGACTCGCAGTGTCCAGGGTGCCTCAGACAGTCTCGTTAAACTGAAAAAAAAGTCAAAAAAAGTCACGCTACGTTTCACGCACGGACAATCAATAACCATAGACATTCCATGCACCATAACTTCTTTCAGTCATACCATCCTCTTCCACCCTTAGCATACTAAAAAACAAATGCACCGTCTGTCCAAACCGGCGAAAGAAGTGACGTCGATCTGATTGAAATTTCTCCGAGGTTACAGCGCGTTTAAAAATAGCCGAAAAACAGAGATAAGAAAACAAGCAGTCGAAGGTACAGTAAAAAAAAAGAAACATATGCAAATGACGACATATGTATTCAAGTGTGTCGATCGATTGAAGAAAAGTATAATGGCGCCAGTGCGGACTTGATGAATTGAAAGGTGACTTCGAGGAGTGCACGAAAAGCCGAAGTGCGCGAGTGCTAAAGGCGAGTGTACAAGAAAAGAGTCAAAGTCGTAGGAATGTCAGAGTAAAGTCGTGTCGCAGCAGGCCGTTTGATTTGCGCTTTACGTGCCGTAATAGGACGTCGATTAACATTCACCCAGAAAGGCGTGCGGGATCGATGCTCGAGCTGCAGTGCATTGTTTCGGTTGACCTCGATGAGGCAGGGTCAAATCCTCTCACTGCAGGCTATAACGGGTGTCCCAGAGAGACAGAGACGATACACGAAATACTTGTCAATACGATTTCGTGCACGGACAAACGCGTTAAGATTCGAGGATTGAACTTGTTATTTGAAAAGTCCAAGAGGTTAGGTTACGTTACCATGGTTACAGTGGGATAAATCTAAAACGGTATCCCGTATGGGATAATACAGAAATCCTGCACGAAGATGGTTACAGTGGCAACGGTGGTAATACGGCACGAAGGATAAAGCCGACTGGAGTGCTCGGCATTGTGTCGATTGGCTGAGTCATCGGAGGGTGATTAAGGGTTTCAGTTTCTGATATTGGCAAACTTTGGCCCCCATTGTCTCGAGAATGGAAGAGAAAAATGCTGCGACCCCCTTTGGCCATTTTCTTTCGATACCTTGTTCATTAGGTGGTTCCGTGTATTGGATAGGGTATAGGGAGGATTAGGAATTTTTTTTTTTTTCTAATGCACGTGCAACGAATGAAATTCCGAGGAATGATGGGAATGGAGTAATGTGTAAAAATAGTTTGGTCCAAATTGAGAATAAAAGAAACGATACTCGAGAATGTTCGTCGGAGCGTTACCATCGGTGGTGTGTAAGGAGGCGATCGTTGCGCAAGATGGCCGGATAGAGGCCAAGAAGATCGGTTCTATTCAGCGACGAAGGACACGAGTAAACGCAGTGTGGATAAATAACTTTTCTTCGCGTTCGTTGGAAAGACGCCGTGAGAGGACAGGACGTGGATCGACGTCCTCAGGAGGCGCGCGATGTCTTCGCGACAGGAATAACGAATGTCCTGAGGAAGATCCATTGAAATCTCAAGGATTCACGGGATATCCAATTGATCTCGGTTTGACTGGACTACAGGGATACGATTAAATGCCTATATATAGATACAGAGCTATTCAATTGAAATTACTTCATCAGGTACGTACCCATAGAAAATTTGTCTCTAATTAATAAAATTTTTCTAAAATTGGATAATTACCCAATACGGCTATGAGAAAGTGTTACTTTTCTTAACCAGGATAATTGTCGAATTAAATCAACAAGATGTCAATGACACCTGTCAAATGTCACGAATACCTCTTGACTGAATTGCCCTGTACAATTACCTCTGGGACGGGCAGATCAGGTCAAGATGCATCCGGGCGCGTTTTCCGTGCGCGACGAATCCCTCGATCGTCACGCTCTGTCGCAGACACCAAGGAAACAACGAAGAGACAAGAAAGAAGAGAGCGAGAGAGATAGTCCAGGTTGGGAAACACGTGACGTGGAAAGTGTCAGAGTGAGAGAGCAAGAGGGTACCAGAGTGAGGAATATGAGGAAGGAGTGAGAAGATGGACGATCAGATGGCGAAGGACGAAGGAGAAAGAGGAGGAGGAGGAAAGAAGTCACGACAACGACCTAACTCGATAAAAAGAGACTCGAAGCGATTGTGTCACGCCGAGCAAGCCGAACGAGTCCATGCAGGGCAGGGTCGGCAACGCCAGGAAATAAATCAGCTGGCCGCGACTTGGCGTCGTGTCGCCGAGACGCTGAGTTGACGTTGCCCCGACGCGGCCACTTGTCGCGTGCGGAATTACGAGGCGCGACGATGCCGATTAATCGAGGTGGCCAGGAAATTTACTGAAGAAGGAATCGCGAAGACGAGGTCGAGGAGATAGTGGGAACAGAAGCCGACGCGGTGCGTCGATTTAACTGTATAAATTCTTAAAAAAAAAAACCTGACTTTCCCACAGAGTCAATATGGCGTCTCGCGAGAAGCCATGAATTAACGAAGCCATGAAACCATCGTGACATTTAAACGGTATCACCTTTTACAGCAGGTCTAGTTACGCATCCTTGGACGAATCTAATCCCCTACTCTAATTCTATTCTTTCTTTTGTCAAATCCGCATAGAAACACGTGCGAAGCTACTGAACGATTAGAAGGAAAAAAAAAGAAACGTCGAAGGACGCTTTACTACGGTAGAATTGAAATATACAAGTGGAAATGAAAATGGCCTTACAAGGTTTTACAAGAGAACGTCGGCTACGTCTCGGCTCAAGGATAGCATCAACTGCGAACTGATATCGATTGCCCGATTAATAATCCAACGACCTTCCCTAGCCGAGCGAGCAATAGCCTTTGTTTCCATCCCTAGTACGATATCTATCCACCAGAGTTCGCATACAAAATTCACCAAGGTATTACCTTCCACGTATATATTTATACGATCTAGTAACTTTCAGTCCGTTCAAGTTACCAGGTGACGCTTGAGAAATTAATATCACGATTAATTATATCTAATCTGATTATAAACCAAACGCGTGACTCGATTCTAGTTCAAGCGACCGTATCCAGTCGCGGACGCCATGTCGGTTTTGATTTTCCGCCAGCATTTCTAATATCTCGTGCACGCACCGTGTGACCGCAACTCGCAGGAAGCGTCACGAAGACAAGATACGTTCAGCAGGAAGAGGGGAGTCGAAGGGCAGGGAGATGTAAATTGCGGCTACCATCAAGCAATGATATCGTCCGGCACATAACCGATCTTAAAAATAAAGAAAAATAAAATACTTAACTCGGCTACCGGAATATGGCTACCGCACCGCCGTACGCTGGCACGACGTTCGCGTTAACACGACGCTTAGATGGATACTTGCGGCTGAATAAAACTTGTGAATTCGAAAAAGAACTGCAAAACCTCTATAGAAACTCTCCAAGAATTAAGACGAATGGGAAAGACGACCCTTGACCCCATAGTCGTTACTGGAATCCTTCAGTGGTTCCCTTCCCTTCTCTCTCCACTGCTCCTAGGGAGTAACAGGTGGCAGCACTGAACAAAAGTTCCCTAGAATCTCAAGGTTCTTTAGATATCACGTTAGGCGGAGTAACACTCTTATAATCATAGACACGACGAAGCTATCAACTCAAAATGGTACTCCATTAAATTGGTACCTTGTAATCATAAAATAAAGGACGATACTCTTCGCTCAAGATTGCCAACCTAAGGTGCAATTTTCAAGTTAAACGCCGACTATTGTTTCGGGGTAGTACGTATAGTGAATTTCAATGTTGTTTAGTCGATTATTCCCTAGGGGGCAGGTCGCTGACTCTTGCGAGACTCGCAGGCTTGAAATGAAAGTCATTAATGACAATGATGATTAAAGCTAATGTGTGAGTATGTTGAAAGAGATAGTGGAAGAAGAAGAAGGAGTGAAAGAAGGAGAGCATCTTACGAATGGAAATATGATAACGGTCGAAAGTCAGTATTGACTTTTGGTGGGGAGGTGGGTGGATGGGGGGAGGGGGAGGAGCAAAATTCCAAAAATTCATATAGCATTGGATACCGCAATATCCATAAAAACAAACTTTATTTTCTGATTCGACTAATCTCGTAGTAACCCTGGTAAAAAAGTGTACTAGTCTGTTTCGTGTGTAGAGGGAATGATTTCGAGGAAGGGGGAGATAAAGAGTCACGCAATTATAGAAATGAACGAGAGGTCTCTGGGTACTGCGTTTGTATGGAACTTCAATGGAGCCAAGTTTATCTCCGTTTCTTTTCTACTTTTTCGTTCGGTTCTTTATATTTCTGGTGTTTCCTCCGAGAAAACTTTTACCCAGAATTGATAGAAGCGAGAAGACTGATAAGTCTATTAAATTGATGGAGCAATTACGACTCGATCAATTTAGTAAGAGGAACAATGGAATTTTCGGTAAAGTAACGTCTATAGATTGTTAAGGAATTGCAGTGTCCATTAAGGATCCTTAATAAATCCCTTTATATCAGGAAGAGGGATCCTATTAATGGGATATATATATATCGAATTGCTCTTAAGTTGGCAAAGGTTCCTAGACAGAAAGGGCAGTGACTTTATTTCGCAAGGGTCCCCCAAGGGTCCCGACGGTCTCCCTTTGGCTCGTTTATGAAGTTTTTCAGAACCGTCGCGGCGCCGTCTAGGCGTCCACACGACTCATCCCTACTCTCGATTAGATTCGTCATAGTTCGGAGTTCACTGTTCTACCGAATTCCACACTGTGTCCTGCATACGATTGCTTATGCGTGGACGCCCTTAGGATTTATTCACTCTCGAGTTTTCTTATTAATAATCCACACTATCATTGATCAAAGAGACGCGCCGTGAATGAGAACGCTGTCTCGTAGCCCCGAGTCTCTGTATATCCGTCCTGAAGATGCGGCGCCGACCATGACGTCTCGCGGGGCGTCGCGACGACTTGCAACACGTGGTCGGAATGCCGGACGATCCCGTCCGATCCTCTCGCAATAAATATACATGTATACACACACGTATAAATTTAATAAATTTATTCAGTATAATTATAAACTATTTCGAACTTTAAGTATATTATTTTTTCTCTTATCATCGATCTAAAATTTAATCGATTAAATGATCCAAATCTTTTATCTTCCACAGCTTTCTACTCACAATCATATTTTCCAGCATCCAAGCAATGAATGGACCGAATTTTCAAACTACTCTCTCCTATTCCTCAGTATCTTTAGAAACGACGCCAGATGTACGAATCGGTCCGCAGTGATTCACACGTTAAATAATCACAACGCGTAGGTCCCCGCGCGTTCGTTTCATTTTCTTACGTCACACCGTTCCCTCAAATTTCACTGACAGAAAGAAAAAGAGGCCCAAAGGGCCTCAAAGGGTAAATGAAGGACCAGGATTGTTCACGATAGTATCTCTGTTTACACGAAACGAAGATAGTCGCTCTCGTTGCGGCGTCACGACGTAACGGGGCGCCTTAAGTCCTCTCCTCAAAGTAAAAGGAAGCGTGCGTAGCTGTATCATATACTCGATACGTACGCGTGCGCCTACGCATTATGAATGAACGACTGTTGCCGATATCCAGTCCTACGCAGAGCCACTTATACACGTACGTATTACATTGAGAAACTCCTCGTAGAATTTGCTCAGTCTAGCCACTTGCGTATTACCCATTCTAATTGAAAACTTGAACCGAGGTTTAACGTCGGCTTACTTGTATGAACGACTTTTCTAACGTACTAATATGTACATATAGTACATTAGAAGGTTCATTATCCAATTAATTGAAAGGAATTTATATACCTCGACTATATATATATATATACTATATGTATATCGTATAGATAGTCAATGGCGGCCTCTCTCTCTCTGTCTATAACGAATAAGAGTGACGTAGCTGAGGAAGAGTAAAAAATGTCGGAAAGCTTTCCTTCAAAGTACAAGAGGCCTTTGCGGACTAGCACGCAGTAGAATTTCCATGGAAAACGTACGGGGTAAGTCTGAGAGTAGTGTTTGCGTCAGAGTGAAACGTGGATGCTGGTAGCTTGGCGTCCTTTAGTTACGCAACCCTTATCCGTAGTCTCGTCCCTATACACATGCTGGTAACGCAAGAGCCCGAAGGTGCATACGTTATCGCAAACAGACAGGAGAACTATGCAAATAGGAAAGCGAGAGCTTCTCTTTCGCAATTTGCATTCGACTAAAGGAAAATGACGAAGGATGAAGATAAGATTAAAATAAAAAAAAGAAATTCTCTTTGTTCTTAATCGTCCGCCAACTCCACGGCGCGTGAGTGCGTAAAAGACGCACGAACCTACGGATCCCCGAGACGATTAAATTTAGAGACTTTATGATCGGCTAACAGCGTTTCCGAAGAACGAGATTTAATCCGATCGTTAATTTTCTCCCGTTTTCCGCCTGACCGCTAATTGTTATTCCGCCGTAAACATTTCTACATCGATTCGTGAAGTAAAAAGAAAAACAGCTTAAAAATACCACGATTCGAGGAGTTGGAGGATGAAGGAGGGAAAGGATGTTCTTAGAGCAGACAGACTGTACAACGTTGGAGCGCGTAAAAGGCACTAAATTTAGCCATTCGATCGAAATAGTTGTTTTCCTCGAACTTCCGGTCTTGGCCGTCTTCTATTTCAGGAGTGCGTCGCGACGACCCCGTTGCGGACGCGCCCGCAAGAAGAATCGCGAAATCGAAAAACCGTTAAAGGACCAATTTTAAGGATCGATTGACCATCAGTGACATCTGGCGGACGATTCGAGTGAATCGTTATACATATACTTTACGAAAGCAAACGGCAAAATCTTGCTGGCTTCCGGTTCACGACTCTCGCGAACACTCTGGAAGCAACGTTGTGGAAGTTCATCGACCTGAGAATCAATGCCTTCGAATTTACATTTGTCTACCTGCAAAGCTGCGTTCGTGGTTGGCGCACGCAGCCACGCAGAGACGCACGCACGCGACTCAAAGTGAGTCGACGCAAATCGACGCAAACCGACGGGGACGCCGACGTCCTCGTTTCTACATGGACGTCGCTTCTGTGCGTAAAATTATAAACTACGACCGCGTTTCTTCGTCTCCTCCGACGGCAAATGACTCCAGCTAATTCTTACGGTAAATCAAAGGGCGGACTTCTGGAAGCCGCTGTTAATATTTACTAACAATAAGTCCGTATGGCCGCTGCGCGCTGACTGACTATACTGAAGAATAAGGAGAATCTATTTTCGAGTGAATGAGGATGAATGTGGGCATATGAGGTAAATAAGGCATATGAGGGCATATGAGGGCAAAAGGGCAGGCAGGCAGGCATAAAGAATAAAAAATCAAAATGGCAAGATCGATAAGAGAAGATCCAATCAGAAGCCCGTTGCGTCGATTCCTCCAAGTACGATCATTCGATTTTCTAAAACGATTGCGTGATCCTTCGAGTCTTTAATTGAGGATGCGTCTGATAGTAATCTAACTAGCGACATGGTCAGTTAAAATTCTCTGATTAAATGCCCTAACTGGTTAATTCCATGGTTATGCAGTAAAACAGAGAGAAATACCTCTACCTCGCACCAACTGTACGTTGGCACGCATGCTGACCTATGCATGCGTGTTGACAATATGGACAGTATATTACCTCAAACAGACTATAGCTCTACAAACAGGCCCTTGTATTCAATAGCTGACATCTTTAATGGAAAATCATTCCTGATTAAATCCAAAACCCAACCATTACTATAGATCTATGATTCGAGCACACGCAAAATATTCGTAACGATCAATAAATCCGGTACAAATATCATGATAACAATTTTGAAAACCGCTAATGAAATTTTTCAAAAATATACTACAGTCTCTTCTCCGTAACTACGTCCGAGTACACTCTGGTACCATAGGTACGAAAAAACTGGAATAAACTTACAATAAGTTGAAAGTGGCAAAAAACCTAAAGGGCCAGCAACGCAGCATATCGTATTACGCGTTTTGCCCGCTGTTCGTATACGAAGGGCCAGAGTAGGGGGTAAGAGAGAGAAAGAGAGAGAAAGAATTTTATCGCTTTATAAAGGAGAGTCCGCCGAGTAATTCTCGTTAGTATGCACACAATGCTCCCCAGTAAGCGGACAAAGTGCATGGGCTGCATCTCGCGCAGGACTCGCCAGGCTCGGAAGGACTAAGAGCCGCGACTCTTTGTTCGGCCTTCGAAAGGTTTCAGCTTGCTCATCCCGCGTAGCCCTTTTTCTCCCAATCGTTTAGCGCATTCCTAGCCATATACGGTCCTCCCGCTCCCGAGTATCCACCAACCCGCCAACTGGGCAGACATCTTTACTCGACTCCCCTCGAAGCCCCGAATTGAAAAAAAAAAGAATCATCTACCCCGCATACTTTTCGACAAACGCAATTCGGCATCGCGCATTACGCATTGCGTTGGAGATGATTATTACGCATTGGGCAATCCTCTGAACCAATGCCAAGCCAGTCGATATAGCACGATAGCGTTTCTATTACTATAGCAGATAATCAGATACGCATCATCGATCATAATACATCAAAGAATTCGGTCTTGGTTTCACAATATCCTTTACCCGTATGTTTCTATCCCTTCTAGAAGATTTCTCATCTCCCCGAGAAGCCCTTTCTCCCACAATGACCGTGGGAATCATCAATACCGATGTTCAATGTTGATTTTACGTATTTTCACAATATTTTTAACTGAACGGACTTTAATTTTCATGGATCATCCTTTACTGCCTAGCGATGACTCTCCAGTGGCCAGCATCCCTACCGGTACCTCTTGCCTAAGGTGTACTTCTTTAATCGATGATCTACACCTGGAGAGCATCACGCATCGATGACTCCGTGACAACGTGGGATAATCCCACAGTAGTCATAAGTAAGTAGGTATCAAGTATACATCTGGTAGTACGTAACACGGGTAGAGATGCTGAAGCGAAAGGGACAGATGATCGTTGCGCGAGTAACTGCCTTTTAAGTGGTCCGATCGTTTGTCAAGCGGACTAATAGGATGCACCGCTGAAGTGCCATTAGCTCAAGATCATTACCGTCTACCAGATCAACGGATCGGATCATCGTTCAGTATCCTCGTACGCATTTGCTCTGCTCCTGATCATTGTTCGATCCATGTATCAGGGTCATGTAGGAATCGAATCGATTTCTATGCATAGATGCATAATGCTTGGAATTTACATAAGTGGCATGATAAGCGCTGATAAAGTCAATGGACACCATTATTCTTGCTCTTGCTCCACTTTTATATCTGTTCCTCAGCAAGATACGTACCCAGCGCCAGAAGTGGAGTTCATGTAGAAGATCCAAAAGAAGACAATTGAAAGATCGTCCCCTCGAAAGAGCCAGGAGGTGCCAATAAATTCTTTAGATCGCAGTCAAATACTTTCACAGGTAAGGATTTTAAAGATGAACCTGGCTGGACCTCCCGTAGTCGAACATCTTCAGAGATATCCGAAAGATCGAGCCAGCTAATAAATAACATAATTCCTGAGTGGTAACCAGTTACCAGAATACGTATATATGCGTTTCCACCCACGATCCCATCCAAAAAAAGCACGGTCCAACTTTTTCCCAGGTAAGATACAGGACCCAGCATCACAAATCTCACGTCTCCCCACAGACTCTCCACTCTCTAATCTTTGTTCATCCCGGCTCAGTCGCACTTTTTAATTCCACAGATCGCACTGTACGGCCGACAACAAAGGCTTGTTCAAGCGCTAGAACAATGACTATACGGTCAGCGGATCTCATCCTGTACGAAATGAAGAAGGAGATGAGATCAAAGGAGATAATAAAGAAGGGAGGAAATCACTTGGTTCTACAGCGACAATCCAAGATGCCGGACAATAGCCAGCACGGAGGCTGTGCCTACGAGGGACAACTTCGGTATATCGTGTACTTTGATAAATACGTGCGTGCGCCTATATGGCTACGCACTCTACGTGACGTAGATTCAATCCGACGAGAGATTCGAGCGCAGCGTGCATTATGCATACGACCAATGCCGCCTAGAAGGAGGAACGCACTTTAGAAACAGAACCAGGAGCGAGTGCGTCGAGTAAAGTCGGGAACGTGAGTGCAGCCAGTGAGTGCAGGTACCAGAAGCGGTCGGTTTGCCTTTCATGTTATCTGTCTCTAGCTTTCTCTGTCTCTCTCTCTCTCTGCGTATGTTTTTCCCTTTCTATCTCTCTCTTTCTCTGTAGTTTATACAGAACCGTGGGTAAACGTAATACAGTTGAATTCGCTTCCGCGAAAGCGCCAAGATTATTCCTAGTGAACGCTGCAAGGTGATGAATATTATTTTTTTTTATAATATAGGCACGTGGTTGCTAGGAAGGGATGGGGATAAACGATAATTAATCTTGATCGTAGAAATTCGAAAAAACAAAATAAGGGTGGTGGCGTGACGGGTTTTTCACTTAAGGTACGCATCGACGAGCCTTTAATCGGCTTCCTGGCGACCCCCGTGTTAGTCGCGTGCTACCCTCCACCCTGACCCTTCGGCCAGCTGATTTAGTGGCTCGAATCACGTGCCAGCGGTGCGTTACTTATTGTTAGATCTGACACGCTTTTTCGTAAAACTAAATTAAATCGTAAGATCTTCACTAGGATCGCGATTAATTTTTTCTTCGCGTTTGCGTGCTGCAAGACGAACCCTGCTGATTACGTTGCAAAAGCGATAACTCGCGGGTTTCGCGTTTAACTCGTATTTATGGGATCGTTCATGGGATCAGTAGAGTCATTACGAACTGCTCGGACAGTCTCTACCCGATAGAGCGATCATTGATCAACAACTGTAAGAAGGTCAATTTCATTGAACGAGCTTGGGAACCAATTTCGATCGATTTCAATTGGTCATTAAATGACAGGACAAGCAGAGATAGTCTTGTCATTGAAAAATGACACTTGTCACCAGACGTACAGTCCCTTTGACAGATGAACAATCTAGTTACATAATGTACGGGATATTATCAAGTACATAAACACAAGAGATTTTAACAAGAGCAGAATATTCAATCAAGACTAATTAGCAAGGTGTCAGTCAAAGCCTTAATCCTTATGTTATACAATTATAATTAACTAATTTGTTTTGAATGGGACAGACGCAACAAGGAATATGAGAGGGGGGATGGGAGGAGACACGACGTAAGGCAGGGATGACGCAAGATGCTAATGAGCTCCAAATACGTGACATATTTAATTCTCGCCTTTTGTAGAACCCACGTAATAATATTCGTGACACGCGTAATACTCGTCAAAATCAGTCGGTCAGTTGGCCAATTGGCCAGCTGGAGATGTAATTGAATTCTCTCCCACGTATTGCTGGGATGCCAACAGTTTTCTCCAGTCATGCGACTCGAGTCAATCTCCGGTGCACGTGCACTACAGTTCAATTTGACAGATGCCAAGAGAAATTCTTGTATCAATCAGAATAATATCAGCAGGATTTTTTCATTCGTTTAATCGATTTATAATCCGTGAACAAAGATAACAATCAAAGACATGGTATAAACTGATCCGGAGAGTGGTATCGGTGTGATTTATAAAAAAAAATCCAGATTACAATCATCGTGCGACAGACACGTTGAACATGGCGGTATGCAAAAGTTTCCAATACGATCCGATCAATTGATTGTTATTTATTCGTTCGATTAATTCAATATCGATCGATTGCCAGTTTGCTACGTCAATGGCGTCAATCGAACACAGTGAGGACCCGACCCGTCCCGACTGTCCCGGCCGACTGTTTTTCACTTCTTTTATTTTACCTTCATTTTATTTTAACCGCGACCCAGATAATACACTATGATTTATTTCCGGGGCGCGACGTAGCGTAACGCAGCACGGCCTACGAGACGCTGGAAGCGTTCAACAGTTCAAAAGGTCAAATATCAGATATACAAGAATAGACGCGAAAGTGTAAACGAGGTAATGAAAAAGTTCGTCGTTGCTCCGTAATAGCGAGTGACGTCATTATCCAAAGTGCTTAGATCGAATTTCGCCAAGGGTGGTATAAAGTAATCGCAATGAATTTCTCGATCGAAAGACGCGGACCCATTTCTCTCTGAATGACCGTGCGAATATTTTGCACTGATACAGCTCTGCTACGAAATTAACTGCGGTCGCGTTGGTCAGCCACAAATTATAGTATTTTTTTTTCACGAGTATTATATTACGATTTAAGAAAAAAAAATAAATAAAAACTGTAAAGCACGATAAAAAGAATTGCGAAACGGCGCAACGAATTGCAATGCCAAATCACACCTCGATATTACCAGCAATGTATGAAAATTTTTGCAGAGTAATTATCGAACTGGTTCGCGGTAGTCGTGAGAAAAAATATTTGAACAAAGGACAACTGCAAAAAAATGGCAAAGTCATACGCGGATTGATCGAAATAGAGTGAATAAATTTTGCAAGAAATTAAACAGTTAAGGTATTTAAAGCGAAGTGTCTTTCATTGTGCAAAAATGTCCGCCACTTTTTAAATTAGTCTCGTGCCGCAAAAAAAGAACCGATTACACGGTTAAAGCTCGGAGTATTCGCATGGACCACTTCTCAGGGATAATTTCGACTGGTTAATTCTGCCCCTGAAAGAATCTTCTAGAAATTACGTGTGCACGTAACAAGGGGCGTTAGTTTAATTCGTGATAAAAGCCTGAAAGGGCAGTCACGGTACGAGCTGCGGCTGAAACCCGAAATGAGCACCCCTATGTGAATATATAATAACGAGCTTACGGGTTTCAAGATGAAAGAATTTTTCAGGTGGCTTACAATTCATTTTCAATGGCTCCTCTAGTTT
The DNA here is from genome assembly GCA_030142225.1 of Pachycephus smyrnensis. Taxonomy (NCBI): domain Eukaryota; kingdom Metazoa; phylum Arthropoda; class Insecta; order Hymenoptera; family Cephidae; genus Pachycephus; species Pachycephus smyrnensis. The sequence continues at coordinate 862,541 of JARQST010000577.1, forward strand.
TGCCAGTTTCGTTTGACTCCTTCCGTCGTCTACTAATTAGAAAGTATAACCCCGTGGACGGGTGCAGCGTGGCGCAAGATGGCGCAACCCGAGTCCACGGCGCAGCCACGTCCTGGAGACAGCGTAGGATAATAAGAGGGAACTTACTTAAAAAAAAAATAACAGGAGCTAAGTACTTACACATCCCCCAGGATGACGATAATAGAACGAGAATAATAAAGAGAAGCGCACAGTCACTCGTTAGCACTAGAGCGGCGTCGGCAGTGGGAAAACTCGACAATTAATTATGGATTATTGCATTAGCATTATATGATTAATTACGTATAAGATCCCGAGGGATAGAATCCCAGAATGTCAACGGGTGAGGGTCCCAGGAAAGGATCCTGGAATCTCATTGGATATCTGGGACTTCCCATACCGCGAGTCTCTGGATCGTGTTGGAATTTTCCCATTAGTAGAGAGCGTCAGAGAGAAAGAGAGAGGGATAACAGGGAGTATGAAAGTCAGAGAGAGAAAGAGAACGGAACCATACTGGAGTCCTGAATGCTATAAAGCCAGTAGTCGTCTTCCCGAAGGGACTGTTCCCGAAATAAATTTCCCTGCGAACGACGTCGGTTCCTTGGCGTTCCCCAGGAACATCAACAACCGGCGAGAAGATGGTCCAGGAGACGAGAGACGGGAATGGGAGAAAAGTGAAAAGCCTTGTGCCGAGTAAAAAGGAAGGCAGTCGAGAGATGAAAGGGAAGACGTGGTATTCGCGTCGGAATAGATTTCAGCCAGAAATGCTCCCTCCTTCTCGAGCGAGGAAGATAGAGAAAGAGAGGAGAACGAAAGTATCCATGATTACTGGCGGAATCATTAGGAAAACGTATAGAGGAAGACCTAAGAGCCGAGTCATTAGGTTCGATGGAATGAAGTCATTTACGTTAGCAAGGTACGGCTGTTATACTCGAATTTCGATACTACTCCGTGTGATGCTGTTTAATGTACCAATGTACCATTGATCCAATGTACTGAGATACATGGAGTAACGCCAGTATGACATGTACAGTTATTTGTATTGTACAAAAAACATATACAGTACAAAAAATAAATATATAGTACAAGAAGCAGAACGAAGCAGACAATAAGAATTGGTAGCATATAAAATGCAATGTGAAATAGAGCGAGAAATTCAAGGAAAAATTGAGAAGAAGAAAAAGAAGAGAATAGATAACTAAGCTACTAGATCTGGATCTTGATCTGGATGCTGGATCTGGTTCTGGATAGATGGCCGAGACTGACTGGGTGCGTATAAGTAATTCTATATATAGACTCGCAGAGTTCCCATCCGAACGAAATGCACTAGCACGTGCGTTCTACGTCTAGGCATGCACACGCATAATGCGTGTGTACGCACCCCGTTCCAGTACTTGAACAAGTGAGTATGTACATAGTTATATACTATATGCGTAAGTAATTTATGGGATACGATACTGGACAGCCTAACGGTACTTGGCTAATTGTCAATCGGCATTAGCAGTGAGAGAGAGAGAAAGAATTATTCCTTTCTCCGTTATTATTTTCACTTTCTATCGAGAATTAATGGTCATGCAATTGCGGTTATCAGTCATTAATCATTAAGCGAAACGATTCACTTGCGTAAACTGTGTGCATTTATTTTATTCGGGTACTCTCTCTTTCTCTTCCTTTTCTTATTGCTCTATCCTTCTCTCCTTACGGTATCTTGTTCTCTCTTGTCTGGCGAATTAGTGCAAACTGCAACCAAGAGTGCACTCTTCGTCAGGTGCACTGCACGAGACTCCCCACGCCTTGCGTCATCCTGGAGGATGATATAAAGAGACGTCGATGACCATCATCGAGCGGAGCGAAGGAGATACGATGCTTCGTCTACACTTAAGATTTAACGTTTCTCATATCCGGTCCAGCACAGCTTCCACGGAAGCTGGAGACACGTTAGATGAGCTGAGTCTTCGAGAAGGAGATAATGAACGTGGAATCCTTAAGTGCACTTGTTCCAGCGTGTCCTTCTCCTTAAACACTCACTTCCACGGCAGCTTCATTTCTCTGACAGCATCTTTCGAGCATCTTCTGCATCTCCTCCTCTGGTTTCCAATTCTTTCCAAAAGTCACTCTTTGACTTTCTCTCCTCTTATCTCCTTCTATCATCTCAAAGCAAACGTATTATACCCAGGAGATGCACTTTAGACACGAATTTTAACTCCAAGGGTCAAGAGGTCGCCCGAAGCTAATTGACCGTCGCGACGTCTAACCTTGACCAACGAAAAATCAGCATTAATTATTATTTCGAGTTTTAAAGATAATTAATTACTATAATATCAGTGTAACGAGTTCCGGCTAAAAATAATTATTTCAAACAGCTTCGCACTTGCTTGCCGCTTGGCGGCGTCGATAATTCGCCAACGGTCCATTCGCGGTTTTCCACGTCCAACCGGAAGGTGGAAGCGTCCCGATAAACAGCCGCTTTGCAAGTGGCTCGCTTCGCTTATCGATATTGTAATAACTGTTACACCGCAAAAAGGAAGGAAAGAATGATATCCGTTTGCTCCAGATGAAAGTTCATTTTAAAAATAAATTAAAGTCTCTTTCCATTGACACACGTACAACTACCGACCATCGCGCTTATTCTACCAAGAATAAGAGGAACGAAGTCCCTTGGTCCATATGCATCTCAACAGCACTCGTATTGTATACGTGGATCGTGTAACGGTGCAATGGGGATGAACCCACGCAAAACGTGTAGGCTTCGTGCGCGCCCACCCTGAGCCACAAAGCTAACTACAAGCTTCCCTGATAAGGAGATATTTGTATTCCAGGGAGAACAGGTCGCTCTCGCTACACTGGCTGTGCAGTCGGCAGACTACGATTGAGAACGATTTGCTTAGACTCTCTTAGGCAAGAGAAAGAAAGAGACAGAATGCAGATACAGTGACGATCGACGATAAAGGTCAACCCCTTTCTTTAGGTCACCCAAAGAGACTCGAGCGACACAAATCGTATTTCCATAAAGAAAACGTTTGGATTCGTCTCAGGCATTTTTTTGTCCTCGAACACAAAATTCTACAAACGAACTTCCTGGCCACGGGGTAGTTTCCGTTTTCTGGTAAAGATCGCGAGATGAAATGAAAGACAAGAATTTCACGTATACACACTGTATATCTATATGTATCAGCCAGCTCCATGCACGACCAACCTTATTCTCTCAGCTTCCTTTTCCTATAGGCGCATCCTCATATCCTTTATACCTGACCTGCATTCCTTTACAGTTTATATAACCAAGAAAACTGCATCCACGCCAAGTATTGATCCTGCTACGGTTTACGCTTCCTCGTTTTCCGCCCACCTGGCTACCTTGGTCTTCCCGTAGGATACGAGGACGGGAAGTAACGTAATAATATTTTATTCGAAATTATTTCATCGTTCGAACGACGCGTCAGAGACCTCAACGTTAACTACGTCAGGATAATGCATTTTCATTGGATGACGTTCAGAGGTTATGGAACGTCGCTCGCTGTGGGTTGAACGAAGAGACACGTGGGTGGGTCTTGACTGTGGAAGGGGACGAGACTTCCGGTCGCGGTGGAACTTCCTATTCGGAAAGCAGCATCGTTCACGGACTGGCCTCCAGGAGTGAAATTTCTTCTCTGTGACGTAGTCGGATGATAAAAAAGAATCTGACTATCATTAACCTCTACTCGTGGGCGTGAACTTCCTAGATAGGAGAAAATTTCCCTGAAACTTTTCTCAAAATCATATTCTCAATCAATCCTGTACGCTATAAAATTGAAAATTTAACCGAGCAGAAATACAACGAACTCACGGCGAGCATTCAACTGGCGAAAATTACAGCTGCAATTCTGACGCATTTCGAATACTCGAATAGCAGAAACACCCAACGACCACAGCCGTAGTACGCGATGCGATCATTAGAATCTTTCTAGCTTGGAGAAACATGAAACGACGGCATAACGTCGGTTCAGAAGTCAAAAGAGAAAAGACCCGCGGAATGCATTCACTGTACTGCAGCGAGCGGCGTCGCGACGCCAGAGCCGCAAAGACGCGATTCTATTCTCCTCGTGCGCGCTGCCTGGCAAAGTGGGAGGAAGTGGAGGACGTGACGGTGGGAGGAAGAAAGGGGAAGCAGAGGGAATCGATGGATGAAAAGAAAAATTTTTCAATGCAGCCCAAAAATTCTCCGTAGATCCCAAGCGATAATCGCGTCTTGAAAATGGAGCCTTAATCGTAGACGAAATATTATATAGTGTACAGTGTATAGTATATACGACCAAAGTCACGACGATTCGGTCAGAACGAAACGTGAAACGCATTATCGATCGTTTTCGTTCGACTCTCGACGCCTGGCAGGTATAGCACAGAAGCCATGAACCAGGAATTTTCCCTTGAAGCAACCCGATGCACAAGCGCACCTTCCAGCAATGGCTGTTCCGAATAAAATCCATATCAAACGAAAGGAGACAACCATAACTCGCGTAGACAATTGAATTCTGTCAATTGCGAGGAGTAAATCACGCGACGATCTAATAATAGAGACAGCCCTAAAGAAACTTGCCCCTCTCGAAAAAGCCAATAAGGAAACGAAAAGCCGAATACGACGTAAATATAGTTTCCACAGTGCGACACAGCTGGCGCTGACTTGTATTACGGGTTCTCATTGTCAGTTAAAAACTGTCTGGTCGTAAGAGCAATTTAAATATAATTATACCCATAAGATGGTCGTCTTTAGATACCATTGAGAAATCTACATGAATTTCGTACAGTAAATTTTAACACGTTAAGCGCCGAGCTGACATTGTTGACCTTTCCGTTCACGCCACGCCATACTGCCAAATCATGACCAGTGATCGACGCGGCCTGAACGGAAAGTTTACTGTCGGTCGCCGATGACCGATACGACCCTTAACCTGTTAAGACAATAAAAAAAACGGCCTGAATCAATTAATGGTTAAAATCGTTAAATTGACAAATTGCGTGTTACTTCTAGCTAGGATTGTACCTGCACCTGCTGTATGGGTATGGGCACTCAGCCTTTAAGGGCATCAAGGGGTGAGTTTGTGGGCACGCGTCTCTCCTCTCCCCGTCTTGCTTCTTCTCACAACACTTCTCACGTTGTCTCAACCCTTAACAGCCCCCCCTGAGCTAGAAAACCAAAAGGTAAGAGTGCTGGAGAGGGGATTCAAGGGTAGGTGGACTTACAAGTGGACGCATAGGTGGATGCGTAAGTGCGTGCGTGCGTCTGCTCAGGTCGTATTAGAAGGGTGCAAGCGTGAATGACTTGGGGCTACGCCAAGGGTGCGATGATAAACTCAGTAAACATTCGCGATAAAGGTAACCCTATAGGGGATGGTCGTCTCTTCTGCGTTTCTTCACTATATCGTATATACACGTATCTACAAGTGTTTACACCCTCGACCGCGGACACCCCCAGTCCAAAAAAGCACCCCCGATAAGCGTACCAATAGCATTAAACAATTAAAGACACCCTCTTATTAGAGATAGTGTTAACGACGGGGTTAAGTGGAGAAGGGTGGGGAAAAGAGAGAAGAGAATTTTCTGTACACGTAGAACAACCCATACTACGATATTGATTCCTCCCCTAAATTTCTCCTATCTATACCTGATCTACCTGCATAGTTAACCACCCTGTCGAAAACTATTATACTACCCCTTACGGCTTGTACAAGATACAGCTACAGAGAGAGAGATAAGAAAATTGTATTTCCATTCTTAAGTATTTCTCGTCGAACAAATGAAACGACTGTTGACAGTGTGACGACTCCAGGATATCTTTGAGGAGCTAGAGAAAGAATGACGACGCCCTTGTCACAAAATAAATAGGCAGATACGGGAAAGTATGAAAGGGAGTAAAAGTCACGTTTCTGCATTATATTACTCATTCGTAAGATAAGATAACAAAATTTACGTGCCACAGTGACAAATACGACTATCATATAATATTGTCGAAATTCAAATAATAGGACGATCCTCGTATTGTTATTAATTCGATGAAAACAAAATGCGCCTGCACGCCTATGCACGTTTCAGTACGCGTCTTTCCCGAGAAACCACTTTAGACCACCATGTTTTTATTCCACTTCTTTTTTATGTCTGCCACGAAAAAAAAAGAAAAGGCTGCGGGTTCTACGGCTAACTTCCAAGTTTGTGTAGTTCTTCCAAGTAAAGGGACACCCTCCCCCACTTTGGATCCACCCCCGCGCAACACTCGTCTAAGAAGACCCTTTTGGATACCCTCGAAGACGACGCTGACGCCCGCGCCGCCATCCATAGCTATTAATAGTGCGTGCAGTTATTTCGGGGAGAGTTTATTAGCCGGGCAGCGAATATTGGGACGCGTGCGCCTCTATCAAACATGTCTGCCCGTGATTGATTGACGTACTCAGTTCGGAGAGGGGTGACGAGTGGAGGAAAAAAAAGCTAATTTACAACCGTTGGGAAGTCACTGACGATCGAGACTCTCCGACGAGTCTATAGCGAGTCAATAGGCACTTCCGGTCATGCATCCCTTCCGATACCACGTAAACGTTAAAACCCGCGAAGAAGAAGACATACAGAGACACAAGATGATAACAGTTAACCAACTATGTAACGTCTACTACCGAAGTCTGGTAAATATTGATAGTAAAGTACATCGATAAGCCGCCTTAGGGCACAATAATCAAATGATAAGAAATATCTTCGGTTTCGATGCATCAAGTACGGATAGTTCATGATCCATGAAAATAATCCAGTGAAGCTTTTCCAAGAATCTAAATTTTAATAATATTTAATACCGTCAATTAATTATTAAAGATTACAGCGTTAAATGTAACGAGGTTATAATATGCTTTGTAGATCTTACAGCGGTCGAGTGATTTTAATCAAACAATAAACAAACACTGGTAGATCCTAGTCAAAGCAAAAGATAGAAATGTCGGGCGAGGCTATTGTGACATTTTAACGAGTCGGAAGTCGTTTCGACGTATTTATCGGTTATCGTTTCGCAAGGGGGCACTCGAAAGCCCCATGGAAAATGCACGAAACCCACGAGAGCCAAACAAAGTGCATGGGGTTCCTGCTTCGCCCATGATGAAAAACCTCATGGATTTATGGAGCTCGTCGACTCACAAGAGAAACAATAAGCGTATCCGATCGGAAGTGAACCTTTTCGGACTTAACAGTTCGTTGCGATGGCCGTTGCATAAATCCTGGATCAATCAACCAATTATTAAGGTGACGCTCATTAAAACGCGCTCTAGAAGGGCAACGAGCCGAGAGTAAGTTCGCTATTGGAATAGAAATTGATTAACGTCGTGCCAAGATTACGACTGTGTTGACAGCTGTCACTGTGATGCGTTTCAAATGACAATAACCTTCGAGGTCTCTCTGGGAAGCATGACAGGAGCGAAACGTGAATAATTTTGCAGCTGTCACGCTCCCGTCAACAATCTTAACCTATAGACACGATTGGCATAATATTATTATAAAAATATACTGATTAAATATATACTTGGTTTTTATATTTATTTAATAAAACATGGAGCAAACTGTATAACGTGCTTATGACGTATATAAAAGTCCGATTGATGAATTTAATAATAAATAATCAATAGACCCGTTACTTTGGAGGTCGTTGTGGAGGTGTATTGTAATACATTAAAATAAATACTGTATAGAATACAAATGACTAGGTCCTTCATGATTTCACTAGTTAACTGTCAACTGTCAGAACGATAACGTCATACGACATACGTAACTCGTAAGACATTAGCAAGAAAAAGCGGAAGTAAATATGGAAGCAAAGTTTTAATCTGGTTGATTGGAATGTAAAGTTACTCACGTTACTTGAGATACCTCAAAGGGTTGGGCAATCCTGAGTACTTGTACCACTAACGTCACCGTAATAAACAGTGATTGCAACACTTCTTTGCGAATTCGATAGATCGCGATGTCACGAAGTACGGAATCGAGATCACAGGTATATTCTTGTTGTCCAGTTAATAAGCGCGCACGAAAATTAGTCTCTTCGCTTTTAATCGGTAGAGAGGTCTTCGAAGGGCCACGGGCCTCGGGCCGCCATGCACTGACTCTGACTGACTCTCCTCTCGCGGCCGAACGTGCCTGAACGCCTCGACTAACTCAAATACGCTCGGACGTAGTCATACGTATACACCCACATGAAGCGATGCAATAATGTTTGGAGACTCGGCTGAGCTCGGTTTTGTTCGGTTGTGTTCGGTTTTGCGCGCATGCCTTCATCGAACGTCACTACGATGGCTCGTACCTCGCCTGGACTACGACGACCACGACCCATAGCCCAGGGTTTCTACTCCAATGGAATTCAATTGATCTCACTGACATCATATGGGAATTAATGTAAACTGCTGGTAATGGTATTATACAAACCATTGATAGATAAGATAGCTAGTGAAAAGCGTTGAGGAGAAATGTTATCGACAAATACGAAAGAGCGATTTCTGATATACCGACCGATGGTAACTGGTTACCGACATAACTTTTTCTTTTTTGAAGCGTTACAATTGAACTTTTCGTTAACATTTTTTACGAGATTTTTAATAGCAACTTTTTTTGGAAAAGTGAAAAGTTACTGTAAAGGTATGGTAGTTGTGGTTTAGTGTCTCGTATAGGTCGATAAAACAGTTCTGGTTTACGTTGGCTATTGACGGTAACTGTGATATTATTTATTATTCCGTTTGTACGGCTTCGCCCAGTCGAATTCTTTCTGACTTTTCGATTTCTCATCGATCGTTTCACCATCAGGTATTTTCACCCAAATTCCCATGAAAGCTGCCGAATAATTACCAGTGCCAGGATCGTCAAAAATAACCTCGTCATTAATAACCCAACGACCGTACAATATTTCAGCGAGTTTTCGAAAACCCATACTCAGGGCTAACAACTGACTTGAACCCGAGGAGAAAATTCCAACTACCCCAGGTACTTTTAGACTTTCAGCGACTCGTAGACAAATTTCAATGAGGTTTCTCCCTAATCCACGATCCTGGTATGTCGGATGTACACAGAGTATTTTTATACGAAGATGCGATTCGCAATTCAATTGCTCGAATGCACGTGCTTGCTTGACCAATGCACTTTGTAGTTGCATCACCTTCTCCAATGCGTTTCCCTGGTATATCTGAATATTAAAATATTTGAGTTACGATTTTCTAGAATTCAGCAGTACACGCGGGCATAAAACTATCCCTATCGGTTAGAAAAAATTTATATTTCCTCAAAATAATTCTACTGACAAATTTACCTGAATACGAGAATACGTGTCAGTTTTATCGTGATAACTGCTAATTTGGTTAATGGCGACTCCTATGACGCGTCCCGTTGATGTACTCACTGCTATGATGCTCGTCGTGTCCTTCATCCACACTCTTATCAAATCCAAATAACATTTTACAGAATCAGGCTCCGATAATAGAGAAGATGCTTTGCACATTGGTTCAGCGGTGAAAAAATGATGCTGCCCAAAGAAATTAAGGGAGAGATAAGACGAGGAGGATGCTTAAGATTTTTAGTAAATATAAGAGAGATATCAAAAATTTTCAGAACGTATATGATGACGTGTGAGATAAAAGAAAATAATTGGTAATCGAAATCAAAGGAATGGCCCTTATATTATAATTATGATATTACACTGAACTTTTATCATGTGAGTGACTTCCTCGTAATGTGATTCCTTCAGGTCAATAATTCGAAAATTTGAATGAACAAGCCACTCGAGAGGTTCAGTCAGTTTTTCCTGAATCGTTTGAATGATTTCATTCCTCTCAGCATCCGTGACTCCAGACTCCATTGATCAAACTCAGTCGCAGAATTCAATTCGTGATTGACGAATGATCGTAAATCAAAATACATGAAATTTGAAAATAATCACAAGAAATCAATTAGCAACGTGCTCTACCGATATGCGGTGTTATTAAAAAATATTATACAGACTGAAATTAATCTGTTTGACTTTCATAGTAAAACCACTTTCAGGCGATGCAATTACTCCCCGAATAATCCTATATGAAAAAATTGATAGAATACAAAAATATAGTACAAAAACGTGAAAGCAATTTCAGACCAGTGTAATTAAACAAGCAACGAATTTTGAAGCATACCGAACCTTAAATATCTTGATATTCCCAAAAACAATGTAAAAGACAGATGGACAGAAAGATAAGTGCACTTTCGAAAATTAGCCGCAGAAAAAAATCCGTCATTCCTGATTGTATCACCGAGATTTCGATAAATGACATATTACACTTGGAAGATGATTCTCTCGATGACGTCAATCCTATCAGTCATAATGCCCCTATTCTCTGGGAGAGAATGTCAAACGGTTACAGAATCATCGATCTGCAGGAGGAAAGAATGGCCGAAGCAATAAAACTGATAAGAGTATCCGCGATAAGCAACAAAGAATAATATCAATAATATCAATATATAACACAGAGTATTTAATAAAATCAATATCTTTAATTATCAGAACGATTTTCTTCAATCGGAACCAATGTGCTGTGCGACACATATGACAAAGGATATCGTATCTGCAAAGTCGTATCTGAAATTGATCCTGAGGCAGATGCGTGACCTTGAAAGTCTCTGCGCTCTTAAGGAAGGGACTGGCGATCTAGTGGGAGTCCTTGTTGGTTCGAATGATAAAACAGCTGATAAAAATTACAACGAAATTCAGGTACGATTGTAGAAAGAAATTTTTGGTTAGATTGCATAAATGAATTATCAATTTTTATAGCTGAACCAAGGACAGTCCCTTTCAAAAGTAATAAACCTGAGGAATTGTCTCTTTGCAAAAGCTCACGTGGACGAGTTATTCGGGATCAATGAATTCTATCAGATCAATGTGCTTTGTGTGAAGATGGATCATAGGAACAAAGGAATTGGAACTGCATTGGTTCGTTCCTGTATATCGAGAATAAATGAATTGGGAATTCCTAGTTGCGTCGCAGCATTAAGCTCAGCCGCTGCTCAGACCATAGGTCATTTTCTGTTTCTATATTATTTTATAATACTATAATAATTAATGATTATGGATATCAGTTCTTCTTGTGTGTTCAGGCGAGAGATTGAATTTTGAAAAATTAGCTGAAATTTCATACAGAAATTTCGTCACGCCTCATAACAATGAAAAACCATTCGAGGAAGTTCCCGCTGGGAATGTTTCTTTATGTTGCATGATATTCGTCATTAATTCGTCGGACGAGGATAAAATGGCGCCAAGTCCAAGCAGCGCGAGTCAATCGAAATCATCTGCCAAAGCAAAAAGGAAAAAAATAGTCTGACGCGGTATCGATAATGATTGAGAGAAGAATAAAATCTGAAAATTTAATAAACAATTTACATAAATTATATCCCAATTTACACGCATCAAGCGATACAACGATAGATAAATATAAAGATTCTGTTTTTATCTCAAGCCGTTATTACGTATTTAATTAAATTAATAAAAAGTTAATGCCAATCACAATTCGCAGCGGATACAAACCGCCTATATAAAAGAACGATTAAACATTCTCAAGATTTAATAAAAAACCTACAACTCGTCCCTGAGTTGCGATGATTCCACAAAATGATCTTGATCGTCAATTCCCACAATCCGTAGATTCTTCCAGAACTGAACTCTCTCGCCTATAAGATTGTCGGCCATAACCAATTCCTTTGGTTTTTCAATATGCAGATATTCAAGAGCCGGAGTCCTCACTGGTTTCCATTTGATTGGAACCTCCTTCGTGATCAGGGGCGTTGGATTCCTATTAATTGAAATTTCAATAAAAAAATTAACGCCTACAAATAAAAAGTGGAAAACTGTAATTAAACTCGTATCCTAATCCGCTTACCCTGATTTGGCAAAATTATACCAAAGACTGGTAAGTACGTCGACCATTTGATGATCTTCCTCGCTCAATGGAGTGTCCTTGAACAATTGTTCCCCAACGGGGAAAAGATACTGCAAGTCATCGGCATGAGAAACGCCATAATCTCCTGTGGGATCTCCAAAAATAGAGCTAAAGGAAGCGCTTCCTTTGTACGCAAGATAATAATAATAAACTGGACTAGCAAGGACATTCAAATGATCCCTGACTGCGTTATCAGCAGCGATGGAGAACCAGGCGTCCGAGTAAAGCTAAAAGATCAATTACCATCGGATAAGATATACACATCGAAGACAGTGCAAAATAATTGTCTTATTAAAGTAAAACAAGGGATCAATAACTCACGTCGATAAGATCGAACTTGGTCGATCGATCGATCGGCCGATCACCAAAGTAAAACTCTCGTATCAACTTCGTGACGTTCTCAACGCGTTCGCTAGGACATTTATCCTTGTAGAGTAGACTCATAGGAGCAATAGTCATGAAGTCATCGTTAAGCTTTCTGGCAAGATCGCCATCATTGAGACCGAAAATACCTAAAAAATATAAAAAAAATACTCTATATAAAGTCAGATAAAAAAAAATATTTCAAAAACCTTACCAGCAGCCCTGATGGCTCCTTCGTGAGAAGTGATACCGGTCATCCATGGAATATCAGCAATACGTCCAGCCTTCAATGATATAGCTGGATCTTCCTTGAGGAATGCGCCAGGATGATCTGGTTCGATGACCGGTCTGAATGGGATCATTGGACAGTAATCGAATTCCTAAAATGGGACAAGCATTGCAAAACGACGAGTTAGCGTTGAAGTAAAAAATTATTTAAACCTGAAAGAGAGGGGGGAGAGAGGAATAAATATTAAGCAATATGGAAGTTGGTCGATCGATGATTTCGAATTATTCTATTTCTATTTTAATCGAGGTCTTAATGCTGATGAAAGGGTGATTGGCTTAATGGTATCTCACTGATTCTTATACACTTTCACTTAAGTAGTACGTCAGTAATATTTCTTTGGAGCGTAGATCGCTTTACTTCGTTTTAACGTTTTTTTTCCTTTTTCTTTTTCTACTCCCTACTTCCAAGAACCAATAAGATTGCAAGTGTCCACGCTCGTGAGATTCCTATGGGACTTTTACATAGTTTGCTCTAGATCTTCTTAATTGGATAAAATTTCAGTACCTCCTCTGGTATGCCAGATCATTACTGGCACGCTCTAATTATAACTATCGGTTAACGCAAGTGATAAATGCTAAGTGGCATAATCCTGCGAATGCGAGTACTCAGTCGGAAACGATCAAACCGAAAGAATTTATGTCATTTGCATTGCTAATCAGCAGGAGGCCAAACTGGTTTACTCGACTTATCCTAGAATTTCTTATGGCACTGGTTTCATATTTTCATTGAATTTTCACGCGAATGGCGATCAGTCCGCGTTTGTAATAGAAAAAAAAAAATAAATTCTCAGATAACCGACAGTGTCACTTCTAGAAAGATTACCTAGTAATATATGTTACCTAGTAATATATGTTGTCTGTAATATTTCGTCACCTTGTAATATTTCTTCAGTAATCTTGTCCATTGAAATTGTAAATAAAAGCAAGAAGAAAAAAGAATTTTTAAAAATTCTTATTAATTAGCGAAATAATATGTTTACCTGAAAATCTTTATCGGTACCAATAATGTCAGTAGCGTCTTTCTCGCGAAGACAGGATAATAATGATTTCGAATCTTCGCCAGGACAATTAAGATATTGACCAAGACGTTGGGCCTGCTTCTTAGCCAATCCGGGCCTGTTAAGTCCCCAAAAACATAAAGCGGTGCCACTCTGTGAGATTCCGCGATGAAACAGGTCTAGTAAAACGCAGAAAAAACGTGCATAAATGAAGAAGAAGAAGAAGATGCTCATAATGAAGCATAACCTGATAGATAAATAAATTATATTAACTAGAAACCACAGGAGAAACACGTAATAGCAGTAATTGCGCGCGTCAACGTGCGCCGTAAAGAAGAAGAATAATTATGTTGCCGTTGGCGTCGACAAAAAAAAATAAAAAATGTATAAAGATACGGAGTAGACAGAAAAATAGACATTCTCAGCTTGATACTTTATATTCCAAGAGTTTCGTAATACCTTCGTGCCGAGCTTGTCTTGCATAATAATAATATGATTGTTGATAATTGAAAAATCCCCGCAAATTAAAAAAAAACTTGTTTTTTTTTCCAGAATCCGATTCGACGCGAGGCGTTTCCGAGATTTTTCTATCACCCGCGATCAGTGTATATATATGTGATTTTTCTCATTTTTAAAAATTTCCCCTTCCCTCCTGATCATTCTGATCATGACTGACGATCTTTTGAGTCGGCTGAATTTTTATCCGGTAACTTCGCAATTACACGAATCCCAGTTCTAATGACTGACAAGAACTAATTACGCTTCGTGATCCATAAACAGGATCACTCCCTGCGATTGTGAATCATTCTTGCATCATTATCATTGCCAATCACGTAGAGCTGTCTGGCGTAAAGTACGTATAAGTATATACATAACGATCTTTAAGCCTGCACTTAATGATCTTCTGACACAGCTTCGATCGATCAATCAGTTGTTACTATTATTCGAACCTTTTACAGAATGATCTTACAGATTGGTTAAGCTTCTCATTACCAAGAACCATCATACCTTTTGAAAGATGACTCATCATATGGTAGTGAACACTAACGCCACCTGCACTTTCCCCAAAAAGTGTTACTCTGTTAGGATCACCGCCGAAAGCAGCAATGTTCTCACTGACCCAACGTATGGATTGGGCCTGATCCTTCATCCCCTGATTTCCAGGCAAGATCAGATCTTCGTAGCTGAGGAAACCTAATGGACCCAGCCTAAGAGACACGTTGAAGTCGCACATTAGGTTGGGATAAAATTAAAAAAAAATTCAAGGTACCTACCTGAAGTTGACTGTGACAAGAATGACGTCATGATCCAGCAAAAATTTGGGACCGTAGAATTCAGAATGTCCAGCACCGGTGACCCATCCGCCACCGTGGAACCAGATCATCACAGGATATGAAGGACCTTTGCCTAAAATATTTTCACCATCTTTGACGGAGGGTAGTTCAGGGGTGTAAACGTTGAGATAAAGACAATCCTCCCCTCCGACAATTTCTTCCTGATGCGTGTAAATATTGCGCTGGGTACAGATCTCAGCATCTTCCTTGGCCGAACGTACACCCGTCCAAGATGCAGCTGGTCTGGGTGGCTAGATAATAAAATGATCATTAATAATTTGACGTGTTATCTTTTATCATCTAGTCTATATTTTTTTTTCTTCTTCAATTATCTATAATATTCCTCTCGTACTTTTATCTCCGGCCCAATATGACTGCACTTACGACCTTCGGATTTTTCCTGTGTAAACAACACTTTAAACCTGTCAACGTCGAGGTATTACGCAGCTTTTCCAATGGACCAGACAAGTATAAAGATAACAACAATCTCACTACCTGCCTCCTTAAACTCGTTACTTATCGCTCGTACAACTCGTAGTCGAAGGTTACGCTCCTTCGAATAAACTTCACGGCATTGCGCAATATGATAAGCCGCGGAAACGTATTGCGAACCTAAGCGAACCTAAGCGAACCCACGCGCGGCGGCCGTTCAAGGTAAATTTCTCAAGCAATTTCTCAAGCCTTTCCAAGAGTATTGACAGTCACCTATTGCGGTTAAGTAATAGTCAGGTAATTCTAAATAGTTGTAACTTATAGACTCGCTATAATCATCAATGACTTCTTGAATACAGGTAAGCCGGACAGGAGTAAATAATTTTATACGTCTTCATATTTAATTACATAAGTTAATAAGCGCCTCATTAAGATTCCCCTTGATCTTGCACAGTGTCGAAGCTTCAATGGTAACTTAATCGTACGTCCGTGATATTAATATAATAAGTCCTATTTATCGTGCATTAAATTTTTATTGTTTTTCTATTGTCTTATGAAAAAAATATATAAACTTTAATACAAAAAACTTTCTACCTAAGTCACCTTGGGCAATGACAAAAACTCCTCAACGTATCGAGGACAGTGAAATTTCGTTGTCCCTTCTTCCACCTTGTAAATCACTCGTTGCATTTTAAATTACAAAAAAAAGAAAAACCTTCTCACGTCAAGTCACACGTCCCAGTCGAAAAGACAGGGATCTTCCTTACCTCGAATCTCAGTTCTCCAAGGGGTGGTAACGCATAAGGGATGCCCCTGAAGGCAGCGAATTCCACGCCGCGTCTACTCTTCATAAAGGTACCTTCTAAGGTACCATTTCTAATCTGCACTCTTGGACCAGCCGTAACGAGGCACGTTAGAGAAGTCGCGACAATCGCAAGGATCGACGCTTGGATCATTTTCGACAAGATGGTCGGTGCCAAGTGATCGATGGAAAATCGGTATCTTCAATAGTAATAATAATTGGCCAAGAATATTTTCCAAATCACAATGAAAATACGATCCGTTGAATCGTTCAGAAGCCAAAAACTACCCGGTAGCAATTCGGAAGCTGATCAATGGCGATCGATCAGCTATCAGCGATCTATCCTATCCCGGCGCGATTGCCAAAGACAAATTCTCTGGCGCCAAACACGTGTACTCTCCGCGAAGGCGAAACGGTAACTGCGCCGAGGTAGAGATCGAGTGTCTGTGGACTCACGAAGCCAATGATGCTGGGGACTTAGAATCTGTTTGCAAGCATTTGGAAGGAAGAGAGACTCAAGACAAGTCAAGAGACTCGGAGTTGACTCGTGGCGAGTCGTTCTGCTTGATGGTCACGTGACGTATGTCGATGACGGATACTCAATAAGCGGTGGCTGTCATGATTTAATTTATTCCGTTCTGCATCTTTGACGTTTTTAATGAATGGTAAATAGGCATTGTTATTATAGGATTTCTTTTTTTTTAATTGCTGCAATTCTCTTCTATGCAACGAGTAACGGCTTGCTTTTGTAGTAATTGCATAATCATGCTTTGCCGATGATTCGATTTGAAAAATCTTCATTGTATTTACGTGTGTTTGAATTAAATGTAAAATTTACGTCACGCGAGAGGAAGTGGCGTTGCTCAAGGTGAAACGTTGGTCTTGTAACGTAATATGGGTTTATCGGTGAAACCACTGGGCAAGTATGTCGACGCAATCTGCTTCTGTATCGTGCTGTTCCATCACTTGCGGCGATTTATCGTTAGAAAGTTCCGCGTTCTCAAAATTGTTAGGCACACGAAGTTTGGATTATTGCTGAACGATTTTAAGTATTATCTTAAACATAATTATAAGAATACCAACCAGACCCTGAGATAAGGAAAGAAGTGTCGTATTTTTGAATTTCGAGGATCTCTTGTCGACCGGTAAAGTAGCTCGTGAAAATGGTAAATCTACAAAAATATTACACTGTCGATAAAGTAGAACATCCTTCGACCATAGAACAAGAAATCTATTAAAATATACTATGTCTCCTTTATCAGTCTGAACGCAATAAGTATTATCGAAGCCTTAAAAATTTCTAGTAATTCGAAAAAGAATTTCAATGTAAATTCCAGAAATTCCAGGTACTTAATTCAATAATAAATTTGCGATGAAAAAATAAAAGTATAAGACAGCCGTACTGTGGCTCCATGTGGGTGGAACCCACTGCGGCTACTTATGGTACTCAAGTCGATTTCCTTAAAGATTCGTCGGCTCGGTAGAATTCTGACTTTCCTTAGAAGTTCGAAGTCGCCGGAAAAAGTTCTAAGTAAAAGAAGGAGAATTAAATTTTGAAAAAAACGTTCCACGCAAGATGGCGCAACCCGTCAGGATAACCGATCGTTAGATTTTCCGAATATTTTTCCAAAGGGAACCCTCAACCCTTGTTGCAGTCTGCATTCGGTACCCGTGTGCGTACATCGGTACCCTACGAGGGGTGCGGACCCTCGAGGTGGGAAGGGTGGCTTTATGGCTCATGGTACAAGGCTTCCCGCACTATACTTATACCCCCCCATACACGGATATACTCATACAACCTTTCACCCATCAGCCCTCGTTTTGTGTAAACCATCATGCCGCCCATGGCTGACTACGCCATTTTGTAAACCAGCACGCTACACCCTGAAGAAACTTCACGCTGGCTCTAGGCTTCATTGAAAAATTGTATTTTATCTATATTATCTGTATTTTTCACTGTAATTTTTGTCAAAATAATACAAAATAAAAATAGTAATTTATGAAAAAGATATATTATTCTTCACTTTGAAATTTAATTCGAATCCTTGGAATATTAATAATTGAAAAATCATGAATTTGGAGAATATTAACGTACGACTAAGATCAAAACTCTAAACCGACATTAAAAATAATAAAAATACTAAATATAAGGGATTTTAGCAAAAAGCAGACGCCTCGCTGTATTCTTTGAGAAAATGAAATCCGAAAGAAGAGAGTACGTCGATTATAATTTGTTCAAAGGGAAAATAAAAATGGAAGGCTCAGCGACGATGATGGAATAAAAAAAAAGCATAAAAATACCAGCTAAAAGGTGCTACCTTCAAATTCGCCATATGTTACTAAGACACGCAAGATACGTTTCTTGTTTATCTCACTCATCAGTAATAATTATACGTGAATCTTGATCATTAAGTTTGTTAGGTTCATTACGTTCATTATCCCAAACACGAACGCTCCCATTACTGATCCCGATACCACTAATTTCACCAAGTAACCACCAAGAAAAATTCCATATCAAAGATATACCTTGGTTAGTTCGCGTGATTTACGTTTTCTTGAAAAATTTATTCAAGCAGAAAATCAAGCAAGCGAAGGCACTGTACCTTTTTCGAAGATCAATACAGGCAGTTTCACCAAAAATAATATTACCCAGCTATACCGGTACAGCGTCAGCGTACAGCCATATCGTAAGGCGATGCCATTACGGATGATGAATCGCGAGAGAAGATTGGGCGTCCATTGAACGTCATTAATCGAACGATTACGTGAACAATATACAATAAAAAGGTGGTAGTAAAGAATTCAAGAAAAAATCCCAATTTCATTTCCAAAAAAATCGGTTCGCATTTTGCTCCTACGAAATCCGGTACAGTCGTCCCAGCTAGTGGCGCCGTCTAGAACGCATTGGTTCTCCTCGAAGCTTCCTAGTCATCTCGTATATTGCCGCCATTTTATTTGGTAGCGTGATTTGCGCTTTTCCACGATATCTCATCCCCTCTCTCTCTCTCATTCCTGAGCGTCTACTCGTAAAAAGAAACCCGGAAAGATTTTCGCACGAACGATTTACGTGTTTTCCAACGACAAAGATGCCTTCGATTAATTTCGGACTTTGATTTTTCTTTATTTATTTATTTTTTTCCGTAAAATCCAAACGACGCCGTTACGCCACGCGAATCTCGCCGCGGCGTCGGGCGGCCATAATAAAATGTTGGTCGACGCCTATTACGCAACTTATTCTCGTGGAACGTTGTTAAACGTTCAATTGCGCAGGACAATTGTCTCGCGCCTAAGGAAAATCTCGTAAATCCATCCCTGGGATTCCTCGGAGGTCCGTTATCTTCCTCAAGGTAGATCCAGTCAAATCGAACGAGGAATCCGTGGGACCTCGGCCCTTCACCAAGGCGATGACCGAGATAATCCGAAGGAATTCGTAATATGTCTCAGGTAGAATGCCTCCCGAAGCTACTCCATCTTATTTATTCATCGATTTTTCCCTCTTGTGTTTATACACGAGTAATTGATCCATAACAAATGGAACTTGGGCCCCGAAGTTTATTACTCCTTGTACACTGGTTCCAGGCATTTTTTTTCACAAGAAAAGCATACACGCGTTTTATCGAAAACGTAATAAAATCAAAAACCATAATTTTTTTGTAATGATAAATTCCTCATCTATATTGGAAATAGGGCATTTATTTTTTTTAATAGAAAATGCGCATTGATTCTCAGTTCTTTCTTAGTAATGCGCAACTTCCGAAATTTTTAAGTTATATCAAATATATTAGAAAAATATGAAGTATTTTATATTTACATGATTTTCTTCTTGTCGATGATTTCATGCAAGCCGAATTTTCACACCAAGCTGTATCTGCTTCCAGCAACGTTGAAGGTCTTGGCAGGATCGTCTGAGCGTCTTGATGATTTTTGATGATATATCGATAATCGCAGTCAGGTAAATCATTGATAAAATAATTAATAGACGATATATCAATTTGAGCAAAGGTCAAAATGATAAAGCAGAGTGGTCCTTAATAAGTCAGATCAATGACTGCGCCGATCTAGAGGAATTCGAGAGAAGTTTCTGGCTTGAGGACAGGAGGGCAGGAGGACAGAAGGGCAGAAGGGCTAAAGGGACCTCCACAATTTTATCGGTTGCCCCTGGCAACGCCTTGAGTAGCTTCTGTCGCCCGGGGCAGGATCCGCGTGCCTCGTTTTACCGGAAAAACTAACCCCTGGAGTGTGCCAAGTAGGTATCCTCTATGTATTTTAACCAACCGCCATTTTCATTTTTTTTTTCCGTCATTCATTCTCATAACTAGAATATTCTTGGAATCGCAATACACCAGATTCACCACCGCACAGAATTAGATATGAAAAAAAAAATTACTACAGTCACGCGAGAAAATTTTTGTGAATTTATCACACACCTTTTTTTTTTATTAAGAAACCTTGAAATTTATAATCAAAAAATGAACGACGTCGACTCGGATCTGGACCTCAGTAAAATAATATTATGCCACAAGAGTAGGAAGTACAACTGTGAGCTGTTCGCGTTCGAGAGATCGGAGCTCTGTTTTCCGTAAGGTCAGCGACCCTAAAGTAGGGGTGAGAAAATGCACTAGGGATCGATATGAAGGCCTGAAACGAGGGTTACAAGATGGAAGGGAGTAGATCCCCTCAGAAGTTTCAAGCAATGGGGAATTTTCCAAGCGAGGAACGATCAGGGGCGATATATCTATATCTTCGGTCAGCACCAAAAAAAAATTACCAACAGCGATCGGTTATGGCCGATCGATGCGATCGCTTCAATAACAAAAAAAAAGAAACGAACATTACCAAATAAAAATATGTATGTCAAACTCAACAATTTTCGAGTCTAAATAACACCCTTGAAATTCAAATCACGACGAGATCCGCGCCATCTTTATAAAAGCATCCGTAAAATGAAAATGGCGTATCCAAGCAGCGACATTTAGTACAGCGACATTTTCCTCATTGAAATATTTCATGGTCATAACCCTAAAGAAATATTACTACCCCCACAATATAGAATAAGAAACAATTTTGAAAATTCCCCCCAAAAAAAACAATTCTAAAAAATACCCATAAAATTATACCAGTCAAAAACATTCGTTAAAGTATACCCTAAACGAGTAAGTGCCAATAGACAAGAAGATGAAATATTGAGCGTAAAATTTTCTCAAGGAGAAGGTCAAGTCCTAAGGTAGTAAAGTACCGAAGGTCGAAAGAACTGAAAGGGAGTGTCCTGCGTTGCCGAGGCCGAACATTTTCTCTCTGATCGATCCCTCGAGAGAGTACCCTTTCCTCATTGTGCCATAGAAGTGAGTGGTAGTGAGAACGTTGCCAGAGGTGACCCGAATCCGAAAGGGGTAACGACCCCGAAAAGGGAATCGCCCCATTCATTTCGTTTGTTCGCCGATCCTTTTTATTTTCGATTTCAAATGGCGAATCTCTTTGAATTACTCAGCCGCCCGCTAGAAACTAGGCCGAATTCTCTGTATGCGTCTCTTATATCCATATATATATAATATATATATATATATATATACGTATATACGTACGCGCTTGCGTTCTTTGGTACGCGCCTTGTTGCGTACGACGTATTTCGATGGAAACTTCATGGCCACGTCGTTATAAGCATCGCACGCGGCTCTACAAGTTTCTACGAAGGTACAAGTACGATTGGTAGGACTGTTAGATAATAGTAGTTTCTAAGAGCATGCGCAGCTTCCCCATGGTACCTAGGAATATCTTGTGTCGTTATAGCCATTCAGCCAGTCCTCCCTTTACAGTCTAACCTTGCCACCCTTAACCTTCTTCTACCACGGCCAGCTTCCGGGTAGCATCTACGTAGGATGCATATAGGAATTTTATCATGGTACGTGTAAAGGGTATTACGGGTTTAAAAGATGTGAAAAATATGAAAAAAAATTTTGTGACGCAATTATATGCTTGGAATAAATGTATGGACGATTTTTGAGACAATTGAGTTTCTTTTTTTTGGTGACGCTAGTTTAATTATTGGGTTACTACGTCTCGTGGTATGTATAAATAGGCGGAGGCGAAGGGTCCCGTGTACGAAAAGGTCGGAGCGCCAATGTATTTTAGTGGCTGAACTTCCGGCAACGGAAGACAAGAAACCTTAGGAATTTCGATGTATTTACAGAAGCCTTGGAGGCCGCTTAGTACGACGAGGCCAAGGGTAGTCCTGGCGTATAGGACGCCGACGCTAGTAAACGGCAGCCACCCCAACTATAGGCTTGGGTTCAGACCCACCGACCCAACGACGTCTGATGAACCCCAAACTGCCTCTCTTCTAGGAATCCAGTGGCGTAGGGGCAATTTTCTAAACGGGTAAGAACGACGGGCGCGGAAGTCGAGTGCTGATAAATACCGGAAACAGGAGCAGCCCTGTACCCTTTTTATCTTTTCATTGACCGACTGATA
Organism: Pachycephus smyrnensis; assembly: GCA_030142225.1. Lineage (NCBI taxonomy): Eukaryota > Metazoa > Arthropoda > Insecta > Hymenoptera > Cephidae > Pachycephus > Pachycephus smyrnensis. The sequence goes on from JARQST010000577.1 coordinate 885,195, forward strand.
ATGTTTATTGATAAAGTCAAGCTCGTTCTCGGCGTTTTCACTTTTCTCTGGGCTTTTATATACTTCGGCCAAGTCGGGCAGAGGATTTTTTTTATCGCGTGGCGAACTTCTTTTCGATTTCTTTTGTATACTGGGAAATTTTCTTGCTTTTTGTTCAGTTTCGAAAGTTAGGAAGTTCGTGGGTGTAGCGTATGTTTTTTTTTCTTTGTAAAATTCTCACTGTTTATCGGGATACCGACGATCTATAGAAAGTTGACTGGCTAGCGTGAAAGGAGTAAAATGAAAAGATAAAAATGGAGGAGCGTGGGAAAAAAAGGGTCAGTCGGTTAAAAAAAAAGGACAAGGGAACACAGTGGAACTAAAGAGGCATCTTCTTACAGAGTAGAAAAATTCCATCAAGGGTTTAAGGAATGTCAATAAATGTATAACACAATGCCGATCGATTTATATTGATTTATTAGGATCACTTTGAAAAATACTTGCATCACGTTACATTGCTCTCCTTTGCCCGAGCAGTCACCATTTTGCGCAGTGAGCATGAAAAAAAATTTCACTGGCTGAAAAATGTATATACGTACGTAACTACCCCCCTCCCCCCACCTACCGCCATAATTCCTCAGGGTCTTTCACTCCTCCGTCACTCTCTCGCTTCCTCCCACTCCTCAATCCACTGGTATAGGGGTGGTAGTGAAGATCGGAGAGTTGGCGCGCTTTCCCATGCACCCTCCGAAGCCAAGCCTAATTGGTCGACGGGGTAGCAGCCATCTTTCGAATGGGCGTATTCCGTTAACGCAGGGGTGAGTCACCCCTGCCAAAAGGCCTATATTCGTCCCTAGTAGGCAGAAGGCACGAGGGACGAGCCCCTCATCGCGTTCACGGGAGATTCGGGGTGGCACGGGGTAGTTCGGGGTTTTACCCCTTAAACTTTTAGGATGCCTCGCTAGCCTACGCAGCCCTCCGTATGGTGGCCCTGGCCTCCACGAACGCGCTTGGGGTTGTGACGGGCTTCGACAGGGTTGGACGAGCCTGGATGGGGTTGCATGAGCCTAGACGAGGGCGCTGGACTGGGAATCGGCCGGAACAACTTTCCTTTTTCACGTTTCACTCTCGAAGAAACTCCCTGACCCCCCACCCCACCCCCAACCCTCTTCCCTAGTACGCAGATCCTAAGGATTCCACTTCCACTTTTTTTTCTCCTATCATTTTTCCCTTTCGTCCAGCAGTCCCGTTCGAAGTATTCCAGATTACAAGATCTGCAGCACAGAATCCCACTTCATCTCGTTTCGCAATAAAATCCATATACATATATATATCCGATCTAATAAATTTAATTGAAAAGCAATGGCTACCGAAAGACACTCCTTACAGCAGTTCCACAGCAAGCTACCAGACTAGTGCCGAGAAGGATAGGGAAAGGCGTATAAGGCGTCGTAGCAGCCGACGCCGACGCCGAGGAATGCATGCCCAGCGTCCCATTTTTTTTCAATGAGGCCCTCTCTCTATACGCTTCTTCAATACCGTGAGTCCCGTTCGTAAACACACGTGAGCACACACGGCTTTCTATCTTTTCTATTCATACGTCCATCCGTCCATCCGTCCCGTCTTTGACGGCCAAAGAAGAAGCTCCCAGTGCAACGCGCACTCGTTGCATTTCGAAAAACAGTCATCCAGCATTATAGCAGCACACTTGTACTAATTTTACGTCGCGCTACGATCGTTTGACCTTTTTCACCCTCCATGAGAATAACCTTCGACAATGGCGTTTCACAGCTCGAGACACGCTGTCAAGAGTATGAGAAACGAGTCGCTTCCGTTTGGGACCTCTTTGCCGTCATTTACATTCGGTACCTTTAAGGTACCTTTAGGTATATTTACCCAAGCGATCAATAGCTCAATAATTTTAACTCAAGGCGCATCCACAGCTCGACCTTACTGTACAGTAGGTATACCGTGCGTTGTTTCTAAGGGTAGTTCCACTGGAGACGGGACCCTTATTGAGGTATCTTATCTCGTACCCCTGACCACCGTTTACCTACTATAACCTCACAACCGTCTCTCGGGGTTACCTTCGGTCTCTTTAGTCCTTAGGGATTAGTCGTAAAATCCATGGGACTCCTACAGGTTTCCCTATGATGGAGTTTAACTGTGTATACATCTGTTTTGAAGTCTCTTTGAAATTCCGACTGTTTAGAGACTCCTTGCTGCGAGTTCTTGAAATTCGGCATTGTTATCTCCCATCCGGAAATCCTCTCCAGGCTGATTCCCTCTTAAGGCCCCCGTGACAAAACGACTCAAGTCCCGGAGTCTACAGTTAGATTATTCATTTAATGGACCCTTGACATCCTGTTCAGTCAAAGCATCCGAGAGTAGCTTTCAAAAGTTTCAAGCATAATTATGTAGAAATATGTATATTCTCAAGAATTCATCATATTTCGAAACCTTAAGTTTCGGCGTGAGGATAGTAGTTTTCTTTTTTATTTTTTTTCCTGATTTAATAAACGGGAAATGAGTTGCAATCAAATCGTACCTTCTGAGCCAAGCCATTGGCAAGAATAAAGAAAGGGTTATAGAGCGTGCAGTGTTATATGCGGATAAAGATGCATTATTGTATATTATTATTAAACACTGTATATTACTGTACGTAGATAAAATATTATTGAATATTGATTTTTAATTAATTAATTTTTCTAAACCATTCTAAACTGGCATCCTGCGCGTCAAAGCATAGAATCTTCTTGTAGTACTACGGGATGCTGTTTCGGCAGAAGGTCATGACCTACAATAAAATATTTTGAATTTCGCCGTAATTATAGAACTGCGTAATTTATTAATTGAGAAGGACAAAGACTTTTTTTTCTGAAATAATAAATAAGAAATTAGAAGTTCATAGGACGCGGATGTGACGTCAAAATTCAGGATACTCCCGTGCGGCAGCACGTGGCGTGCAAATGTCTGTCAGAAACTCATGAACGGAGCGCAAAGTGCATTACCCCCCACCATCGGCCCTGTTCTCCCTCCTTGATGCACCGATGAGTCTCCCCACCCTTAATGCTCGGCTATGCAATTCGCGATGCACCGAGCGGTTGCAGCGTATCGCGGAGGGGAATGTGCATAAGCGAGGAGGGAGTCCCGATAGGAGACTACTAAATGGGGAGGGGGCAAAGGTTATCTCAGTAACCAACCAATGAAAAGCGCCCGAAGAATACGGGATTACGTACTCGTGCGTGCGAAACTCTGCCATCCGATTCGTTAATCGCGAAACTGCCTGACACGCATCAATGCGCATTTCAGTTTTGCACATTCTTAGCCCCCTTACTTCTGGTAACCCTGGTATTTTTCTTCGCTGTTTTTTTTCAAAATTTTTTTCTTCTTTGACAAATAATTCGCGCATCAGACGCGCAGGGCGTGTTCTTGATACGTGAGAAAAAATATTCCCTTTGAGAATTATCAGTTGAAGCGATGTTGAAGGGGAGGAGGGTGGAATCGTGGCATCAATTGAAGATTCAATTGATCTAATTTATAATATATAGGGGTTGATTGGTGGAAGTCATTTTAACAATTTTTCCCACAGGGGGAGTGAAGTGAATATGCATGAGAGCGTATATCCTATGGTGATTAAGATGGAATGCATAACTGCATGTATGGAATATAGAAACGACCGCCCCCTCACCCCAAAAAAAATAGAAACACATGTCTGGTGCATCCCTTGATCTAGTTATAATTAGGGGTGGCGACTCGGTCGCCATCTGTTTCATGTGCAGTCGATGTAGGCATTGAGGGATCGCGTGATATTTTGATTTTCAAAAATCCAAGGGAACTCACCCCCTCGACTATTTTATTCGCCGTAACATTCTATGATATTGGCATTACGAAATCGACGAATTTTTTGACGAAAATGTCAAAATCGAAAGGACGCACGCGCATTCGAAAGTTCGCAGGTATTTTTCTCGGCCGCCATTTGTACGCTATGCGGTTTTGCCAAGAGCGAACCTGAAACCTGCCCCTTGGACCAATCCCATATATACCACATACCGTATATCTATATAAAACCACAGGATTCGAACAGGCCGTTCAGCCGCACGGCCATTTTTATTTCACCCTCCGAACCAACCACTTCACACACACACACACTCTGCATGCATTGAATGGATAAATTTTCAAAATTATTATCGATCTCTTTCCAATGACTCTTGACTGTTCATAATTATTTTCAACTGTACTCGACTGTTCTCCAAAATTCTTTTCTAACAGACCATCAAGGCGCGTTCGCATAACCGTTATACTAGGATTAAATGTTCCTATGCAAAGTAGCAAGCCCCTGCCACAATGACGGGATGCAATAAAATTCGAATAAAACTGTAAACGATTTGGAAAAAGCGACCCTTGCCATAGAGCAATAAGGATTTAACAATAGACAGGGAAAGGGGAGGGGGACGAGAAAAACTGTAAAAGGAATTAAAAAAGAAAAGAGGACCGTGACCTAAGGGAAGCACGCCAGAGGATCGGCACGCCATTCTTCAGGAGTAAACTCAGCTCAGCCCCTGAATTTTGTCATCGCGCGATTCCTCCGTGAGATCCGTTCTTTATGATGCGAAGCGTTTTTTCCTTTCGGATTTCACAGAAGGATAATGGCGGCCAACCGATCCTTTGGACGCGCTCGTTATATACCCCGGCATTCGCAACGGGGCGCAGCTGCCTAGGACTAAAGAAAAAAGATATCTACCGAAGTACCCAGATGCAATTTATGCAAATTGAAGTCTGCTTGCATCGAAGCGTCGATCTTACGCGTCGCGCGAAATGACGACCGGCAAAAAAATGTCGGCTTGAAAGCGTAGGTAAAAAAAAATTATTAGAGGGAAGAAAAAAAAAGAGAAAGGGCCGCTGAGAAAGAGAAGAATGTATAGAACGGCAGACACGCACATTCAAAGGATAATGGTTTTGCGTTCGTCAAACGATAAAAGGGCTTCGGCAGACTTTTACCCGACAAAAAGTCTCTTAATTAAAATATTAAATACACCGCGAAGACGCTGCCTCCTCGCACTTTCCCCGCACCTTGCGCGATAACCGAATAAAAATTCCGCACGCGGAACGGACGATACCGGCTGTAACCTAACCTACAACGGCAGGAAGCCCGTATCGTTGCGCACTCTAGCGAGCGGTACTTGAAATATTTTTCTAGGCTAGAAGTAGACGCCAGAGAAAATAGTTGCCTGGTAAGGATCAGAAAATGGGGAGGGTCCGTAAGGCTGGAGCCGGAGCCAGCTGCACTGGCGTATAATATAACGAGGCTAAACGCAGGCACCTACTGCCAATAGGAACCAACTGTTCATTAGTCTGTTGGTACAGGCTGCTTCAAAGTCACGTGATAAATGAGAGAGGCGAGGGAAGGAAAACTGTTTATGAAAAATCCCACGTCGAGCGTGCCTTTAGGACGATTTCGAATGATGCAACGAATAAGCCGTGTAATATTTCAACGTATAAATCCTCCCTCCTCACTAACGTGGCGCCATTTTCATCGCTTGACCTTGGAACTTTCCACGTTGCCGTTGTGGGAAAGTTTTGGTAAATACTTTAGTCCCTGGTGGTGAGAACTATTGGCTTTGACGGATCTGCCAATTGGAGAGTACGCACTGTCAATGCAATTCGGTTAAGGATTTTTTTTATCATTGTGGCACGCCTTTATTTCCGTTCGTAGGTTTTTCACGTTCTTGGGAAATCATCGATGCGTCCTCTTTGGTTTTTTTTTTCATTAAGCAATTCGTCTCGTCGGCAAAAGATCACAGACCTCTTTCAGGATCGTAGAATTTGAAAGCTTTTTTGACTTGAGAGCGACTAGTTTCTGTTTTGTCCTTAAATAATTTTCTGCTTATGTTAATTATCCTTGTGCCAAATTGCAAATGGTAATCTATTTACTGTGTAGACTAAGTACAATAGTAAACTACTGGTGTTCACAAGAATTTTCTCAGAGTTTTTGAAAAAGAGACTGATTTCAAGGAGGGTCAACTCCAACTGTGGACGGGGCAACTGTGCACCAATAAATATGACATTCGAATAACTGTGCACGAGATATTTTAAGCAAAGAATTGTGCACGAGATACTTTGCACCAATAATATGACAATCAAATAATTGCGCATAGGATATTCTATGCAAAGAACTGTGCACGATTTATTTTTACGACCTGAAGACTGTGCACGGCCTATTAATAACTGTGCACAGAAAACCTTCAAACGGAAAACTGTGCACCAATATATTAGATCAGAAATATTTCGGAGCTAAAATTGTGCACAGAAAATTGTTGACAAGTCGCAAAAATATTCAATTGAAAATTGTACACGCAGAACTGTGCACCGGCCAATTATGTACCAGGGACCCTATTCCTGAGTCGGACTATAAATTTATAGCACCCTAGAATTATAACAGGGTTGTACAATTGGTCATTTTGAAAACTTTCTCTTAGAGCCAGCCAATAATCTGTCGGAAAGGATTCTCAAGGACCAATGGCACAACCATGATATAATACGGGGAGACGCAGTTGCGCGCAGATCCAATTGGACACGAATGACTTTGTACTGCAAATTTCGTTCAGTTTTGAATAGTTGGAATAGAATTAAATACGAATTATGTGTTATTATAGTATATTATTTTTAATTTTACTTGAGTTCAGACTAGATTAGATTAGGATAGAGTGGAATGTCCAAAGTTCGGGGACGGGGTACGTTCGTGGATAAATTTTTCATCTGAACGGCACATTAAATGTTTGAAAAAGCTTCTTCAGATAAAGATAGCTTATAATATCTTTGAATGACAGGTGAACGGCCATTCGTGCTACATGAATTTGCATTTGCGTCTAATTTGATCTGTACGAAACTGGGCATCACTCCTATAATTCTAGTGTGCTACAAATTTATAGCACGATTCAGGAATAGGGGCCCTGGTGCACAGTTGGCTGGTGCACAATTCTGCGTGTACAATTTTCAATTGAATACTTTTTGACTTGTGAACAATTCTCTGTGCACAATTTTAGCTCCGAAATATTTCTGGTCTATTGGTGCACAGTTCTCCGTGTAAAGATTTTCAGTGCACAGTTATTAAGCGGTCGTGTACAGTTATTTATGCGCCGTGCACAGTTATTGATAAGACGTGCACAGTTGAACGGTGCAGAGTTCGTGGTGCACAGTCGGGCGTGCACAGTTTTCAGGTAGTAAAAATAAATTGTGCATAGTTCTTTGCATAGAGTATTCTGTGCACAGTTATTTCATTGTCATATTTATTAGTGCACAGTTTTTTGGTACACAGATGACCCGTGCACAGTTGATACCCACTCCTCTTGCAATTAATTAAACTTCCTTTAAACTAATTAACACTTTATTTGCTAGTTCTAATTATATTTTTATTAGCCAAGAAAAAAGCTTGAAAATCAGACAAATATGGTGGCAAAGCTGTGGCCTTCTATAGGACTCTAGAGCGCGAACGAACCTTCTACCTAAACTGCAGCTGCTCGGAGGGTAAGTTAAAATCCTCCTAAAACGCAAGTTACCGACAGTTTTAGCGTTGGTAAATAAAAAGTGGCAAAAGGGTCAATTTCAAGCAAAGACTAAATAAGAATACCAATACCCACCCAAGAATCAATCGAATCATTCAAAGTAAGTTATGCCGCCATTTTGAAAAGGAAAACTTGAAATATTCGATTATCAGACACCAAAACATTTCTTAATTATTCAACCTCAAATCACTCCTCTAAAGTGATGAACCTTCAATTCACCGTGACAATTTCTCTAATCAGATCCTATCTTCCACACGTAATTTCGTCCCGTTTCCATTAAAAATGGCGGACAATTTTCAAATCGATGAACTTCACGAAAATAAATATTATTACCCATACTGCATTTTCTGGCAATGCAGCCAAAACCCCATGGGACTGTAAATACATATCCGTAGCAGCTGCAAACCCATGGGGATTTCCAGGGCATTTTCATTTTCCCTTTTCTGAACCGCCCTGCCTGGGCGCAGCCCCTCCAGCCCTTTTTTCCCCCCATTTCCCGGGCCACCCCGGTTAGAAGGGACTTCCAGTTTGGCCAGAGAAATAAACCTAAGCGCAGGGTGAGTTGTGAAAGGGAGAAAAGCACCACGGTGAGGGTTCCTGGTCCCAGAATCTATCCATCCATCCATCCAACCATCAGTCTGCCTATACCTAAAGGTCCATCCATTCGTTCTGGAGAAATGCAGAATCGGTCAGGGTCAAAGGCAGATCTAACAGAACCAAATGGAACGAACAACCTCGAACCGATATCGACCGAGTTCAAACGAGAAACATCTGCTTCCTATCGAATTTTGGATATTTTCTATTTTCTCGAATATACACCCTTATGACAATATTGAAATTTTTTTAATTTTATCAAAATAAACGAGAGTTAATCAGGTAAGAAATTTTGTATTATTCTTTTTTTAATATACGAAGGTCAGATTTTTATAAACTGTACAAATACAGACTACTTGCATTTTCTTTAGTTTATACTCAATTTCATTTTCCTAAGTTTCAATCAAATTTATTACTTTTACTTCTATACTAGACTCTTAGGGCTTGCACATGCAACTTGTGTTAGCAGCTTCACCCTAATTCCTGTCTAACCCTAAAAATAAGTCAAGCGTAGAGGAGCGAACGATATTTCACGTAATTTTCCGGCTTTTTCTGCAGCTCCGAAGTATCTTCGCTATTTCTGGAAAATCTGTAAACAACATTCTAAACCGTCTTCCTTATCGTTACACACTATTAACGATCCACTCGTCGCTATCGTAATTAATAAAAAACTAATAAAGAGAGGACAGAATGACGTTATCGATATGAGTTATGTTTCCTTGCTGTGTGACCTACGTCTTACAAAGGCTACATATTTCTATGGGGCGACCGAAATCGTGCGGGCGATTCTATGGACCCCAATTGTTCAGCCTCACGATTAGACTTAGGGCGTGCTACTACGCTCAAAGAGAGAATAGGAACGAGAGGGGGCGCAAGAGAGAGAGAAAGAGAAGAGAAGAGAGAGAAAGCTTCTCTTTGGTTCCAGCAAGGATTTTAATTTTCGGAAAATCTGAGAGCTCGCGATATCACAATGAGGATGCTTATTGTTAATAAAAAAAGAAGTGAAGTACTCATCGAGGATAACGTTCTAATAAATAACGATTTTCTCATGCGGAAAAGCAGGAAGAGTCAAAGGATAACGGACGCCTTCGTTCTTCCTCCCATCCTGTTTCTCCCTTTGAATTATATTCCGATCCTTCGCTCAACTCCATGGAAATTGAAAAATTACACGGAGTTCATTTCGTTTGTTATTAATTAGAAAAAAATAGGCACTATTTGCCTTGCTACGCATTGATTTCGATTAATGGAAATAAAAGATGTCAAAGATATGTTTTTTGTCAATATTTTTTCATTAGCGACTCAAAAACTCTCCGAGTACGAAATTCGTCTGGAACGAAACGACATTGTAAGCAATTCGTGATAACGGTAACGTATTGAAATTGTCTGAAAGCTAATTCCAATGAATATGGTATATGTACATTCGAAACACCCTGTAGATACTGCGGCAGCAGCGCACGAACTTCATAGGGGAAGAAGCGGCAAACAATGGCGAAGCTGATGTGAAACAAAATATTTCGACAAATCAAGCTGCTCGTTGCTTCGTGCACTGTTCGTTTGTTTCGTCGAAGAAGCAGCGAAAACGCTAAGCCTAGTCCATAGGGGTGTCGAGGAAATTTGAAAATGCCAAGAAAACTTAACTATTCAAAATTCAAGATTCACCGATCAAGGAATGATTAGGTTCCTTTCCAAATGGCGTATACGTATTTAGAGACAATGGTGATAAAGATGTTCAAAATAGTGGAGCAACGAAGGAACCATTAGCTATGGCACTCTCGCAAATGCACCGGACAATAGGCAACGACTATTCAAGGTCAACTGAAGAAGGGTCGGAGGGAAAAAGATTCCAAGAGTAAGAAAAGAGTTGTAAAAGGAGAGAGAGAGAGAGAGCAGATTGAAGCCAAAGCATGATAATCGAATATTTTCTATTAATGATCCATCCTCATTAAGGATATCCTCTGTTTCTCTCTCTCTTCTCTCTCTTCCGATTCTCAATCTTTCTAGGTTTCCTCTCCGTCCATCTCTCTTGGTCCCTTCGCTAACAATGAGGGAAACCTGTTGCTCGATAATCGCAAACCCGAACGAGTTTCGGGAGCGAGACTAATGCGAGGACAATAATCGATCGATAGGCACTCTGTTCCCCGAGGAAGAGTCGCGATTCACGAGTACAAGAGTAAAAGGAGAGATACCGTTAAAATAAAAAATAAAAAAACAGCCAAAAGAGGTAATAAGAATAAGGAAGTGCGGTGGACGACATAGACTCGGTAGGAAATTTTCTAAAATAATACGACGAACATATCGGCGAGTCAGTGAAGGAGCGAGGAAGGAAATGTGGAAAAGAGAAAAGGAATTGCAAGTAAAAGAGCGGAAGAAAGAGAAAGAGAGAGAGAGAGACTGAAGGAGCGAGAAAGTAAGATACGGGATAGGAAGAACGTTAGCCCGGCGTAGGTTAGGCACATTGCGTCGCTAGGCATGCGAGTAGCGGAAGGAGGAGGCCACGAGGAGCTGAGGGGTGGAGGAGGTGCTCGTACTACTCCCCCACCCCTCACCGCGCTATTCCACTCCAAGAGTACGAATGTTGCTCTCAGACTTACGCATAGCCTCTCTGACTCTCTCGCTCCTTCTTTCTCTCTCTCTCTCTCTGCTCTACGCAAGTCTCGCCAGTCGAATGCTATGGTGTGGCGATGCCGAGACTGAGCGGCGCTCCGACTGGAGGGGATAGCAGTTTGTGCGAAATCGCGCTCGCCAAAAACACCCGGTAGATTTTGCAAGGCTCGCACGCACGCAAGAGCACGAGCGACACCGGCATGGCTGGGGCCAATAAGAGCCAGAGGCGGGAGTCGCTGTGGCCACGTGATGCCATGCTGGCCAATGGGCGAGCAAGTTTCGCGGATTCAAGCAGGCCGGCATGTCGTCAGCGAGAAAAAAAAACGAGTTTGCATCGCGTCCGAAGCCCGCAGCGAGTGGACGAGCCAGCCGTGGCTAGCCAGAAGAGCTAGAAGGAGTCAGGGTACTGCGCTCTGCGTTTCCGTGCGAGAAAAATTTCCTCGGCTACGAGCACACGGAGAGTCAGCGAAGAGAGACAGATAGAAAAGATAAAGGAACAGAGGAAGATACGGTGGTGGAGGTGAGAGGAGAACACGGAGAACGCGGGGAAACTCGGGGAGAGGAGAACGCGAGAGAGCCGCCAGCGAGAACTGCCAAGGAGAGTACGAGCCAAAGAGACACGGGAAAAGAGTGAGTGGGTGCGAGAGAGGGAAAGAAAGAGAGAAAGAGAAAGCGAGAGAGAGAGAGAGAGAGAGAGAGAGAGAAAGAGAGAGAAACTGCGAGAAAAGTAACCCGTGAGTTTATTCTTCGGCTCCGAAAATTCGAGCTCGCGCGCGCGCGCCGGTTAACCAGGTCCAATCGGGTCGACCGGCTTCGTCGGCTTCGTCTGCACCGCCAGCAGCGCTACGTCCACCACGTCGAGCGTCACCGGGGAAGACACTCAAAGGCCCTCGCATTGGGGGAGAGAGTGGGAAAGAGAGAAAGAGAGAGAGAGAGCGCCAGCCGGAATCGCAGACCATAGATAAGGAGAGCAGCGCCAACGGAGCACGAGAGAGAAAGACGAGTTCGCGAAGAGAGAGAAAGAGAGAGAACGACAGTGATCGAGAGGGCAGAGGGGAGAGTAGGCAAAGCAGGAGAGCAAGAGAGAAAGAAACGTGTGGAGCCAAGGAGCTAAAGAGTAGGAGAAGGCCGTGAGCGAGAAAGGGATAAAGAAAGAGCTCAAGAAAGAGAGTAAGAGAGAGAAAGAGAGAGAGAGAGAGAGGGCCAAAGAGCGGCGACACGTGACTACCTCTTCTTGTTCGAGCAGACCACATCGGCGGGCAGCACATCGGGCCCTCGTCGTCCTCCTCGTCGTGATCGCGTCCCGCGTTTTCAGCAGAGTCCCCCGACGTCACCCGGACTCACTCGCCAACCCCGTAGACGATCCGACCAGTAAGTTAGAGCGTATCCTAGACATCCTCGCGCCAACGGGATTTCGTTAATCGACAATAGCGCGTCCGCGTGTCCATTCCCCAAACCGACATTCTCGTGTTCGTGCTCGTGGTTACTCGTGATACATCGGTGTCGGGAAACGCGAACTCCTCGTTCTCCCTGTTATCGTCGTCCCCATCGTCGCGATCGTCATCGTCGACGCCTGCGCACGACCGACCTCTCAACCGACACAGGAATTTTGATCGCTCGACAGATTCATCGATACCAAACTACAGCTAACCTCTAAAGAAAAAAAACGTCAGCATCGAACCTCATACGGAAGCCAAGAGGAAGGTGCTCGAGAGAGAAGTGGAGCCAACGCGAGAGCACCAGGACAGTAGGCAGAGGAAGAAAGGGACGTGCCAAGCAGCATCGTCAACTAGTCACACTATATCCTCGATTGAAAAAAAGGCATCAACATAGCGTCGAAAGGAGAACCTAGCACCATGTCGAAACTCTACGTGGGCAATTTGCCGTCGGATTGCAACGAGAACGCACTCCGACAGTTGTTCCAGGATCACAATCTCTCCGTCACGACGATCCTGGTGAAACGCGGCGGTTACGCGTTCGTCGACTGCATCGACCAGTCCACGGCCGATCGGGCGATCGACAAGCTCAATGGTGAGTCCACCTGCGACACCTAACCTAATCATACGCATACGCATTACTGCCATGTCTCTCCATCCCCTCCCTCCCACCGCTGCCTTCCTCTCGTCCCACCTTATCACTCCCCCACACTTAACCCACACGAAACACGCTTATGCTTCCAAACGCGCCAACTGGCTCCTCGCTTTTCCTACGTCGTGAGATTCAGACACGTTTGCACAGGCTCGATCGACGCTTTTCACGACGCTCCTGGACGCTCGTCTACGCACCTCGACGCTTCCTCTGCTTCCTCGCCAAGGCTTTAGAGAAGATGCTTGCCAAACGCCAATTGCCAAATGCTCGCACAGCAAGGATGCTTGTCAACGTTTTGATGCTGTTGCTGCTGCTGCTGCTAATGACTTCTTCTTAATGATAATGATGCTTCGTTCTAGCTTGAGACGAATTATACTACCAATGCTTATTGACAACGCTTGATAATGACAATGCTTTATGATGATGCTTCTTCCCGAATATGCTTCTTTTCCAGCTGTCCCTCATCAGCCATTTTTCCCGCCTTGCGCAGAACGCCACGAGCATGCTCTGAAGTAAGATGCTAGTCGCGACCAATCGCGACAGGCTTTCTATCTCTCTTAAGTTATCTAGCTTTACCTCGTGCAGTGCTCTGACGGAGACTCGTAGCTATTACGAGTCAACGATGGATTTTACATATCTGTCACGAGACGAATTCATAGACAAATATTCGAGTAAATGACGTTTTAATGCTAGAGCGTGCTTTTCCTTTGCTTTGACTATACGGAAAAGTTATTTGTGTCAGGTAAGTTTTCTTTTTTTTTCGCCACACAGTATATGCGCATGTTCAAGCTTTTACAATATTTACGTGTAATACGCTGCGTTTGCATTACGTTAAGCCACACGTGGTTCCATAATTAGGTTAAAATTACTCGTGGTGAATACGTGTCTGTTATCTGAAATCAAGTGGACGAGCGTGCAGCGTTATATAAAAATAGAATAATTAGATCCGACGCGAATAGACATCCTAGAATCACAATGACAATTTCACGACGGAGGAATAACAAGAAATGATCAGGCGATAAAATTTCGTGTGGCCCACGCGTTTCCCTCGTTTTCCACGCTTCTGGTAAGCCTACCGCAGCGCCATCTGCGACATGCGCGTCCCCCACCAAAGATACGAGCGTTCCCCTCCCACTTCTCCCCCCCGGTAGTCTCAGGACCCTTTATTATTCCCCAAGAAACGTTGAGAAGCCTCGATAAAAGAGAAGGCATCCGGAAAACTGTCTTTTCCGTCTTTCAACGCGCGCCGGTTCACAGGTGTGGCGGATTCCACGTGCGTAATCGTGGACGATCAATTGGGAAACGGCGGTCAACGCTAAAAATAGCTCAGTACCGTCGCCGCCGCGAATATATGTGGATTAAATCACGCATCGAAGGAGACTCGTTTTATTATTACGCGCTCGACTTGTCTCGGACATCGTTCTGAACTCGTAGAAAAAGCCACCCTGAAAGGACGAGGAATTTTTGTTCTTCAGCCAAGCGAGAAATTTCCTAGTTCCCTATCCCCCCCTCCCCCCCCCCCCTTGCCCCTGTCCCACCCCACTCTATTCCGGCCAGCCATATCCACCCCAGGTTCTTGTATTGTTAGTCTAGTCGTCTACTAGTTTAGGATGTCTGGCAGGCCAAGTCCACTGATGCCAACAGGCTACACTAGCGCTTTCAGTCGGCAGCGTTTCGACTCTACGTTATTTTTCCCAAAGTAATATTTCCTCTCCTCTTCACCTCCTTCGCCGTCTCTTTTACTACCGTTGCCTCTCTTTCCCATGGTTCTCTTCTTCAGGATGGCAACTGCCAGATCTTGGATGAATATCGCACTGGGTTATACGTGTATACTGGCCGATAGCGCCGTCTACTTCTGGATTGGAAAATTTCTCCACGTGGTGAGGGGGACACGCGCATGCCGGCCGGTGGATTGCCCAAGATGGCGTCCCATTTGTCTACAGCAGCAAGGTCACGCGTGTTTCGCCGCGTAGATAAGTCTCTGATAATTGTTCGTGGCGGCGAAACGAACGGTTCCGAGCAGATCAGAGCGACGAGAGCGAGAAAACTGCGAAATCGTAGCGTCGAGACGTCGCTGGCGCCGAAATTACGGGAGACGCGCATTAATAGCGGCCACGTATCGATAGGAGAGAGCGAGACTCACTGTGCGAGTGGATAAGAGCGACGAAGACAGAGACTACCCGGTACTACAAAAAATCTGAGTAAGAATTTTTCACAGACTGAAGTCAAATTTTGTCTTTCACTTTTGACTCGGAATTACGGTAGAATGAGAAACTGCCATGAGATAAAAGAGAAAACAGTCTTTCCATCCGATTCGTGTCTATCGACTTCGTTGCACCGTTACTGGAATTTTCGAGGTATTCGTTTAAATTTGTCAGACTCGAAGGCGCTAATCGGTTCGTCACACTTGCATCCCACGGCTGCCAACCGTGTGGAAACGAAGCCTAAATTCCCTAAAGATCATCCACAGCCTCCCGAGTAACAATAAAACATAAAACGTTGTCAGTACCCATAGTAATCGTAGACTCATTGTCGACTGGATAATCACAAAAAAAAGGGAACTAGTATACTTCTGACGTAGGTAAATAAATTATGAAACACCCGTTAGAGTATATCTCAGACGAAAACGTGCTGTATACCGATAACGAATCTCTCCCGTCTACGTCTCGACACTTTTCATGCCTGAATTCTGTTTCCGTCGTGCACTTGATAAAGAAAAACTCCAGCGTCGGGACGCCTCGCGTCCAACGGAAGATACGTATTTCGAAAAAAAAAAAAAAGTACTCGAAGGGAATCGAACGCTCGTTCGAAATGGCCCGCTGCCAGTCCGAAGTCTTGAAAATGTCGCGTACAATGCCAGAAGAGCGTTAGCTTCGCCACGAGAGTAGAACTAGTTTGGTAGGTTAGGTTTTAGGCTAAGTTCCGTCTAGCTACGGTCAGGTTAGGTTAGGTTGCATAGGCTTGTACTGAGTCACGACGCTCTTCCTCCGGCGAACAACTTGCTCTCCTCTCCCTCTACCCTCCCAGCCACCGGACCTCCCAACTTCACACAACCACCCAACGTTCCAACTTCCATCGCTCTCTCTGTAGCTTCGTCAGTCACCGACACCAGCAGCACGTCCCAACCCCATATCGTCATCTCATCTCATCTCATCTCGTTTCATCTCATCTCATCCCCACTCCTCTTTCTCTTTCTCTCTCTCTCTCTTTCTCTCTTTCCCCTCGGACTTGGGCTTCCTATGCGTGACACGGGCAATACTATACCGTGCGCTCGCGCAACGCAGATCCCTGTACCAGTGTCCCGCGCACGATGCTCCTAAAGTCTTAAGAACCTTAAAAGTCGGCAGCAGAAGGGAGTCAGACTTTACAATCGGAATGACTCGGTGTCGCCGACAGGAAACTGCCACATTCTTCCATGCTCTCTTGGGCCCTCTTGCTTCCTCTTACTCTAGGCTTCAATAGTCTCTCTCTCTCTCTCTCTCTCTCTTTGACTCTCCCGTACCTGACGGATAATCTACTCTTTGGCTTGACGTAGAAATTTCGTAATTTATACCGAAAAATATTA